>SMMW01000585.1:687500-1005000 GCA_004794655.1 Marisa cornuarietis
GTGCTCAATCTCAGCCTAAGATAGAGCTGAAAACATAATATTCTATTTCTATGCAATGTTACATTAGTCTGTGTAACCGGAGAACTGTGTGGTTATCCCAACTAGGAGACGCGCTGGTTCAATACCCGTGTGGAGCAACGATCTTAAGTCAAGTCGACCTAGTGTGTCAGGAATGCGTATTTGCCTCTAAAGAGGGTTTGAGAAGGTACAGCAGCGAGCAAAAGGAGTTGGGTACCACCGTCAAAAGTAGCTGCACCCCCCCTCCCACCCGAAAAAGTGCGGCCGTTATAAAAGGTCAAAGGCGAGTTTTTACATTAATGTCAGCAAGCACTTTCGCTCTCTTGTTGCATTCAACGAACTCGAATTTCCAGAGAAGTTTGTCGCTTCTAATTCCTTTGCACTGTAAGCATTACTTTGTCAAATTAAAACAGTTTTGTATTATAAAATTTTATAGCAAGTTTTCTGTCCTTAGTGTTTTTGTTCTTGTTTAGAGACAGAAAATTCTGAGCTACTGTTTAAGTGCATGACCACTCCTCCTTCATTCCTACCCCTACTCCCACCCTACTGTTGCCATTGGTGACAGTATCAATCGTCCTCTGTCTTCTCCCCACACCTGGACATTTTCTTCTTCCATTTCCTTCGATGTATATTTGAGAACCAGAGATCATCGAGACATTAAGTCCCAGACCTATACTTTTCCCTCCACAAGACATTTCCTGAGTTATTCTAGAAAAATCATATTTGCACTTGTTAATTTGTATAAATTTCATATATCTACGAAGATGTCCCATGTGCGTATTGGCTATGGGCGAAAATATCATTATTGGTGGAAATTTGTCCAGTGAAGACTACCCCAAATTGCATTAAGTCTCGGGGGAATAGTGGTGGCGAAAGTAAGTGACTAGCAGTAGCTAGCAGAGCCCATTCAAAGAACCATTTATTTACATCCACGTTGACAAAAGTTATTTAAAATTCCAATCATCATGTTACTTAAATCTTAACCCTCATACATTTTTGTTTGTTTGGAGAGAAGTATTATTACATGCGACTTTTTCACCAGCATCTGTGTCGCTAAATTTTACTTCGTCCGAAAAAGAAAAAAATTCAGTTTGTCGGCATTGATTTCTTAATACAACAAGCAAGACCACCATGAACGATAAGCAAGACCACCATGAATGATAGAGCAGTTTAAGCAGACCCAACTGCAATGAAATGCATAATGTAAAAGGAAAAAAATCGTAGATTTCATCAAGAGCACTTGAACAAATGTGAATCAATAAGTGATGTTTGTTGAGGTCTACAACATGTTTAGTGTCAACCATGATTTCTGTGAAATTTCTCACCAAAAATAACTAACAATGACACGAGGTTAAAAACGTAAACAACAATTAAAACACGAGAAAAGGGTTAAAAATTGATCACAGGTATAGAAATACTTCAAGGCATTGAGGTAACACAGGCTGTGATGTTACTTCCAATGAGAGGAGAGTATGATGTCACAATTACACGGAGTGACCCCCAGGACAGTCCCCGTAGTCAAGGAGAAGAGTTCCTGAGGGCTGCACGCTCTGCACTACTTACTGCCAATTCAAACAAGTTATTAGCCAGTAACCTGTGCCACCTGACTGGGTTGCCTGAGGCAGATAGACATCGCGGATGCCAGTCTCAGCTGTTTATTCAGTGCCCTTGATCATCCTCTCCACCAGTGATTGCGCAGCGTTCAGCCGTTGCAAGTAAACACTCGTGAACGTCTCCAAGATGAACATCGCTGTTGGAGTCACATCTCTGTTCCACCAGGACAAAGCGAAAAATCCGGTTACCTATGGAGCACACAAGTCCTCGCTTCTGACTTGCATATTTTAAATTCGTGTGCAATTCGTGTTTACACCTCGTCAGTTATGGAATTTTAGTACTTTTCTTGCTAGAATGTTTATAACTGAGGGCACAAAAACAATTTTAAAATTACAAAAAAAACTTTATTTGTGCGTGCGTGCGTGCGTGAGTGTGTGTGTGTGTTCTTTTAGTTTTCTCACTCTCTTGTTTATTCACTGTACGAATCTGCACGTATGAATGTGCATGTGTGAATCGAGAAAGACTGACGGAAGGGGAGGGGAACAGGAGTGATAACTACCGATCATACAAGAGATTGAATCTTTACATGTGGTTTTGTCGGAAGTCAGCAAACACTCTGCGTGTGCGTGGTCACGTGAGTGAATGCTGGGTATCGTGCAGCAGATCAACACGGCGTTTCTTCATTTTAATTTATTCTTAACGGTCTGAAAGCGCCAGTTTGTGAGTGCTGGGGTAGTCACAGAACGTAAAATCCTACAGCATAACACACTGACTAGAGAGACACGATAGAAGAGGAAATAGAGAAGACAGAGGAGAAGATTCCTTTTTCTCACTAAGAAAATCGTTCAGAAAAAGAGTATAAAAAAGACAAAGAAGATGTATGCTGACAAACGTTAGTATTCCCCTCAACAACAAAAAAAAAAAGCCAGTAGGTCTTGCAACTACTTCTCGAGTCTCGCGAAACCGTGACAGTTACAGGAGGTGGCAAAGCGATGACATGCAAATTTTCAGATCAATAACCTTTGACCTGTCACCCGGACGTCACGAACTCTCTGATGATGATGATGATGATGATGATGATGATGATGATGATGATGATGATGATGATGATGATGATGATGATGATGATGATGATGATGATGATGATGATGATGATGATGATGATGATGATGATGATGATGATGATGATGCAAAATTGGAAACCGAACTCATCATGTTCATGTTGTAGCCGACACTAATCGGCCTCAACTTTAAGCAGGTTGATATCATTAAATATCTCGTCTTCTACTGCTGTTCTGTCAGTTTCAAATACTGTTCTGACTAAAGCTTGTGCAAAGTCCAACATCAGTCGCAGTTTTACAAGTAAATCGGATGCTGCAGACTTGCTGTCCGTCTTCACTCACCATTTCTCTCTTATTAAACTATGACAGGGCACGAGCATCTCTGACTGCCCTTATCAGATCAGGATGAGCAAATTCGATAAGGCGCGTGAGAAAGGCAAAAAGCATATCACACTTTGGTCAGGCCCTTTTCATCTACCGATCGCTGCATGTATTGCTCAGATAGCAATCTGTGTTTACAGATTCTTGGTAGCAATCGTTGCTCGCTGTATAATGTTGTTTATACTGCCCAGTGTCATGCGCACATGCCCTGACAATATCATTATCAGCTGCTGTATTAAAAATAAATACCGACAACTGACATATAATTAACCTTTTTTAATCTTCAATATTAGTGTAGACTTAATAGTCTGGACTTAAAAGTTAGGGTAAAAAGCAGTTAACCTTTAGTTAATTGTTGTTTTCAAATCTCTTTACGTCAATGTTGATCAGGGGATATGTGAGGTTGTTTACCTCTGTGTACAAATGCGTGAAATCAAAACAACAGTTTGAAAATTAACGATGGAAATTAAGATGCTGGCGAAATATCTTATTGCTCAAGATATATTTTGCTTTAAAAGCAGCAAGTGACTAATTTATATAAAAAAGCACAATGTGCTTTGTTTCGCCTGCACACACGGACTCAACAGAAATCAGCCTCCAACGGTTTTTATGTGACGCGCTCTGCCGTCGGCGTTCACGTTCCACTGATAACAAAGTGTCGCCTGAGGCGGCTTCGCGGGCTTCGACCAAGTCGAATGGAACAGGTTGTCAACAACCACCCTGACTGTCGGCAACAAAGATTTCACTCGTTTCGCGGTCGACAGTTCTCCTGTACAGTTCCTTAGCCCTGGGGAAGGAGGAGTTTGCAAACCAAACTGTTTTTCTGTTTCAAGATTTGGTCCTGCGGCGACCGAACTAACATCACATGTCTTCTACAAACGGTCAAAATAATTCTTTCAACCCACATCTCTACCCCCTTTGCCCAAGTTTCATTTGACTGTGACCGGCATGGGTTATAATAAATGGAATTCTTAGACAAGGCCTGCAAACATTTCGATGAACGGTACTTTGGCGAGTGTTGCATAAAAGTTAGTGATTCAACTGAGGATCGATTGGCCCTCACCAGGCTCTACTCTACATTTAAAAGTCATAAAGGTTGCCAGCTGCCATGAACCAGGGACATTGCAGCGGTTTGCCTTGAGTTTTGTGATTTGTGAACACGGACACACAGATTGCCTCTCATTTCTGCGCGCGACAGTCTTAAACGTGAAACCACAAGAAACGAGAGAGCAAAACTGACCAAAGTCTACAAGAAAAGACACGCAGCACCAAAGCTGTAAATCCGTACGGAAAGAACGACAAATATAAAAAATGGCATCCTTTGTAGAGGCAGACCACGTCCTAAAATTTGAGAAACATCACGGTCAGGTCGAGCAGCAACAAAAGTGAACAAACACTAAGGAAATAATGATCTGAGTTTGTCTGTGGTTGCTGCTGCTGCTGCTGCTGCTGCTGCTGCTGCTGCTGCTGCTGCTGCTGCTGCTGCTGCTATGAAGACCGTTTTAAAAGCTTCTGTCTGGGCTGTAGCTCAACAACAACAAAATTTTGCTTGTGAACTTCGGGTTAGCTAGCAGATTAATACTAATTCATCTGTCTTAAAGGTATAGGAGGGGGTATTTTTCTAATAACTGGACAAAGCTCAAAAAGTACAAAATAATATTTTCTCAAATCTGAGTAAATATCGCCACCCCTTCCGGTCTAGAAATACATTGAGTTGAACAGAAAGAAGACAGACTCGCGGTCACATTTGTACATAGATGTGCCTAAATAACAAATAATCACTGTTCTCCTACTGTCTGAGTACTTGACAACATAAACACATCGATGTACAATCCTGGTCTGTTTTGTTGGCCTTAGAACCTGTTTGTAATGATGTGAGTAGGTGTGTTTAAAGTGACACATTCACCAAATTTGGGGAAATAATATCTAAGCTTTACATAGTCACTGGGAAAACATTGCACTTCACTAGACCTTTAAAATGTTAAACAAAATTCTCAACGCTTTCAGTGACAGGTGGTATACAAAAATTTTTTGTAATTCTTTTAATGACTTTCTCACATTTTCTCCGTGATGACGGTGATTTGGACACGACTCTGGCTTCACTGACCTAGGAATCCTTCCGATGTAAATGATTTTATTAATTCAAATTATTTATGTCTTACTCTCTCCAGCAGCTGGACAGGAAAGGAGTGAGTTAGTAAATCAGCGTGTGAGCAGACTTTGTTGCCTCACACCCCGCTCACAAGTATCGGGGGAAAGTAGGAATCTTGCCCGTGACGTCCTCTTCGCCCTCGTCCCTAAGCTGCTTCACTTCCAGTTGACCCCACCCGGGCCGTATCGGCACTCGTCAAAGAACAGCTTGTTGTCGTAGTCTGACCAGTTAAGCGAAAGGAAATCGCAAAGCATGATTGTGTACATTCCAAGCGCTTGGCTTCTCCCAGCAAGAATGAATCTTCAAGCCGCTCGACTGTCGGTCCTGCATTTTTTATCACTCGCGCCCGTCGGCAGCTGCTGGGCTTCGCCGACCAGTCGGCAAGCATCCTGCATGTACCAGACCAGTGGTCCTTGAATTTCAGCGGAACTTGCTCTAGAAGCTGCTGCAACTTTCGCTTTTCTCTTCACGAGCATTTTGTCAGACTTACAGCTCTACCATGAAGTATTTAATCTTGCACTTTGCTTTGCTTTTCCTTCCATTTACATGAATATCTTGCCATCGAGAATTCTTTGGCTGTTGCTTGCATAGACAACACTAAATGTATAAATGTATAGACATACGGCTTTGGTGTGAACTTGAGGACTAGACAAAACACATGGTCCTTGTCGACAGTAGGGAGTTTAAGGTGTGAACTGTATAGAAGATGAACGATGAGCGACAAAGAAAACCACAGCGCAAGTGGGACTACTAACCCCGGGTGTCGCTGGGGAATTTCTGGACTGTGGGATTACTGTACGGATGCAGTTTGTCGGTTTTACTCTTCATGCGATTCCACTAAATGCATCGAACCATTCTTTATACTTTAACATTCAATATTAATTTGTTTCTTTTTGTATAGGACTACAGCGCCCATCTATGAAGCAGAAGATTGCTTCTTGGAAACCTGCTGGTGCACGTGGCTCAAAAGTTCTCCCTGCCTTCCCCTCCCTCAGTCCCCCGTCCCCCGTCCCCCGTCCCCCGTCCAGCATGGGCCCAGCAGAAGCAGGAACTGATTTATTAGAGAAAGGAGAGGTGACGGAGAGGTAGGATCCTGCTTTCCACAAACTGGCCCTAATCATGCTGAACCACTTATGTTCACTGCTCTACGGTCACTAGGATATGTGACTTTTGATGCTTTTTAATCATCCTAACCGGAATTCGTAAAAAAAAAACTGAGCGATTGTGTGATGAGGTCTCGCGAGATTAAGTTGAATTATTTTTTTCCGCTTAAGTGAGCAAGTACGGAAAGGAGGAGGAAGAGGATAGAAGTCCACTCCACCGAGCTCGCAAAGTGTCTCTTTTTACCCACTTGCCCCTTTTTCTACTGACTTCTGCGATGCACGCGCGTGCACACACACACACACACACACACACACTCACACACCTTTTTATTAGTTTTTACTTTTATGGTGCCAGTGACAATGATGTACCTCAAGTAGCTTTAATGGTGTCTTGCTTTTTCCAAGCTGCTATAGCAGGATAAAGTTTTAATGGATAAAGCGAGTGGTTCTTCAGTGCGAACGTTGCAGGTTCGTGTGGGTAAAATATTTTAGTTTTAATGAATCTTTTTTATAATACACGTTTTTGATTATGGTCTGGAGAGCTTGTGATAACTTAGAGGTTTAGGTTAAGTTTGGGATCAGGTTAAGATTACGGTTTTGGTGAAGACTCTTATTTTGAACAAAATGACTGAGCAGACAGAATTATAAAGGTTAAGATCAAGACATACATGCGCTATAAAAACCTTCATTATTATTATCATTATTATAAAGCCGGCAAACATATTTGGCTGTTCCCTCTTGAGCAGGACAGGTCAGGTGCCCATGTCTTCTTTGTCTTTTACCGCATAATTCTCTCCTAATGTCCCTCACACTCTATAGCGAGCTAATTTTTCTTCCAACTATTAAGGTATCAAAGCTGCAAAGTGATGCAGGAAGAGAATATTTCAGATACCTATGTTAAGGCCATTGTTATGTTTGGTGTGTAAGTCACAGGAAATCAACAGTTTTAGGGAAAACTTGCAAAAAAATGTGAAGTTTGGTCAACATGCTGAGCTAAGTCTCTATTTGTTTGCCAATAAAATTGGTTTTGGGGACCCTTTGATGTTCCGGCACCTTGCCCGGTTAAGACACTCCATGAAGAAAGAAAACTGTTAGCGCGTTGAGGGGAAACTATATTTAGAAGGTGACGTGTGAGATGTCCGTGCGTGGACCGTCCAAATCAAAGAAACGTGTACATGATTTAGGACATCAATTATTCCCTGTGATGACTACCACCTACGCGCAAACTCGCTACCTCTGTCTGACTTGCCAAGCCATGCGAAAGTTCACACAAGCAGTCTTGTTAAATTTTTAATTCAGGTAGCTTACTGCACTGGTTGTGATAACGCAGTAGGAAGTGGTTCTCTATGGCAGACATGCAGGCGCAAATTAGCAGAGATTTCCAGAATTTTCTCTACACGTCTAACAAAAGTAAAGAGACTAAGATACTCATGAATACAAAATAAGACAAGACGGAGACGTTTATGAAGGGAAATAATTTTATATTCTCCTTACCCTCATCCCCTGTCCGAATCTCTGTTTAAAGGCGGCGATTTCGTTCAAGTGTCAAGAGTTTTCTGTCGTTAATACAGTCGTCTTCTGAAGGCAAGAAATTATCAGTCTACCAGAAGTGATATGGCAACAAAACAAGTTTCTTCATCCTCGCAACGGCTTCTCACGACGATAGTTATCAGCTTTGGTCATCTGGTCAAAAAAAAACAGACATACAACTGTGACTCGTTCCCATGTCATTTTGAGGAGGACAGCTACTCAGAATATCAGAAAGTGGGTGGAGAAGGTATAATGTAAATACAAGGCGAATGAAATATCCTATCTCTCTCTCTCTCTGTGCATGCTGGTAGAATAAAGCAGATGTTAGCGGATAGCGGGAAAATATTGCAGGGTGATGATCTCCTTTAAAAGGGAGCAGAAGATAACAAGAAAAACGACATTTTCCATGTTCTATCCCATAAGCTGTGCCTTAGGCACTGTGTATGAGTCGCTGAACTATACTCACTTCGTTTCATAACTTTCTCTCCTTGACCATCCATCTCTCGCTCAAGTGTGTACGTGCATATGTGCGTCCACACGTGAATGTGCGCGACAGTGGCGTAGGAACAGTGGGGGCAAGGGGGGCAAAAAAGATACTGGGAAGGCAAGAATGTGAACGTTATTCATTGTCAGCATGGAGCTTGCCCCCCCAAAGCCAAGCATCTTCCTACGCCACTGTGCGTGCGTGCGTGCGTGCGTGCGTGTGTGTGTGTGTGTGTCATCTGGCCCCAACTGCCAATATCCCAAGGTGAGCTTCGTTTCTTTACATTCGCACATACGTTTGCTCTCATTCACGTGCAGGAACAAACATTCATATACATATATCTCTGTACACTTAAGAGTAAGGGTACATTCGGGTTCTAAACTGTCTCCTAGCTGCTAAAAATAGAAGTAGTGGTAATTGTCTACTAGCTGCTAATAATAAGTGGTAACTGCACCTCTGGGCTGGCTGGCTTTTTCTAACTCTTCATCCGATCACAGTAGCTCGACCAGAGTTACAGCACGGGGCACAACTTCGTTATCTCAACGTTAGGTTGAGTGCGGGTCTGAGGAGAAACGTTGGTCCCTGCACTAGAGTCGCGTTGCGTCTCGCGGGAAGACGAGACTTGGAAGAGGGAAGGCTCATGGGATCCTGGTTAACAGACAGGTGTGCGTCTGGGTACACTCACTCTGATTTTAAGTTCTTTTGAAGATAAAAGCGATAAAGATTATGAAAGCATACAGCAAACTAGCCGCTGTGCATGTTGCTAATGTTGAGACACAGCAAAACTAGAACAACAAACTTTATACAAAACGTACTTTTCTGTAATGAAAAAAAGAAGGATATGTGTAAAATAGCTAAAGTACGAACATGGGTTTGTCACGAGGCCGGGGAAGGGTCAGAACCCAATATGTTTCTGGCTGCTGTGCCATCTTTTACACTTGTGAGGTTTGGTAGTGAAGGCAGAGTGAGGAGGCGACTGAGGTGGACAGAACGACAACGCGTTAAAGAAGCTTCTGGAGAATGCCTGTCACGCTTTTTCTATGCTGTGATTACCAGGAGAAGGGTTTGCGACAAAGAGCAGAGCTCATCCAGGTTAAATCACATTTGGATAGCGCCCAGCCAATTTGTGTCCGAACAGCGTCAGCGGGGCGCAGCGCGGCCATCGCCCTGATTAAGTCGTGAGCGAAAGGCGAAACATGGTGGTGGTGGTGGTGGTGGTGGTGGTGGTGGTGGTGGTGGTGGTGGTGGTGGTGGTCTCCAGCGCCAACACAAAACTCTGCCTCCTCTTTTTTTGTGTTGTTCTCATTTCCGGCTCGCCTCGGCACTTTCTGCTTCGTCTGCGGTGCACGGCGAAAAATAGCGAGGTTTTCCTTAACGCAAGGGGACGTAAACCTCTTCAGGGCGTTGTTGTTTTTCCGCTGAGACTAGTCCTCTCGCTCGTGCTGCTGGGTCCCCTCTGTACTGATGGTGCTTGGACTGATAAGTGGCACCCGAAAACTAGACATTACAAACGATAGACAGGGGAGAATGACATCAATACTACCTAGCAAAAGCAGCTGCAGCAAAAGAGAAACAAACGAAAGAAACAATATCAAGAAAATAAAAAAGAACTCAAAAAAACAAGAAACAAACAAAAGAATTAATGAAATCAAGAAAATTAAAAAAAACTGAAAATATCCCATTAAAAACAGCATAAAAACGAACAAATGACAGAAATTAAAAGAAAGAGAAGTAAATCAAAACGACAAACAAGTAAAAGTAGAAACTATAAAATAAAAGAAACAAAGAAAAAAATTAATAAGTAAAATGCAAAATTAAAAAAATAAAAGAATACAGTAAAAAATATGTAAAAATAAAAAATAAAAAACAAGAGTAACAAACAAAAATAAAAACAAAAAATAAATAAAGACAAAGAAACAAACCATTAAACGATAGAAATCAAAGAAATCAAAAACATAAATAATCAAAACAACCGTAAACAAACAAACCAGGAAACAAAAATGAAATGAAAAAAGCGAAAATCAAAATAGCGAATAAACAAAAGAAAAAAAAGAAAAGAAAAACAAAAAAAAAAGAGAAAAACCTTTGAAGAATGACGCCTTTGCTCGTAAAATTAAAATAATTAACCCAGTGAAATGATAAAAAGTATTTTCATGTTTCGGTGTAATGAAAATTAAATATTGTTTTAGATTTTTCATCTTGTGAAACGAGAGTAGATGCTAGTCTAACCCACCAATAAAGTAACATGTATATGCTTAGTTTTCTAACACTGAAATATTTCACTTCACAACACTCAAATGTCAGTGAACATTTTAATTCTATTGGTAGGACGGCCTTTTTTTTTCCTTTTCTTGAAAGTTAACAAACCTTTGAAAAGTTTTGATTTGTTAGTAAGCTTCTAGAAACGAGAGAGAAACTTCTGGCGGCCCCTGATAAAAGACAACCACTGACTCCTGTCGACACTCCAAGCACGGAGGCGTTTCAGCCCTTGTGGGCGCCATGTTATGTGAAGTAGCATCCCCCCCACGTCCACCCCATTTCTGATCACTGACCTCTCTTTTTCTTTCCTTCCACCTCACTTCCTCTTTCCACGTCTCTCTGAAAGTCAGGCCCTATCAGCAGTGTTCTCTGACATCTTAGGGCTTCAGAAGGCCATCCGGCTGACTCCCAACAGATCGCGTTTTCTATCACGTGGGACATGGAAGTCGGCCTTCACCACTTAGGATGCCGCTGCTCAATCATGACCCACACGTTTGGACTAAACTGCTGCCATCGACAGCAGCCCGGACGTGCTCTGGTTATAAAATGTGGATGACGGATACTTCATTTTGTTTATGCCTAATATGAAATAATTAGGTTTCAGCTATTTTATCTAATAAACTCCTTCCTAAAATGAAGTAGAGAAAATCAAATTGTCATATTAAAATTATGCAATTCTTGCAATTAATTTTTGAAATTATTAATATTCAAAAAAACTGTTATACTCTTTTGCATATATACCATTTTTTTCCTTACCACTTTATCGTTTACCTCATAAGGTTCTTTTTTGACGTTGATGATGCCGTGCTAACTTAGCAGGCTGTGAGTCTGGACAGACAAATAGCTCAACGAATTGGACAAGGAGACAGAATGACAAGTGTGTGGACAGAATGTAGAGAGGGCTGGTAAATGTGGGAACTGCTCTTGCTGGAGAGTCGCCTTAACACTCTGACTGCTCGCCTCTCCAGCTTTCTCCGGGCGTGAACTGTCCAAGTCCGTGCCCAGCCCTCGCCACTCCATCGCTGCCTCTTTCGTCTTTCATCTGGCGTGCATCGCCTAAAAGGGTCATTCTGTCGCCGAGATGAAGAGCCAGTTTCCAAGGAGCCAGCTGACAGCGGTACGACGGTGGGTTTGAAAAGACCAGAGAGAGCATATTTGCCCCGACTCTTGCAATAGAGAAAGAGCCTGCAAACGACAGCCTTTCTGGTGGGAAGGGGTGAGAAAATGGGAGGTTACTTCGATGAGGCGTTCACAACATCCTTTCTACACCGCTATTTGTCAGGGTGTTTCTGTCCGATTTAAGCTAGCAGCAAACTGAACTTTACCATCAACTTGAAGCAGGATAACAAGATGACAAAAAAGATGCTTCTCGTAGAGTTCACCATAACATGGCAATGCTAGCTCGTCATTTGATAGGTTTTCTGTTCGTAAAGATGTTCACGATGGTGTATGATCACAGTCAATCATAGCTATTTTACACATATCCTTCTTTTTTTCATTACAGAAAAGTAAGTTTTGCATAAAGTTTGTTGTTCTAGTTTTGCTGTGTCTCAACATTAGCATTTTTATGCCTTTGTCCTCTGACATCGTAGATGAGTTGCCTCCGCTACGAAATCACACACACACACACACACACACACCGCACAGAGCCACATAAGCGTGTCAGAAGCGTAAGAACGATAGTCCTTCATTTACAGCTCTAAATGTTGCCATTCGCGTGCATTAAATGAAATTTTTCTTTAGGGAAACGCCGTTTGGAACTAGTAGTTTGCAAAAACAAACAAACAACCAAACAAACAATAAACCTCCATCGTGCCATCTTCTTCTGGAGACACTTTTTGATATGCAGCTGAGCACATACCTCTAAATGTTGACTTTTGCATCTCCGTCAATACGAGAGCTCTCACATCGTGAGCACTTTGATAGTTCAACGGATATTTGAATAATTGTGAAGATGTTTGAGGAGACGTTCAGCTTATTAAATAATTGTATCTTCCAGAGTCTCGTGGTGAAGACAAGAATGAACATGAAGGTCAACATTGTACTCAACATTGTGTAAATATTTGTAAACGTTGAGTCACAAATGTGTAGAAGCGTTAAGCAGGAACAAGACAACTAGTCAAACTGGCAGAAGACCGAGAAACGAAGTCGAAGAGCAGATGACACGGGAGCTCTCCTACTGACGGAGGTGCAAAAAGTCTCCCATTACAGGTCTGCCTCTAGTATATTACCTCCAGGTTTGTAGAACAAAGATTCAAGAACCAAATCGGAATAAGAATTCCATCTAGAGTTTGCTGAAATCAATGCGAATAAGGGGTTGCCAGGAAGATTTGATTAACTAAATCAAAAGGACCGAGGGAATTTTCCGCTCACAGGTCCAGGCACGCCACGAACGACTGCTGTACTAACTGGTTGATACTCGTAGTTTTGTGCTTAACTGTAGTTGGCGGTCGTAGCCGTCTGTTCCCTAAAGGTTTTGACATTCCGACAGGTGTGACATTGATACCTACTGGTGTCCGCTGTCAGATGGACTCTACAAGAAAGAAATAGTAGTCACTGTGGCTCCTGAGAAAAGGGACAAACATGCAGCATCGGGAAAACAAGCGCAAAGTAAATCCGTTCATATTAACATGCCAACTGTTGTCAGATTCCCCTAATGTGTCATTAAGAAGGCGGTATGAAGCAAGGTATCGGGTCCTGAAACTAACGTAAATCCCTCTTAAGGCGATTTATCCGGGCTCTTTGTGAATTGATAAGCTGCAGGCGCTACTTGGGCTTCCCCACTATTATTTTGCAAAGGAAGATCACTGGCGCTAAAGATGATAACGTGACGCTTGTGTCGCCCCTCGATCAACTGTCATGAATTCCAAGAGCTGAGACAACTAATTAAATGTTTCTCTCCAAACTAACCATTGATTTTATCTGTGATTCTCTGTGTAAATAATTCGGATACTTAACAGATCAGTGTCAGATTCTTCTTCTACAAAGCATCGAAATTTAAAAAGTGGAAAAATGAGAGGTCTTCAGTGTGACAGAAAACGAACAAGGGAAGAAGTTTAACCAAATTTGTCCGCATTCACCTTCAATGATACTGAGTTAAACAATATCATTGAGTGGCCATTTCTTACCGGCAGTAAGCAGCTAAAACAAAGGACTCGCTTGAGATTCTCACAGGGCGACCTTCACAAGATCGATGGCTCTCGTAAATGATCGAGACAAAAGCCGAGTGGCGATGGACACTGATGGGAAGAATCGCCTCCCCTCAAAGTTTTGGGTAGTAAAGTTATTGTTCATCTACAGTCGACCACGAAACAACGCTTACCGCTTGTATGATATTGTGTGCACTCGTCTGCTAATGAAAAAAGAAATATGTTAACATACTGTACTTCTGTGTTGCAGAATTCTGCGTTTGGTGTGGCGTGCTTAATGTTTGAAAAAAAAACACGTATCATCTTTTTTGTGTTTTTATAGATATTGTTGGCATTGTTTGCCACCTGTTGCTCATCACTATGAGCTTTAGGTTTTAAAAGTGTCAGATATGTCTTTTACAGTCTTTCAATCTTCGACCAGGCTGCATCTAGCAGTCCCGAGACCTGTCTCTGTTCAATCCGGGAAGGTATCCTAGTTTCTCCGTTACCAGAAAGCAAGACTGTGATACTTTTTATGTTCCATCTTTAATGTTTTCATTTAAGATTTATTTACACATTATTACGGCAGTTTTATTTATAAAAGATGTCACAGAAAAAGAAACAGATCTTTTAAGATTCTCTTTTTAAAAATTCTCTGCTCCTCCCTATCGTGTAAGATAATAAATGTTGGTGTGAATTTCCTTAGCTCCAGGGACATTATATCTGTCCCGATACTTATTGTATTATGCTCTGTGTATTCGCATTTTTGTAATTGGAGCAGATCCCTAATAAGATGCGTGGTCTGTATCGCAATTAAAAGTACTAAATTAGATATTTTCGCCTCTCGCATCCTGATATTCGGCATCAGCGGAACCTCTGTAACAACTTCATCAGCTTTAAAGTCTCCTTACATAGTCTAGCAATAGGAGTTATCGTATGCGATGTGAAAATTCAAGTTTGAAGGTCTCGTCCAAGCAATCAAAGCACTCAGAGGAATAAAGAGAAACATTGATAAAGTCATGACCAATGGCAACAGCAAAGCATCGACCTTCATGAACGAAGTACAGATAGAAAAGATCACTTTGGAGACCACCCAAGAGGTAGTAATTCCTGATATTGCTTCTCGCCAAAAAGGTATTTTACTGGAAAAAAATTGCTACATTAGTTTAATAGTCTAAACTGCTGACTGGAATTAGTTTATTACAAGATACTAATTTCCGTATCTTTCGGAGGTCTTTGCCCACAAGATACATGCCTTTACACATCATTGCCATTTAATACACGATGAAGTCAAGCCACCGACATCTGATTAGCATTTGCTGGAAGATATTAAGCAGGTAGCTACCTGCAACTACAAGTGTGTAGTTACCTACATTTTCTTTCATTTATTACCCCTTCCTGTGGTTGGGGAGGGTGGGGTGAAAGGCGTGTGGGAGAATGGATAAACAGGCTGACAAAGCCGCAAGCAGATGGCTTTTGAGGCCATAGCTGTCTACACAAGAGACTAATCTATTCCCGTGGTTTCTATTAAGTAAGTTACTTTCCTTGAAGGGTAAGATCTGGGCTCCTTTGTATGAACATGAAGCTGGCCATCAAACTTATCCCTACTTTCTGCTCTTTACTTGCAGTCCTTGCCCAGTGCATTAAGAATGTGCACTTTTTAGCGCCCGTGGCGCGTACAGAATCCATTTGCACTTTTCCCCCATGCTGTCACAGTGGCCCCACTTGCCCTGTCTTCTTGAGTACTTTTCACATTTCTGTCTGCAGCACGAGGACAGACCTAAAAGCCGCACACCGCCATGCTTGTCGACACCTGAGATCTTACAGCTCCCGTGAATTTCTGAGTTAAGTTTGCACGTCGTTTCCTCTTCCATTTGTCAGCATCGTGTTGCTTGATGACTGGAGTCCGTAACAACGTGCGTGCACTTGCATCTGTTTTACAGCGCATCTGATACATGTGCAAGCATGTGTGAATCAGGATACTTTAGCTAAATGCTCTAAGCATATATCGAAACATGGACGACAAATTGCAAGGGATACTCTGATGACATCAGCTTTGAGCTTGTCCGCTGATGTTACCTGTTCACATTACAGCGGCAAACTGGCATCAACGTTTGTTATCGTTTGACTATTGCCGTCAACTTGTTTTATGTCGAAGCCCGGTGCCTGCTCCTTGCTGTTAAAAGTCTTAAGTGGTTAAGCTCTCTCTCTCTTTCTCTCTTTCTCTCTCTCTCCTTTTCTTCTTTGTTCTCCTTTTTTAACCTTGTTCGTTGTTGTTCTATTATCAATTATGCCCAAATTAATAATCATAATAATGTTTTACATAGGGCATATCCCCACGCGAGCTCAGTGCGCTTTACGGGAGACGAGGGCAGTAGGAAATGAGGTCATGTGATAGAGACATGTCACAATCAACAAAATCTACATACATGTACCTGCACAGTTAGCAATCCCAGGACCTTGAAAGAAGGCAAAGGTAGAATTATGAGGGAGAAAGGAATTACACCAGACATTTGCAAGAGATTTAGTGTCTCCTCTGTACAGAGAAACAGAAGCAGGGCATTACACATCTTACAAATACTAGGGCGAGAGAAAAAGAATGAGCGACGGTCAAACTTTTCCAGTACTGGTGTGGACTGAGTGAACTGCTAGGGCGACACAATCTCAGACGACAGACAGACTTCGGTGAGACCATAAACAGCTGTGAACCCGAACTACCAGCCAAAACAGACCACGTAGAAGTGGTGTGACACGATCAATCTTTCACATGCGGAATACAATGCGAACAGCAATATCAGGGTTTAGCAAGTGGTCCACTGGTCATAGAAATCCATAAACAGAGAGTCGAGCTCAGACAATACAAATGCCCAATAAGCTGCTTGATAAAAGTAACAGAAAGATAACTGAGAATTTCACATCTTATCATGCACATGAAGTTAATAATTCAATCATTAATACATTAATGAAGCAAAGCAAATGTATTGCGAGTGACAGACGAGTAAACCCCACTTACTATAAACATGTTTAATCCCAGCTCTAAAACACATGATAGTTGTGACGCTGGTATGATTATTACTTAACGTGAAACCATCTTCTGCATACGATAAACATCCCGCAGTAAAGAAGTGTAATCCTTACTCTCTACGAGCGACCCTATTAAAATTCGTCCAGATTTCCCCCAAAGAAACTCATATTTAACTGAAAGCTGTATATTTCAATTTGTGTTTTTTTAGAATGTACAAATGTCCCAGTTACCTTCAACATTTCCTTTTTTAAAAAATGTTTTAAAAGACCAGTCGTTTGTTCTAGTGCATGAATCGATCTCCGGAGACACCGAGTTACGAAGCCCTTGTATTCCTGCATCCTAGAGTGGAGAGCGACTTTAGAGGGGAGACTACCTCTTTTTCGCAATTCGTGGTGACCTATCATTCTGTCCCCTGCTAGACTGAATGGTGACAAAGTTGTTGGCTCTTTTGCTAAAGTTGGACTGCGAGATTCCAACACCCAGGGTTCAGATCTCAGCTCCATCGCACATCTTTCTGTGTACAGGTCTGTCGGTGGGTTTCTTCTGGTTTCATCTGAAAGATGGTGAATGAATTTTTAAGAATTTGATGCAAAATGTGTGCTCTTGTGACTTCACATATGTAAAGTGCCTTTTGCCGGATTTTGTTGGTGGGAAAGGGGTTAATGAATATGCATCATTACTAGTAGTAGTAGCCAGCGTGAAAGGAAGAGGCCTTTGCTCTGTAGAGACGATCAGCCAGATTGTGGCAAGTCATCTCCCGCTATTTCTGCGAGAAACGTAAAAATAGAAACGTGATGCTGAACGACCTGACCCTTCTTTGTTAAGTTAATTGTTCGCAACGACTTTTTTTTTATCTGGCGGCATGTCATCGGTGTAGTTCTGCATTTGTTCCATATGTCTTACCTGCAAGAAGATCATCTATCTTCATTGTTTTCCGTCCTAGCCATTCTATGACTTTGTCACATTTCCATGAACTACACCTAAAACACTTACAGAGGCAATCGTGATGATTGTAATGACAACGATGATGACCGTCGTCGCTATCAAAGTTCCTGTTGTTAAATCACGTTTCTTACGTTATTCCGGCGCCGTAATTCATTTTACCAACAAAATGACTGAACCAGTCAGGTTACGCATCCTATTCTTCAGCTGAAAGTTATGGAGAAGTGAAGTCCCGGCGATGTTTTAAACCAGTCTGCTCACAATACAAACTCCCGCAAATCTCAGATACAAGCGCTGAGAAATCCAAACAGTCGAACGTATGTGTAGTGAAAACTTTCGCAAGAAAACCCGACTTTCTATGAGCGAGGAGAAATAGTGCTCATATTTCTACATTAA
Organism: Marisa cornuarietis; assembly: GCA_004794655.1. Taxonomy (NCBI): domain Eukaryota; kingdom Metazoa; phylum Mollusca; class Gastropoda; order Architaenioglossa; family Ampullariidae; genus Marisa; species Marisa cornuarietis. Next base: position 705,534 of record SMMW01000585.1, read on the forward strand.
AACGCTTAGTCCCTCGGCTACTTAACAAGCTTAATACGAGCTCTCTAACATACACGCTTACTAAAGTAGTATAATACATCACAAAGTTGCTGTGAAAACTTTAAGCACTTAAATCATCTTCTACACACAATACACATCCCTGAAAAATTATTTTCAATCATTGACACTACACGTGCAACCACATTTAAATTTGTCGACGACAAACTAATATTTAATTTAAACTGTATTTTAATTAATTCATATTATTTAATGGACATGCGCAGTTGTTTGATAAATATTCAAAAAGACCAAGAGTATATATATAGACATCGAAAAACAATTTATTCGTCTTTGCTTTAAATAAAATTTTATTTTAGCATCGATCTTAAAGTTTCTTTCGCTCAAAGCTTTGCTAGATTTTTAAGATTAAAGAAGAAATTACCATATTTACGCTCTTGGCGAACTGTTATACTCTCCAGCCCCCCCCCCTCTCCATCACCACCAGGTAGACGTGGATTGTAAAGTTGATTTCTTAAGAAACTGTACATTTAAATTAAAACAGAATTTGTTTAAATATTAATTCTCATTCCCTAGAACAAAGCAACTGTTGCTCTTATGCGCTCCTATGTTTGGGCTGATCTTTGGCGCTACTTTCGAGGGGAGACTACCAAGTATTTACAACTCTTAGCGAACTGTTTGTTCCCTCCCCTAGCAGATGAAATTGCGACAAAAATAAGAATAAAAATGTGGTTTCATAAAATACTAAACATCGTAAGATAAACTTTTCAAATATGAATACCTATTTCTGGAACGAAGCCCCCTTGAGTGTATAATAAAAAGTGACTGTGCCAGATTTTATACAATTAAGTATTTTTAGAATATCTGTTAATTATAGTGGGTTAATTAATTAGATATCAGAGTAAGCAGTGTTGTAATAAGATATGTTAGTAGTAAGGATTGACGTATATTTTATGATAAATTATTTCTCTGTTTTTATTGTGTAATTTTATTAGTTACCGTAATATCATTAAATGTATACAGGCGTGCAAAAGAGACAGAGTTGTTTTTCTTTATGAAGAAAAGAACACGCAAATGTCCAGGCGTTTACATAAAGGCGAGTGTCTGTGACATAGATTTTGATGTCAGTTTTTACTTGTGTATTTTAATTATAACCTTATGTTGAATACATGTGCGTGGTTCATCATTTAACATCAAACCGTAAAACTGTAGCATTAAACTTTAAAACTGTAAGAGTAAGGACCTCCACAACTGGTGATATATCACCCTTAAAAGACTCATTTCGTGTTATTACATCTCAATGAGAAACTCGAATCTCTAGAAATTGAAATTGAAAACGATTTCATCCCCGCTTCCAATCTCCATCTGAGCCCAAAGCTGTGTGTGACTAAGTACCGGTGCCATCATGGCTGACCACAGCGTGCGAAAATGCAACATCGAAGAAGGCCTCGTCCAAGTCATCGAAGTGCAGTATAATAGCTCATAGACAATTTGTAATTCTGCTGTCTCGACCTATGGATGATGGGTAATCTGTTAGCGTCCTGTCTCGGCTCATGGATAATGTGTGAACTGTAATTCCGTTTGTTAGCTTGCTGTCTTGACCCACAGACAATATACCTATAAATAACGTGACAAACGTGATATAACAACATTAAATACAAGGGGGATTGATGTTTTACGCCGAACCAGCAACTAAGGCTGTATCACGGCAAGCCAGCCCTGTAAACAAATGCCACATGCAGAGAAAGAACAGCGTGCCCGAGACGAGAGCTGAACCCAGGATTCGTGCAGGAGCAGCTGAGGCTGCGAGTGGAAATCCCAGAAAGACTTTTGACATTGTGAACAGCCTGCTGGGTAAGAACGGAACTAGTCCGGTTCTTCCTGAGGTGGATAACAAGTCAGCTGCTGATCAGCTGTCTTCCTTCTTTGTTAATAAGATAAAGGAAATTAGTGCTGGACTTGAGATTGCAGCTTGTGAGTTGCCAGAGTGTGAGGAAGACTATTCTGTGCCATTTGCTGGTGTTCCGCTGACTTCTTTCACGTGTATTGATTAGAGCTACTTGAGGAAACTTGTAGCGAGATCAACAAAAACTTCATGTGCTGTGGATCCTGTACCAACTAAATTTATTATTCAACTTCTGGACATCCTATTTCCTGTCATTTTGGACATTATTAATGCCAGTTTGAGAGCAGGTTGTGTTCCACGGTGTTTTAAGCAGGCTGTTGTCAAGCCCTTGTTGAAAAAGGCAAACCTGGATCCCTCTGACTGTAAAAACTATCGTCCAGTGTCAAATTTGTCATATATTTCCAAGCTACTTGAGAGGGTGGTCGCAGAGCAGCTTACGACCCATTTTATTACTCATGGCTGCCTAGATAAATTTCAGTCAGCATATCGTTCTGGCTTCAGCACAGAAACTGCTCTTCTTCTTGTGACCAATGACATTCTTTGTAGTGTTAACTCTGGCAACTTAGTGCTGTTAGTATTACTCGATCTGAGTAGTGCATTTGACACCATCAACCACCGCCTGCTGCTCCAGAGACTGTCGTCAGAGGCTGGTATCCAGGGCGCTGCGCTGCAGTGGATTGACTCCTATGTTGCTGATAGATCTCAGAGAGTGATTGTCAGCTCTGCAAGCTCTGAGGCAGTTCCTCTGGTGTGTGGCGTGCCACAGGGATCCGTTCTGGGTCCTTTATTATTTTCTGTATATACTTCACAGCTTGGACAGGTAATTGAACGCTTTCAGATGGGACGTCAGTTCTTTGCGGACGATACACAGATTCTGAACAGTTTTCCCCCCGACGCAACAGTGGCTAGGAATGCACTTCAACGACTTGAATCTTGTTGTGTTGCGGTGAAGGCCTGGATGACCAGGAATCGTCTTAAACTCAACAACGACAAGACAGAAGCGTTACTGTGCGGGCCCAGGGCCAGAAGGGAGCAGATCGGCATTAGTGCTGTGCAGGTCGGTGACGCCTCCATAGCCTTTGCTGACTGTGTACGGGACCTAGGGCTCTTTATTGATGCAGAGCTCTCCATGTGTAACCATATTAGTTCTGTTGTGGCAAAATCCTACTACTTTTTGAGGACTTTAGGTAGATTACGGCCCATGCTGACTCGGGCTGCTGCCAACTCACTTGCTGTGGCTACCATCATATCAAGATTAGACTACTGTCATAGTGCATTGTGGGGTATACCTGCTATGCAGTTGGATCGACTCCAAAGAGTTCAAAACACAGCCGCCAGGATTGTCACCCGTGCAAAGTCGTCCACTGAGCACATCACCCATATCCTACACAGCCGTCACTGGCTCCAAGTGAACAAGCGCATTGATCACAAAGTGCTTTCGATTACACAGTCCTGCATGTTTAAAACTGCTCCTGACTATTTACAAGAGGTAGTCCCTCCTTACCAGCCGTCACGTGGTCTGCGCTCTGGCTCCCAGCCACGCTTCTGTCTCCCTGCAGTGGAAGACACAAACAAGAAGCGCACTGGAGCCAGGGCCTTCAAAAACGCGGCACCTAAACTGTGGAATGCTCTGCCATCGTCACTGTCCACCATCACCTCACCAACCACGTTTCGAAAAAAACTGAAGACCCATCTGTTTATTTAAGACGGACTTAAACAACCAAGCAACACTTCTGTCTTTTTTTTTTTACTTTCCTGGTGTTTATCTATTTATTTACTTTTTTTTCTTATTTTTTATTTATTTTGTTTTTGCTGCGCAATGAGCATTCTTCGGAATGGATACCTGCGCATTACAAGTGATCATCATCATCATCATAGCAAACCCTCAGTCTTGGTGACAGGCGCTAACCGTTGCGCCCTCGGACAGCCCAACCAACATTAAATACAAAATACAAAACATATTTAGTCATCATTTTCAGAAAATTGTTGTGTTTGCCGATGGTAACATTAAAACATCACTTTACATAAAATTAACACATGTTATAAGAGAACATAAAATGTCTACATCCAAGTTTAGTTCTCTATTTGCAGTAATTTACGCTTGTACTTACAGTCATTCTCACAAGTATCGAAACTGTACGGCGTGTACGCATTCAAACAGCTAGCGATATAGAAAAGTAAAGAAACAAGAATGATATCATTAAAAACTATAAATTAAAAACGAACTCCCTGGAATTTAAAAACGATGGCACGCGGCCAGATAAAGTCATCTAATACGCATCTTTAAAAAAAAATTAATTCATTCGACTCGGTTTGTACAGCATCTTTTCTTCTACATTTCTTTGTTTAGTTTTCTCTGACGCACGTGGCCGGGGGAACAGTGGGAGGTGACCTGACATCCCCTGACTGAGCTCCTGGGCAGAACAAAGAGCTCGTCACCTCACGCTGGCTTGTATTGACAGAAGTTGAGGAGGTTGCAGTCAGTACTACCACGCTGTTTGTGTAGAACAATGGAAGTGTTGGTGTGATTCGGGACGAGCACATAGCTTTATATTTGCTTACACTGTAAGAGACAGGATGAGTAATAAAATAAGATGGACTTGACCCGTACAATTTCATACAGAATGTGACAGCAAAATGTTGAATTAAGACTTGGCTCTTCCTATTATAGTTAATGGAACCAAATTAAGTTAATGTTCGGCTTAATGGAACTAATTTTTATCTACAGATGTCATCATAACAACAGTGGGAAGAAAACCATTTCTGAGGTAGTTCAGAAAAAAAATCGTTTTATTAAATCGAGCAGAAGAAGACTGAAGTCAACTGAAATACGGAAATTATCCAAGATTTAGCGCTTATAGAGCCAAGGGATTTTTTTAAGGTCCCTGGGTACTGACCGCTGGCGCCTGTCACGTTTGCTTGCCTTTCTGATACATATAACTGCTATACATTTAACAATCATAAAGTTTTTTTACAAAAGTTTTTTGCTCTATATACTATTTCTTACGTATATCATCAGACATGGCACACGCATCTGTTTACAGGGCATATGTAAGAAATATTATATGGAGCAAAAACCAATCTGATAACGCAGCATTGATTATCATCGCAAAGAATAAAATGTGAGATCGTGGAAAGGACCTCTTGATGATAAAATGAAAGAGTTTCGATATCAATGAAGATGAAAACATTTTAATGGATTTTCACCACTCAGTCAAATGAGATCATGTGAAAGCTACAAAAACTGATATTTTATTTAGAGATGAGCCGGGTATGTTATGTCATCGGTATTACATCATGGAACATTTTTAAATAATACTCAGTTTGATTGGAATACATTTAGGTTAAATATTATAAATGTGTTGAAGTACAGTCTAAATTAGTTAATAGGTTTTGGGGTCGACGAATTTTAATGTGGCCCCTGGTATATCGAAAGGATTGAAAGTAACTGTTTTAAGATGACAGTTGTCTGCAGAAGATGGTTAAGTGTTTAGACTTTTATGGCGGAGAAGAAAGAAGACACCGTAACCACTCGACCTGGTGTATATAGGGTGTTACAAGTGCGTGCGTGCGTGCGTGCGTGCGTGCGTGCGTGCGTGTGTGTGTGTGTAATAAATCTCTTCCACAGCTAGGAAGAAGTCATGTAGACCACCTATGTAGTGAAAATGATTATAGACGTGTGAGCTGCGCGCTTGCTGTCTCAACCGATAGATGTGTGTGAAATGTGAGCATGTTGTCCCTAAATCATAGACACGTGTAAACTGTGAGCTTGCTGTTGTGATCCACACAAAAACTACGGCGAACAAACAAAGTGATATAATAAAGACAACGTGAACAATCATCATCATCATCATCAAACTCTAGTTAATAAAATAGGTTAATCTGGTATAGCCCTAGGATGGAGAGAGGAGAGATGGATAAAGAAAGATCTTCTTTCATGTAGAACCCAAGTGGGGCAAGAAAACTTCACCAAAAGCGATGTCGCGCCGGCAGATAAATGTCATTTGATCAATGTAAACAAGCTTAATTTGTTCTCTTCATTTTGAACATTTTTCTTTTACATTTCTGTTTTTAATTTTCTCTGAAGCACGTGGCCGGGGAAACAGCGGGAGGGGACCTGACATCCCCTGGCTGAGCTCCTGTGCAGAACAAAGAGGTCTGAGCCTGCTCGTATTGTTGCTGTATACTACGATCACAGACAACACAGTGAGGTCCTATCCTAGGACAATACAAGCGTTGGAGGGATTCAGAGCTAGGATTTAGAATTCTTTATACGCACTAAGCAGAGACAAGATGAAATATGACAATAATCTGGGCTTCATCCATACGATTGTTTTGTTTTACAGAAAATGAGAGAGTAATGATTAAAAAGTGACTTTTCATATCACAGCTAATGGGACTGAATTTAGCGGGTCCACGTTTTGATGGTACTACTGTCTCTACAACTGTAATGTTATTATGATGGTGAGATAACAACTTCTGCAGGCCGCCTTTTTGAAGAAACAAATGGCACCAGAAGAAGTTTAACTGAAAAAATCATTGAAACAGTGCAGGACTGGCCTAGATTTCACGAAGGAGAACAGAGTTCTTTATCGTTTTCTTCCTGAATGAGAGTATAGTGCTGAATGAAAATATAGTCCCTTGTCGTCTCAATTTGTGGTGGCAGCAGTCTTTTTCATGTTACAGTTTGAATTACTTATTTGCGTATACATTATTGCATCGTTGTTTGCGGGTTGTTTTGTTTACATCGGGGGCAGAGATCAATGTATGACTGTTTGGAGTGATTTGGTGTCTGTTTGTATCTTCACGGAAGAGGGTATTTTTTTCTCTGCCATTAATGTTTTCTCTCTGTCACCGAAAAAATTTGGAAGACAAGAGAAACAAATGTGATCGAAGAAAACAGCTTCAGAAAGCTGACAATTTTCTGTTCTAGAAATAAAACGATGTTGTCAGTGGTTTTCAAGAACCTAGTAGTTGTACAGTGCATGTCATGAAGAGCGGATTCAGTGGAACAGCAGTCACTGTCCAACTTGAGCCAATCGTTGTCGTCACAGACGGTGACTGATGATCTTCCGGTGCGCCATTGTGGCTATTGACTCTTACGACAAACATCAGTATCCGATATAATCCTGCGAGTTTTAAGCTCCAGGCAAGGAAGCGTTTAATTAAAGTTATTCTCAAAATCTTACTTTCATTCTGATGCCGCGCCACACAGGTCCGTGAGACTTGATCATATCTGTTGGCGTGTCCTTACAAACATCGACATCAGATGACAGAATTAGAAGTCACGTTGCTGGCTTAGAGAATATGACGAGGAGCACAGTGAGTACGATACCACAGGCTTAAAAAAAAAGACTTAACTCAAGTACAGAAGAATTTATTTAGAAATAAAAACGTTTTACAACTTTCTTTTACGGTTTAATACAACAGTTTTACAGTTTAAAGACCTACCCGATTGGTCGAAGTTATAAACAGATTGTAGTTAGTAGAGATAATATGAATGTATTCTGAAACACAGAGGCTTTTTATTATTTCAAAGTTGGCGATTTGCACCGATAGTAAGCAAATCCTGAAAAATCTCGCTCAGTTCTTTCTCCGGCTACCACGACATCGGCCACCCTCCAAGGAACCTTGAAGGACAGTCTTCGACAAGATATCGTGCCGGGTCACATGGCCTAACCATGGTCAGCTTATGTCACTTGTTGCAAGTAGACGTTCCTGGTGTCCTACGAGTGTGGCAACCGTGCTTCGTACAAACTCGTTGGTTTCATGCTCTCTGTATAAGATCCAAAGCAGCCTCCGCAGTCACTTGACATCTGTGTCAGCGCACAGAATCCAAGAGATTTTTTTCAGATTATACTTTGTAGTAAACCTGATGTTATGGCTATGTCAGATCTTATCCAACTTTGCCATCGCTGTTGCGATCTTGATGCCGATATCTGTCGTGGAGCTGCCGTCCATGTACTTGAAGCTGCTTATCTGTTTGAGCTGTACCTCGTCCCCGTAGATCTTGAATTGTCCTTGTGGGTAAATGAAGTTGTATTGTATTGTATTTCCGTTGAAAACCTTGCTGTTATCAGTGCTGGTCTTCATTCCATATGCGTTCGAACTGTCTGTCAGTCTGCTTGTAAGATCTTGGAGTTCGTTGTAGCTGCTAATAGGTCTATGTCGTGTGCAAAGTGTGAGGTCTACCAATGGAAATAAATAAATTCTAATGAACTAATATATCAAAATCCACAGCTAGTGAAAACTGACATATACAAATCTACAACAACTTACAACAAACCTTTACAAATCTAGAGTAAAAATAAACTGAGTAGGAAGTTGAATTATGCACATTCCATTCATTATAGACAAGATGCAATAACAAATATGATTAAAATAGCAAATACTTAGACTGTCTGGTCTAGAGACACAACCGATGGCGAGATATACCCGTAATAAACAACGACATTAAAATGTAAATTTCGTCACTGTTTTAATATCTAATTACCCAATGGCACCTCCCTAATGAACATCTTTTTACCACCGTGTGATGACTGCGATGAACAGTTCCGTAAGTAGTGTTATACAGTTTATATTTTTATTGTAATTTCAATCGTATACACATGCCAACACCTCCCTAATGAACATCTTTTTACCACCGTGTGATGACTGCGATGAACAGTTCCGTAAGTAGTGTTATACAGTTTATATTTTTATTGTAATTTCAATCGTATACACATGCCAGCATTCTCGCATGCCTCAGTTTGTGTCAGGAATGTTAGTTGTGTTAATACTGGACCAGAAATATTTCCCAGATGCTGCCGCACGCAGCTTTCACGCACTGTATAAGTAAAAGACTCCCGCCATCATAAATATCATCGTGAAAATTGTTATACGATCATGAGATAACTTTCGCGAGTTACAAACAACATTTAAATTACATCATTAACTATTAATGTTTTTCACCAAACGTAGCATGACAAAAATCTTTCTTTTTACTTTTACTTTTTACTGTTGTTCACTTGCACGTTTTTGTTGGTGATTAGTTTATTCAGTAGTGCTTCCGCGTAATGGCGATTACTTTTCTCCTGTGATGGAGTAAAAGTGTGATGAGGGGAGAAGATATCGGAGTATCTGACGGCCAAGTCTGTGAACAGGTGTTACAGCCTGGAGAAGTACACGTACCCCAAGGCGAAATCTAAACCACAGTGGTGAATAACGAGTGTTTTACTTCCAACTTCTCTCATTAATGCATTAAAAACGTTATAAAAAATATTTTACCCAAAATCGCGAAAGAAAAATTAGCACTGACAGGTTTTAAAAGAATCAAAGTTATAGAGAGGTTTTAAAAAAAATCAAAATAATTTTTTTTTGTCGTGTTAAGCACAATGTAGGATAGGAGACCACAAGCCCCCTACTGGAAAGTATTTAACCAGCGCTGTCTACAAGCAGACGACCTCGGGTAGCCAGTCTGTCACACACGCCGGCGCTACGGCCACCGAGACCGCTACACCCTGCACGTGAGATTCGGCAGCGATTATGGCAGGACAGAAGACCAACACAGGTCTAAAGTACTGATGGAGGGACGACTTTGTCCACTCTTCTAAGTTCGTACACACGCCACTGGGGGGTCGTGTAACAGCAGCTTTAACACACACTAAAAAGCTGGGCTGTGGAGGAACCTATAACTTGTACGTTATTTTACAGCTCGACCGGTTACATCTTCTACAATCAACGCGTGAAACTCACCTTTACGTTGACAAAACATTAAGGTTCTTACGTCTTTCGTGTCCATAAAAATTTAACAAGACACGAGGTCAGTGTATGAGTAAATTCTAATCCTCTGAGGTTTTGCTCGCCAACCGTAAAGTTAACAAATGAGAAATGCGTTCTATCGTCGCTGCCTTGCAAGACACGCCATCTTTAAACTGCGACATTCGTATGTTCAAAATAGCATAAACAGAAATAGTGCAAACTGGAGCGATAAAGAATTACCCGTATTATTAGGTCAGCAGAAAGAAGCAAAGGATTTTCAGCCATTTTCGTCATCCTGAACGGTTAGAAAAAGAACTGGAGTGTCCATGACTATACCACACACAGGGAATATTATTATAGTTATTAAACATTGCTACTTTTATTTATATTAAATTATATTAGCTCAACAAAATTGAAAACAATCAAACAAATCTACGTCATCATATATTTCAAACGGATCTGATCGATCCTTGAAGATCATATCTCTTCTCAACTGCCAACGCAGGACAAATCGGTAAACAACACGATCAAGCGCCATTATATAGGGGCAGAAACTGCGTTTGCCCACGAGTAAGCAGCTCGTCTCGGCGAAGCAAGACACGAGGCCGGGGGGAAGCTGTCAAATTTTTTGGAAAGAAATCGTTTGCTGAAGGAGTTAAGATGGCCCATACAACGCTCTTTCTCGGCATCTTAGGCTAGGACAGTTTTATTAACCGCAGTCTTAGCTCATGTTAAGACCCCTTGTGCAGTCTGAGTCTTAATCAGTACATCACGATATCACAACCTTTCCCCGAGTCTAGTTCTGTATCTATTCGTCCAACCGATCGACAGTTTCCCAAACTTCCGGTGCAATATATTGTCTCCCTTCCATACACACGACGCTCGCTAACAAAATGTTTTCTTTACATACACTAAGCCATCTCCACCGCGGACCACTTCCTTGTAATGCATGAAACTATATTTGCGATGCACTTTGACCATAAGGGCACGGACGCATCCTTGACAGCACATGAATAGGCAAAACCGTGACTGCAAGAAAGCGCCTGCACATATAAACACACACACACACACACACACACACACACACACACACAAGAAATAGAAAGAGGGAAACTAATATTCTTATAATATTCTTTCTACTTAGTCCTGCTCCATCACTTCTCCTGTGAGAAAGGCACAATGGTTTCATGGTTGAATCCAAATATAACAGGCTTATCATGGATAAACTGCTTGAGAAAATGATGGCCATAGTATGGACCTATTTGTTCGTCAACACTCACATTTTCAGAAAACAAGCCAATTTGCAGAAATTTTTCGTTTAGTTTGTCGATCAGTGGTCGGATCTTGAAGAGCTTATCCCGTTCTTCTGCTGGAATCTCTTTGAGCTCAGAGTTGTTGCTGACATGTCGCTTGATTTCCAGATACCTGTTTCGACTCTAGCATTTTCTTACACATTGGACATCCATGTTGTCATCTTCACACCGATATAATTGTTCTTGATGAAGAGAATAATAATTGGTGATAATAATTTCCTGATGCACTTATTTGAAATCTGAAAGTGATGGACATTTTTCTGTGTGGCATGTATCACTGTCTTTCGGACAATGTGTGAGACAATGTCATCAAGGGGCTTTTCAAAACACTCTACATAGATTTTCCCCTCGAGTTCACTAATTTCATTCCTCCTCTCCACACCATCAGAGTTTGGGTACATTTTTGAGCAACTGGGGTGTTTTTTCCAGTTCGAACTCAACGCCAGTGTTCTTTTTTAACAGGTTGGGGGGCTATATCTTGTGTAACTGTACTTGTTGATGGCAAAGCCACATCGACTTCATCACCTCCGTCCACGTGATGAATTTCAACAAATCCAGGAACATCAGCTGGTTCTTCGTCATCGATAATGTTGTCATCGATATCTTCATTGTCAGAAACTGCATCAACTCGTTCTGGAGAAAGTTCCACAATATCTACAGGACAATTATCGTCGTCTTCATCCATCAGAATAAAAACGGTCATTGAAATGTACAAAATCTTCTATTTTCTTCAAAGAAAGAAGCCTTTGTCGAGCCATTTCCTGCAAAACGCAATCAAAAAATATTTGCTGAAAATTCCAGTCATATCAGCTCGAGGTATTTGGTACATTATATCCATCCAAATTACAAGGGCATGAAGAAATTGCTTTTAACGAATTCAACACTCCCCAAGAATCAAGATAAATTCACCTTCACCAAAATTAACCTCTTTAGTTATCGCATTTTCTGCTTTCAAAGAACACTTTTTAATTTTCTGATGAGAAGTGGTGACTGGTCCAGAAAAAGGTCCTCCCGTGCACAATTCCTGATAAGCACGTGATCACTATTGGTTGTCTATCACCGGCGAGGTTCTCCTCGATGACGTGAGTATACTGTTTTCATGCGTGACTGACATATGGGGGCTACTGGATGGGTTAAAGTACCTGATACCCAAATGGGGAGCACGGCAGTTAATGGACAGATGATTATGTCTGGATATACATGTATAAATAATTAAAGTACATAACATGTGATGAGAAGACACAAAAAATGTCTGTCCAAGATAAAATTAAACTAGTTATTTGTTAACAATCCTTACAATTATTAAATGAGGCTTACGGTGGAACTAATGAATATTATGCTGTACATGCACAAATTACTCACTATCCACAGTTCAAGACGGAAAGCGACTTTGTTTGTTAAATATTACTGTACAGGGCTAATAACAGCTTGGAGAACACTGCCAGACGTCATAAAACTTAAGAGCGGCCAGTCTCCCGTACTGCGTAATAATAATATAATAAATATGATGATGAAAATAATTAATCAACAACACGTGTGATTTCTAAGGAGCACATTCACGCTCTCAGTGCTTAGGACAAGTAGGAGACATGGACAGAGCACGAGCGACAGAAGGAGAAATAACTAAGCAGACAAGTAATAAAAGACAGACATAGAAGACTCAATGAGGAATGAGGAAACAAACAATAATGATGGTGAGTGTCATAAATCTGCAGAGAAAGATGAGCAGGCGAACTATGTAAATGTTTATCATCACAGCTATTGACAGAGATGTTGATTGTGTAATGTGTAACAAATACATAAAACAGCTGACGGACCCAGTCAAGTGGAGATTGGTCTACCTGCCTGCTTACAGCTAAAAACAAAATACAAAAGAAAAAGTAATTGGTTTGGGGCTCTGTATAAAATGTGAAAATATTGAAAGAGCACGTGTGGACGCAGTGTATCCATCAGTGCTACTTCTGTTCGTGACTCATCTCAAACATCAATGGCACTGACAAAGATGTTAACATGCCACTTGTTTACATTTTAGAAAGAGTAGTTTCCTTTATGTGTGTTTTTTCTACTTTTTTGGCAACATAAACACGCTGCAAAAGTTTTGCCGTAAAATACCATTAACGTTCACTGATGTGCATTCAGGGGAGGATTCAAACCATGCACATTTTACACTAGGAGACAGTAAAAGACGATCGCAAGGTACTGGCAGTGAGTCTCAGGGCACACAAATAGCAAAAGTACCCGTTGCAGATAAAAATACTTCGTAAAATTTCTGAAAATCTTTGAGCAAAGATTTTTTAATGGCTACCTCTTTACTCAGTCATTTATAAACTCTATTTATTTTAGTAATAGTAGGACAATCTTAGTATCCAAACAAAGCTGTCAAATCCGTAGATTTTAAAGAAATGAAATCTGAAAAGATGACTCATTCTTTTACGATTATTCATAGGAATTGGTTTATTTCATTATTTATATATCTAGTGACCTATATGTGATCTAACGGAAGTTACATGGCTAAGAAAAATAACACATGCGAGACAAAATAGATGTCAATGTATTAGCAGCAGAAATTTCTCAATATGCAGCATAAAACCTCGAAAGATTTTCCAAATACAAGTAAAAGCATGATATCTCCCTTTAATAGTAGATTTAATACCGACAAGTGGATAGTTCTCCCACTCACGGTTCCTATCAAACCCCATGCTGAGTAACCTTCTTATTTAAAAAACTTATATAACCCATTCGACCCCACAGTAACATTTCCATAATTACTTTCACAAACATTGATTTGTAAAATTAAATAGCCCTTCAACTCTATTTCTCTACTTTTTTGCCTTTTTTCAAGCATGATGTTAAAAGTATACAGGAATGGGTTAAGCACAGAGTTGAGCGGCAGAGCCAAAACGACTATGGGTACATATGCTTCCACGGCAATAGGAATACCGCTGGTAGCCATAAACCCTAAGAAGCTGATAGGGAACCAGCAGATAAAGTCCGCAACTGCTATGGCGATCAGTCTGCGAGCAATTGACAGGTCGTTTGATTTCTTTGTAGAATTACAGGTGGACAATTTGTTAATGCGAACGGAGCAAAAGATAAGCACCTGGCCAATAGCAATGACAACAAAGAGGACAGAATTTAAAACGATTGTAACGTTAAACGCGTAACTTTTGCCGCCAAATGTCTTCCGTGTGATGGGAAGCGGTACACAGAAACCGTTCTGTGTATAGAACTCCCAATGGGACGTCATGGGCAGCAAAGGAATGATGGAAATAAACAACCCCGCGGTCCACACTGCACTCGAGGCAAACCAAGCGGATCCCCTTGAAAAGCGAAAGTTACTGAGAGGAAACTTGATGACCAAAAGTCGGTCAAATGTGATCATGCAGATGAGTAAAGGCGAGACCTCGCAAGACAACAGCGACAGGAAGCCTGCCAGTTTGCACAGGGAGCTCTTCCTCCACAACTCCTCGTTCCACAGGTAGGAGCCCAAGAACAAGCGGTCAACCACACCTATCATCGCCAGATAAACACCCATCAGAAAGTCGGCAGCACACAGGTTTGTCACAAAGACGTCGAAGCCTAGAGACCGGGTGTTTTTACTCACAAAGACGCGATACACGAAGCTACCCGAGTTTCCAGCGAGAGCCAGGGTAGCGAAGATCGCCAGGAACACGCGGTACCCGTCTGAGCCCACGAGCGACTCGCAGGAGGAGATCTCATCGGCCGGCGCCTCGCATACCTGGACATGCAGCAGGTCAGGCAAACTCTCCGAACAACAGATTTTGTAGTTGTCTGCATACAGGTGCCCGAGTTTTTGCAAATACTTAAATGATTGCTGAGGATAATAAGATAGGGGGGATCCCCTCAAGTCCAGCGTGTGAAGCTCAGGGAGATAGAAGGCGTCTTCAACAACGCTCTGAATGTCACAGTAGGAAATGTTTAATATTGTTAGGTTCGGAAAAGTTCTGGGAAAGACATCGCCTAGCTCCCGTATCTGTATACGAGAAAAATCCACCCTGATTATGTGCATAAAGGTGAAAAAGACGTCCTCACCTACTGGGTACAAAGATACCAACGGGTTGCCGGAGAGAGATAAGCTCTGAAGCTTAAGGAAACTCCATAAAAACTGACTGTTAATTGTGTGGATGTAGTTGTCACTGAGATCTAGACTTCGCAGGTTTACGAGGTTGACGTTCTCTAGCGAAGTGATGTTGCAGTTGGCTAGACTGAGGTGGATCAGCATCATGTTGCTCACGTCTCTCAGGGTCAGTCCAGATGAGGAGGCGTCCAGAAAGCGGAGGTCAAGATACTGGTGTGCAGGGAACCAGTCTGTGCACGTGAAGGCGAGGCCGTGACACACACAGGTGTCGGGACAGGTCAGGTTACACACCAGCTCGTCGTCTCCGAGCGGACACTGCGGCCAGCCGTCACACACGTGGTCAGCGTGCACACACACGCGCGAGGCGCGACAACGGTAGAAGCCGGGACAGGTGTAGGTGTCACATGCCAACTCGTCCTCTTTGCCGGGACAGTCGTACACACCGTTACACCGCACGTACACTGGGAGACAGTAAAAGACTATCTCAGGGCACTGGAAGTGACTCTCAGGACACACAAATGGCAACGAGTGGTTCAAGGCGAATATCGTGAGTTTTCCTGTTGTGCTGAGATCCATAATCGCCGGGGGTAGTGCCGTTGGAAGTTTTACCATCTCTCGCTGTAAGCTGAGGCAGCCTAGTTCGTCAGTGCCGTCTACACATTGAATGACGTCATCGCACACAGCCTCCTGGGAAACACACTGAAAGCAATGACAGTTTGTGTTACATTAATGGTACATTGATTGGCAACATATTTATCTTGTAACAAAACAATCCTAATGTACATCAAACTTCACTGTTACTGATGACCAACTTTTATTATAAAGCATATTTAAAACAATTTACAAGCTTCGAACCCCTCATCACTGAGATATTTCGTTTTCATTTACCTGTTTGTTGAGACACTTGAAAGGAGACGATGGCGGACAAGGAAGAAACTCACAGAAAGTTTCGTCACTGCCGTCGCTGCAGTCAAAACGATGATCACACACAAAGGTGTAGGCAACTCGCTGGTACCCTCGGGTGCACGAGAAGTCGGGTGGCACAGACATGAGAGGCGTGTCTGGGGACCAGCGCCAACAGCTGCTACTGACGTCATAAGCTAAAAATGAGTGCGTCACGTGGTGTGACGGACACCGCACGAAGGCTGGTGACCATAGCAACGTATTCTGAGGTTCAGCAATTTGTTGGCGATGTTGTGTATTTTGCAAAGAGAGATCACAAACAAAGTGAGATTGTCCTGACGATGAACAATGTATATTAATGAACACCGAAATCTTTGAATGTTTAATATAATAGCAGTCATTAGGTCGATAAATTGTTAATTTTCCAGGAAGAAAGTGAGCGAATACTCCATTCCGCCACACGAGTCCATTTCTGTAGCTACAGGACAAAAAGTTATGGTTAAAGTAATGAATTAAAGTAAGTTTTTTCGAGTTTTCCAGTAGTTGCATTGCCCTACCATGGCACTGCTACAAATAGTTACCGTATACAGTATGTGTAATCAGTCTAGACTGACTGTCTCGCCACCTATCTGACAGTATGTTCTTTACAAAGGCTCAAAGCTCGCCTCTCCCGCGCTTTTAAGACTCAATAGTGGATAAATGGGGGATATAATTATCAGGGAAAAAGAGTTCCACTGTTTTGGTGCGATGTAGATAAAAAGTGCGTTATTGCTTTAGTGACAAGAGTAGACAAAGAGCTAACGGATCTGACAGCGATGTAGAAGATGAGAAAAGTGTCGGGGGAATGGGTGTTTTACACCGAGCCAGCATCTAAGGCTATATCACGGCAAACTAGCCAGGCATTTAAACACATACCACATGCAGAGAAAGAGCAGCTTACCCGAGACGAGACCTGAACCCACGACAGCCAACCCACACTGTCCTGGTCACAGGCGTTAACCGTTGTGCCAACGGGCCGCCCGAAGAGAAAGAGAAAGTTCGGAAAAATAGGAACAAGTGCATCTACAGAAATTAAAAGCAGAGCTTCATCTGGGAGAATGAATGGACGGCTAGTGCAGAGAACAAAGCTAAATTGACAACTTGCAAATACAGTTTCGCCTCGTTATTTTACCAGCTCCACATCCCGCTGCACTTTGTAGAAAAACGGATTTCCCCAGAAGATGCCAATGGTTATAGATCATACACCATGTTTAATTCACTACCTCATTCAACACTTGTTTCGAGTGTAAAATGATTTGTTGTGTAAGGCGTTCATTCTCAATACAATCAGTGCATCAGCAGGTTCTGTCAGTAAATTACCAGCCTCAGCCAATACATTACACAGACTGCTGCACAAGTACTGGATCATATATTCTCTTGTTTTTGCTTCCCTCGCGTCTTCTAGTTCTTGGAGGATGACGAGACAGCAAGTCTAGACTGTTATTTAATAAATCATTAAAAAATTTAATGACAAAACAAATATTCCGAATAATCATGACTTATCACTATCAATGTAGTTTAGTCTAAAAACATCCTTGTGTAATCTGGTCGAATATTGCGAATGCTTTTAGAGAAACAAAATTCAGCTTTAAACTAACTTTATGGAACATTGCAAAAATTTACATTGATAAAGATCTTAACTTTTCTCTTTAAAAAGCAAGTGTAACATGTTTATAACATGCTCGAATAAAGTTGTCTTAGATAGCGTGTGATCTGTTTTTAGTTTTATACTCACAAGTTATTTACCGACTGGTGGCTTTTTTTTAGGCCAACGAGAAAGTATTCATCTGGACGATAGGCAAGTAAGCTGTACAGGGCGTCCCATTTCTGAGGTGTGCTTGTGGAGATCAGCGCCATACCTCGAGATGCACACATCATGTCTGCCTGAGTCATCGACACCAGTGTATGTGTCGTCACAAAGTGGACACATCCTTGTCCCGTCCACACCAAGCCCTGACCACACACGTCACTGGTGTACGGACAGTCAGCCTCATCCTCGCCGCCCACGCAGTCGGACAACAGGTTACACGGCAAGTGTTGTCGGAAGTCGGGCCAGTGGGGCACGGAACAGTTCCACCTGCCATCTGCCAGTCGAGCAGGTAGAGCGGATGTGTTGTGAAAGGTGAAAAGGAGTTTGAAACCAGAATGTGAACCTGCATCCCAGCTGTCAAAGTAGACATACAACATCGTTGCTTCAATAATATGTGGAGGCACTGTGTGATTTGAACATACACTCAAGAACCTGTGTGCTGGGCTGCCGGCCTCTTTGTACACCTGTACAACATCGCGGTTACATGTTGACCAAATGCCGGAAACGTCCAGGTGAGAAAAACTTATCATGACCCTGTGTTGTTGGGGCACACGTATCTCAGCCCATGAACTCATGAACGGAGGATACGGCGTTTGTCCATCCCATCTTGGTGTTTGGACATATCCTACAAGCAACACGCGCAAAATCATTCACACACATAGATACACGCATGCACGCGCCCGCAGACGCACACGAGAACACACACACACACACACACACACACACACAAACACACACACATACACACACACAAAATTACTCTCGGGTTTTTCCACAAATCACAAAAACACAATTGCCTAAAGACTGTCCAGATACGTCTAGCGTTTTTAGACCATAGACAAAATAACAAAACAAATACCATTCATGAACTGATGAAGGCCAAGAGTTCACAGTAACAAAGTGCACAACAAAAACACGCCAGGAAGTGAGCATCTTGGCTGCGGTTCGTACATAAGGTACCATAATTTATGGCTATAATTAAACACACCGATGCCAAATCTACATAAAGGTACCTTCACCAGACTTGCTTAAACAAAATTAAAGTCTCTCCGAATTACTTAGTTCTTACAAAAAAAAATTCAGTGAGTGAGACCGAAGTCGGATGGAGGTCATGGTGTAACGTTTCGCGGCTCAAACTCCATATTATTTTATTATTTGTTCAAAGTAGAAGTAGAACAGAGGCACGGCCTTGGGAAGCCACGTGACCGTGTGACGTAAGCCTACACTGTTACATCACACTATGACGCAATAAAGAATTTGACTCCTGTTATAAAAAGATTGATGATGATGATGATGATGATGATGATGATGATGATGATGATGATGATGATGATGATGATGATGATGATGATGATGATGTCCATTTGTAATGCGCAGGTATCCATTCAGAAGAATGCTCATTTCGCAGCAAAAAACAAAATAAATAAAAAATAAGAAAAAATAAAGTAAATAAATAGATAAAACACCAGGAAAGTAAAAAAAATAAAATAAAGACAGACGTGTTGCTTGATTGTTTTAGTTTAAGTCCATCTTAAATAAACAGATGGGTCTTCAGTCTTTTTCGAAACGAGGTTGGTGAGGTGATGGTGGACAGTGACGATGGCAGACCATTCCACAGTTTAGGTGCCGCGTTTTTTAAGGCCCTGGCTCCAGAGCGCTTCTTGTTTGTGTCTTCCACTGCAGGGAGACAGAAGCGTGGCTGGGAGCCAGAGCGCAACCTACATGACGGCTGGTAAGGTGGAACTACCTCTTGCAAATAGTCAGGAGCAGTTTTGAACTTGCAGGACTGTGCAATTGAAAGCACTTTGTGGTCAATGCGCTTGTTCACTGGGAGCCAGTGAAGGCTGTGTAGTATAGGGGTAATGTGCTCAGTGGACGACTTTGCACGGGTGACAATCCTGGCGGCTGTGTTTTGAACTCTCTGGAGTAGATCCAACTGCGTAGCAGGTATACCCAACAATCCTGATATGATGGTAGCCACAGCAAGTGAGTTGGCAGCAGCTTGGGTCAGCATGGGCCGTAGTCTACCTAAAGTCCTCAAAAAGTAGTAGGATTTTGCCACAACAGAACAAGTCACATGGTGTGGTGTAACTTTGCCCGACAAGGTCTAATTCAGGTGAGACTACGCCGACTACACGACAAAGATGAATCATTATATTTGGTCGGCGTGGAACCCACGTAGCGATAGTGTCACTAAGTGATCACCTTAGTTACTCCCAAGCTAAGGGCTTGATTGGTCTAAACCAGTGGACGCGGATTAAAATAGGCTTCCTAACGTTTCCCCGGCATTCAGCATCAATCCGTGAGACAAGACAGACCTACACAGCGCCAGCGGAAGATTCGCAACGGACGCTGACATCTTCTCTACCGAAAGGTAGTAGCTAAATCAGTACTACAGTGAGGGTCAAGCATAGCCAAGATAGACTAAAAATTTAGCGGAGATCTCTGAGACTCTATGAACCTCCACAGCGGTAACTCCGGAAGCTGAATCCCTCCTGCCGAAGGGCAGTGCTGAATCGGTATCTACACTGGGGATTGATTATATCAAAGCTGATCGTCAAAGTCATGATCTACAGTTGTGTTCCTCTTGGATTAGAATGTTCTAATTCATCAGTTCGGGTGGACTTTTTCTGTGCTATCGTTCACTTGCCTTGGATATAATCTGCCGATCATCAGTTTGGTTGAACTGTCCGTGCTGACGGTTCACCTGCCTTGGATATAACCTTCCGATCATCAGTTCGAGAAGAACCTGTGCAAACGACTCACCTGCCTTGGATGTAACCTTGTGATCTTCAGTTCAGGTGGACTTCTATACCAGCGAAGTGAACTGTGTGTTGGACACTAAGTCATCTGACTGTTCGGCAGAATTACCCGACCGTCGGATCGACAGAGCAGATAGTTGTCATTGCCTGGGAGACCTAACTTTCTATCAGTTATTAGACAGTTCTCTATTTTTCCCATTTCATTTCTTTCTTTTAAAACATAAAATGTGGAATTGTTGGCCAAGCCTTTTGTGTGAAAAAGGAAGAAGAGTGCCGCGAGCGTAGCTACATATAGATGTACATTCACGCTCACATACATTCATAAGTGCACTCTCAATCCTAAGCGTCCTTTTTAAAATAAATCACTAACGTACTTAGAAGTATCCACCAAGTAATCACTAACGTACTCGCAGGCTGCGGGAACCACACAGTCGCCTCATTTATGTTGATAAGAGAGAGAGGAGCACACAGCAATTCGGTGAGTGACGGAAACCACAGTCACCTTGACTTTGGTGATAAAATAATGCAGTGTCTCACCGATTTTTGTCTTTTCCCGAGTCTATTCTTACCTTCTAACCTCGTTTTTCAAACGCTTCTCTCATTACGACGACACACTGTGGAATGGAAGAGGACTAAGACTCATTCACACGAGCTAGTAACGACTGTTCTTCTCAAGATCTTACTTTCATTCTCATGATGTACCACACACGTCCGTGACACTTGATGTTATCTGTTGGCGTGTGCTTGCAAACGAAGACATCAGATGACAGAATTAGAAGTCATGTCGTTGGTTTACAGAGTATGACTAGGGCCACAGAGACTACTACTCTACAGCAGTCATTATTACCTACGGTACCAGAGGTTTAGAAATAAGGACTGGATGGATAATATCATAATCTATATTCCAATATCTCATGTAGCAATCTAACGTATTACTTATCTAGTATTGTAACAACTCATTATTGCATTTTAGTTGTGCGTGCGTGTGTGACTGACGTAAGTCTCAGTGACCCAACTTGACGGTGCGAGAGAGGGCATGTGTCCTGGCTTATTCTTTCGTAGCGGGAGATATATATATATATATATGTATTACTTTCTGAGATATATATATATTACTGATACTTTTTTCGTCCTCTTTGTACCTAAAGTGGTACATGAGGCATCCACTAGAGACCTCCATTTTTTTGTCAGCAGCAAGTTTAGCCGTGATGTTCCAGGACAGTTTCCGGTCCTTCGGTTCTCTCTCTGCTGACCTTCGCCATGTTTCTTTTGGCCGACCACGCTTTCTCTTGCCACCAGCTGACCATTGAAGGGCTACTTTAGGTGGTGCTTCTGGTTTCATTCTGCACACTTGCCCTAGTCATTTCCATCTTCTTTTTTGTTTGGATTATGGTTGTCATATTTTTGCAGCTGACGTGTAAGGATTTCTTCATTAGTAAGTCTGTTAGGACAAAATGTCTTGAAGATTTTTCTCAGACATTTGGTTTGAAAGGTCCTAAGTTTGTGCCTGATTTTTGCTTCTATCTTCCAGCACTCACTTCCATAGAGTAAGACCGAAAGGACATTGCTTCTGAAGATTCTTAACTTCATGATCCTCCTTAGAGCTTTGGACTTACAAATTTATTTTAGCATGTCAAAGGCTTGATTTGCTTTGATGAATCTGGTATATCATAGTATATCATATTACTGATAGCGATATATATATATAACATACTGATAGCGGTATACACTGTATATATATATATATATTACTAATTGCGGTCTATATATATATAAAAAACTGATAGTGGTACATGGATATATAAATAAATACATATATTACTTACTGATCGGGATATATATACATGATCGCGGTATATAGATATATATTACTGATAGTGGTCATTGTATATTACTTATTGGGGTATATATCAGGGATCGCGATATATATATATGCCCCGCCACGAAGATGGCTTTTTTGAGAAAAGCAGGTTCAACGATATTTAGCAATTCCACTATGATTTTCCTTGGCAACGCGTGTTTCTAATCGTTCACACTGTGCTAACTTTTGAGTGATGATAAAATACAGCCTGCTACATCATTTCCCGTTAGAAAAAGTACATAGCAATAAATATTTGCGTGCTCTTAGTGTCTTATTTTGTTAGTAAAATAAACGTAAATAGAAGAAAACTGTTGCTGCATTCTAATTAGCATGCACACTCACATAAACAGCAGAATACTCAAAAATTATCTACTAGTGTAACAAAAATTAGTAAAAAAATAAAAAAATTGAAGAAAACTGTATGGTTTGACATACCGGAAAACTTGGAGAACTGGCGGATCACACAAAAATAAATGTTTGTTCAAGCACATGTACTGTAACATTTCTCCTTTATTCAATAAAAAGCACAAAATGTTCCACTGGCTTCATGAATTAAAAGCTAATAATGCTCCGTCACTAAGATACGATTTCGTTATGCTTTCGCACTAAACAGCAGGTGTGGACAAAACCTGGCGGACGAATGAGTTTCGTCCCCTTCAGCCAATCGCTCAGCGCCTTTCCTGTCGTTGCCAAGCAGAGTTCAGTATCTGATTCTCCCATTGGATAGCGTCAACGACAAGATTTGCTTACCCCTAAACTTTTGCAGGCAAATCATTTGATTAATTGATATTTTAATCAGTCACGAAAAAAGGTTGAAAATGCAGACTTCTGGGAAGGTATAATACGATGGGGTTCTGACAGGAAAATAGTACCAACAAGGCGTTTGAATTTCGTCATTGTCCTGTGGAAATCGGGCGTGGCGGGTCACATACATTACTGATAGCAGTATATATATATATTACTTACTTATATCGCGGTATATATAGATATGTTACTGATAGTGGTATATATATATATAACTTACTGATACCGAAATATGTGTTACTGATAGTGGTGTATATATATGACTTACTGACAGCGGTATATACAGGTATATATATATATCGTATTACTGATAGCGGAATATATATATTACTTATAGCGGTAAATAAATATGACTTACTGAAAGCGGTATGTATATATATATCGTATTACTAACTGATAGCGGAATATATATATATAACTGACAGTGGTATATATATATATATATATGACTTACTGAAAACGGTATGTATACATATTGTATTCCTTACTGATACCGGAATATATATATATATATATTACTGATAGCGGTATATATATATATGACTTACTGAAAGCGGTATGTATACATATCGTATTACTAACTGATAGCGAGTGAGAAAGAGACGAATGAAGACGGATAGTGAGTGCAGTGAGTGTGCAAGAATCATAAGGAGGGTGACGCTTAGTCTGTGTCAGTGTGTGTCGCCTTTTGCCAAGGTGTCGGAAGCCATTGTCGGTATAAACTTTATATAAAGAAATTGCATACGACTGCGAGGGCTGTGACAGAGAGATGTGCTCCGTAGATTTAAGGATATGCGAGTCGTTGACAACGACATAAGCACATGGGTCTTGTAATAGTGTCACTAAAGAAATTTTTTCATTAGACTGTACTGAGATACTGTAGTTAATCAGAAAAAGACGCAGTCATATCGTGGGTACATGTGATTAAAACTCTCTGCTGCCGTGTCGCTGGAAAGGCTAACAGATGGGGCTCAACATCAATCTGCTGCTCGAGTGCGCTCGCGCAATCTAAGAAAACTGGCACAGGTAGACAGACACGAACTACAGAAGAAAAGAAAAACCAACAGGAAATTCCATACAAAAGAACTTGCACACGCCACAACTACTGATGCATCTACGCGGCCACAGCTGCTTACTCAGCAGAGCATTCAAACAAGACATTTCTTTCATCATCTAACTTCACTTTTCTTGTACAATGATTATTAAATCGGTTTTAAAAGAACAACTCACTAACCACTGTAGGCCGACACATGGGTTATTTCTAGCTGAGGCATGGCCGACCTTGGAACCGAGGACATGTTCACACAGACGGAGATTGTCGTTTGGTTATTTTTGAAAACGCCTAAAACTACCGTTACTGTGCTGGTGGGGATGACTACACTCCTTTCACCATAAGTGCACAAGTCAACCGATTTGCCCGTGTCAGCGGTAACTTCGTCGTAGATATTGATTTTAAGGTAGGGACAAAAATCCCTGTGTCTGCTACAGATGTTAGAGCTAATTATAAAATCACTGTTCACTGTGAGGGAGAGCTCGCAAAACCGCGACGAATCCCGAACGGACTGGCCGTCGAGAGTGAGTCGCAGACCGCTTGCAAAGAAAGATTCTCTGCGCCTTTTTCTCAAACAAACTTCTACATCGTTTGACGAGAGATGAATAAACGGATCAAAATTTCTTTCGAGAGGGATACTATTTATGTCTGTGACTGCGATCGTAGAAGACGCATTCACCCCCGTGACGCCGCTGGGAAAATTATTCTCTGCTGCTGATAACATAGGTTTATAGACACTTCGCTCATAGGATGCACTTTGTGCTGCTGCTGTCGGTTCGCTAGTGTACAGGTCTTGTCCCGTTGCAGGACTGGACACTGCTGCTGTATGGTGAATGTTCCTGCCATGAGGCTGTCGAGAGATCACGTGACTGACAACGCGGGACGACCCGGCAACAATGGCGCTGACTGTTCCCACGGCTATGACTACTGTGCACAGCATCTTTTTTCACATCATCCTAACTCGCGACAGAATGCGCTTCGTAAAGTGAGATACCGCGGTCTTTCAGAAATTACAGCGGCTCTGAGGTTCTCAAATCCCGGCGTTTTATAGCCTGTAGCTGCAGTTGATCCATGCTCGCTCCCTGGGGCTTAAAGTCGTAAGGGAACCAAGAAAACCGCAGGCAGCCGCTTTACAGCCAATAGTTAGTGGAGATTAATCTTACCTCCTGCAGGATATCGTTCAAAATGTATCAGTAAGACGTACGATGTCGCACGTAAGACCCATAGCAAAAGGAAAAGAGCAATTGTTTCTTTAGGATATTTTTAAAATATTCATCATCAATATTTTTACGGAGCTAATTTAAAAAAAAAATTGACAATATGCTTAAAAAACTTAAAAATAATTATAGTATTTACAATTTGTATTCTTAAGGAAAAACACTTCTCTTAATAAATCCCTGATAAGTTAGTTTTCTGGGGTTTTCTTAAGCAAATGTCATACGATAAAGTAGATGTTCCATTTTAAAAAGTCACAAGAAACTCAGAAAGAATTTTTAAGGAGAGAACAAAAATCGTCGCACATACAATGTAGCATTCTGCCCACACATAGAAAATACAAAATCATTACCACGAATATGCTAGAAAAAATATATAAAAGCAGGAATAACAATTTAAATATGTCGCGAAAATGTTCCGTTATATGTTTTTAAAAAAAATTAAACAGTTTTAATTGTATTAGTAATGTATTTACGCGAAACAAATAATAGTCGATACCTTATAAAATACACACGAAAAGTGTAGTTAAGGTATCAACTATAATAATCAAGCCGAGATAGAACATACACACAGACCAGAGAGACGGCAGCGCGTGAAGAGAGAATGTGGCAGATAGCGCTGATCTTACGGAGCTCATAACAGTCAGACTGACAGACAGGTGTAACTTGTTAATCAAGGGTGATGTCTGTAGTAACGATGAATCCGAGATTTCGGACGGACGACCTGAAGTGATGTTGGTGTCGCCCACCTTGACTTAATTGGGTGAACTGATGAGCGATAAACGATTTCTTCTCGAGCAGAAGAGGACCTCGGTTTTATCCTCGTTAAGTTTGAGTTTGTTCTGTACCATCCAGTCTTTGACGTGACTAATACCAACTTCATGGTGTTAAGAGCAGAGAGAGACTCAGTCAGTTGGGCACAACAACTCAGCTGTGTGTCATCAGCATATGATTGATGAGAAACATAATGACACGCTAAAAATGTTTTTAATATATTGGGCTGATGAGGATTCTAACCAAGAAGAAAGATCTTGATCTCAAGGTAATCAATATTGCCAAGTCATACCTGGGGTGACAGCGAGACAAGACCTAACGTCTTTCTCTACTGTTCTGACTGCTGATTGTTGTGTCACCACAAGAAGATTCCCGAAGCGAGGATGAGAAAGACCGGTGATGTGAGCATTGCTCGCCATGTAGTGCTTCTGCTGGTCTTGCGTGTTGTCACAAAGTCAGGAGCGACCAAGCAGCGTAACATGAGCTCTCCAGACATTCCCATAATGCCCTGTGATAGGTGCTATAATTATATGTCCACATCAGCGATTGTAGACGAACAGGTCTTAACTTCGACACAGAGCTCGCTGGGGTCCGTCTCTGCTAACGACATCTCGCCTCTAAACTCCGAGTACGAGGACCACCACACGTTAAGACCACCAGACGATGCCGTGACTAAGGTGGAGCTTGGTGCAGGTGATGTTCAACGTGTTTGGAACGAGACTACAAGCCATCTAAACATCAGTACATCATCCAACCATATTGTTATGACAACAGAAGACCTCTTGCCGTGTTTTCTGAACGACACTGTCCTCAGGGTAAACAGAAGTGAGGGTCATCTGGAGCTGCGCTACAACGGCTCAGCAAATCCACTTCATGGCTGCTCTATAATATTTAAACTCTCTGTGGGGTCTCTCCTGAAATTGTATGATTTGACGGCCAGACCCTGTTTAGATGTTATGCTTTACCTCAGAAGACAGGAAAGTCGTAAGTACTTGTTAGACAGCTGTGCACCAGGCACAGAGATGCTGGGGGACTCAAACTCTAAGACAATGGACGTTTTCTGGACACGTTCATCAGAAGCAGGATTTTCTATCCACCTTAGCTTTTCCTCAGTTTCAAACAGAGGAATAAAGCTAGTCTTCACATCTAAAAACCACGGTATGTATACAACAAGATTCCTGACGAAACTTTCTGTCGTTATTATAATATTATATTGACAGAGAAAAACATCTCCTAAGTTCTTGTCTGTGTTTGTTCTTTGCATAATTTTTCTCTCATTTTTAATCAATAACACAGTAAAAAAAAAATTAAGCACTGTTGTCACAAATACTATCATTTAAAAGCTCACGTATTTAGCCAAATACTTCTATCCAAACATTTCATGTCTTAACCAGATGCCACATTACTGACAATGCGGAGCCGAACATTTCAGATGCATTTTTGTATGTATAAAAATCACTCATTCTGACTCACAACGTTTCCACATATCTCATAGGTAGGCCAAACGGACAACGTTCCTGAATTATCGAGACCTCTACTTTTTATATACACAAAATCGCAAAATCAATTCTAATAGGTTCTGAATCTTATTTTTATTATTTTATTACAACAGCTCATAATTAGAAGATTTTACACACTTTCACAAAGTAGCTTTTGCAGACTTTTAAAGTAAATCTTCATTTTCTGTCTCTTTTGGTGAACTGAGAGTTCCACGTCTGTTTTAGACCATCTCAATCTGAATAAGACCCCACCTAGAAATTTTTCCGAGGATTTGCTTTATGTAAATGTTTCCAGAGCGTTGCTCAACAAAATGTCAAACCTTCGCTTTGCACAAGATTAGTAAATTCTAGTGAAGAAGTTTGGGCACATTCAAAAGGGTCATACACATTTCTAACTGTAAATTCCTAAAACATCCGGGGTTTTGTTTTACTTTTGTTAAAAAAATAGAGGATATGTTTCATGGGTGTGTAAAAAAAAAGCTACGCCTGTATATATAAATGGACACAGAAGACCACGAGGGGTTTTCTATGGAGTGCAAAGACTACAAGAGACTGGTGTGTAAAACACTGCAGAAATTCCGTACCGCGATGATGCTGATGATGATGAGGAGGAGGAGGACCTCTGAAATATCTCATTCCTCTCTAAAGCAAATCCTCAAACAGTGATGAAGGCTTTCCTCATTATTATCTCAATCACTAAGAGGCAAAGCAAGTGGAATCAGAAAAAATGACATTATTCGTTCATAAAGCTTGCAAGATGCTGCTGCTGTTCAGATTCAAACTGGTTGAAAATGTGACCATCAGCTGAAATTCCTGATTCTCAAGCGGTCTTGTCAACTACAGCAGCACGTGTAATGATGATGAATTTTTCTAAGGCTTTTTGTCTAGTGGTTGAAACTTTTTCTAATTAAATATCTGATCAGCTTTGAAACTAACTCGTGGCTTGCATACACGCGAAGCAATTTGCTTTGTAATCAGTTGTGCATATATGAGGTTAAGGATACAACCACAAAGCTTTGAATTTTCTAGCAGCGGAAGCAGAAAATGTTTCTTCCGTTTTGTGGAGAATGATGTCGCTTGCATCACAGAGTAGACTGACATCGAGACTGTCGACTGGTTAAAATTAATACTCGTCATCAACTATAACTATATTAGCGTCACAGCCTTAACCGCACGCAATCCTGTCATCTCAACTATCACTGAGGCATGCACTACTTCCTCTCTCAGCACTCCCCCTTGTATTAACCAACGATTCAAAAAAGATTCGTTATTAAAAAAAAAAAAAATTCAGCTGACAACTCATATGTTTTTAATTCCTTAAAAAGTAAAATTTAAGATCGAAGAAGCGAATTATTTAGTTAAGAGTTTGAGTGATAGTCGGACAAGGCATTAAACTTACAGTAATTACACTGCTGACATCAAAAAGCTTCCTCCATCTTCGACGGTTGGTGAGACCTCACTACGGACCACTACCCAGGGTTCGTCTTGGCAGACAGTCCTGTAGCTACTTTTTATATGCTTCCGTGTCTTTGGCCTACATCCCTTAGTAATGTTCACGTAAACTTGAATCGTAGCTTTTATAATCTGTATGCATTTAGTGTGTGATCTTATGGACGTATGACATTAAATTTATTCTCTGTGTGCGTGCGTGCGTGCGTGCGTGCGTGCGTGCGTGCGTGCGTGCGTGCGTGCGTGCGCCCGCAAGGTTTTGTCTTAGTACCTGCATCAAGATACGGTGTGGACAGCTGGGCTGAAATACGAGTTCCCGAAAGTCAGCAGGTGATGGTCAGCTCTGTTCATGGCGACTTACCTTGTTTGTACGGTGCTGTTCAATTATTTATTGGTGGGAACTCCAGCAAAGATATGATATTCAACATCTGTGGTAGCAACTCGACGTTACCGCCCAGCCTGCACATTGCTGACGTGATGTACCTGCATGCTTCTTGGGAAACGATTGCACCATTTTCTGGATTCAGGCTTCTGTTCTCCTTTCACCCAGAAGACTCTCTAATAAAACAGATGTCAGACGGGAGGTGGAACTGCTCCGTGCAGCACTGGTCCGCCTTCCGCCAGCACTTCCCGTGTAACCTTGTGGCTGAGTGCCTGGGCGGTGAGGACGAGGCTGACTGTCCCTACAGCAGTGAGGTGTGTGGTCAGGGGATGTGGACAGGCTACAGTTGTATGCAGTACATCACCGTGCATCGGCAACAACCGCTGTCTTGGGTTGAAGCACAAAACGTTTGCTTGTCACGTGGTATGCTGCTAGCAGCCACGAGCACATCACCAGAGTGGAGATCATTTAAAAGTCTTTTAAAATTTCCTACAGATGACACTGTCTTCTTTGGACTTCGACATGTAGCCAACGGTCTTTACATGTAAGTTTGATTTTGCTGATCATAGGTTACAAAGCATTATTGTGTAAAAGTTTCTCTCGTTCTGTTTTGGCCAACGCCTTCTGATAATATGTTGGGTTTTTTTTTAAACAACTCGTCATTCTGTTTGTACGGTATTGTACGGTATCCAAAGATCGGTGAACATGCTGCAAGGCGAGCAAAATGGAATGAAGTTCCGCAGAAGACATAGAGCAACCATCCGCAAGTCGGGCTGAAGATGCCTGTTGTGGCTGGCAGGAAGGAGCTGCTGCCGCAGTTGCGGGATTACCGTCTGGAACTTAGTGATGTCGGCTGCAAAGACAGAACAGAATCCAGGATAGTCAGAGAGAATTAGTGAGGACGTAGTCTCCAATCTGCAGATGGCTTATTGAGCCAACCTGAAACCTACTCTTTATCTTCCTCATAGCCACCTACACGCATGGGAAGCGGTACGGGAGTATGAGAATACAAACGTTTCCCAGCTTATCTGTTGTTGCTGCTGCGGATTTTTGCAAGGAAAAGTGCCTCTACCTTAAGGTGAACTCGCATTGTGCGAGATGGGGATCTTTGGCAAGTGTTGGTATAAAAAGGTTGGCGAAGGTTGGGAGGGATTCGGGTGGCGCCTCAAGTGTTGTCTGCGCTTGCTTGTGTCCTCTTTTTTTCTGTTGGTTTCTAGGTTTGCCAAGTCTGCATTGATGGTAAACTGTGTTTGTCCCCTCTTTACCTGTTGTTAATCTACGAGACCTGCTAAGTTTGCCTTGGTGGTGTACACTGCTGGTGACCTTTTTTTCCTGCTGTTATTACTTGTGCCTATGGGGTCTGTCAAGTCCGCCGTGTTGATGTACTGTGTTGGTTACCGGATTCCTCATGTTATTCTCTCTAGTTTACTTTGCTGTCTGTGTTTTTTTCGATATAACTGGTTATGTTATCCAGTTTTAAGCCATTGCCTATCATATATTAGTATAGAGTTTGGAATGACCAACTTTATTAACCCTATTGAGCAATTATACTCGGGAAATGTACTCAGATACGAAAATAAACAAGGCAAGTGCTAGTTAAAAATAAAGATGAAGAAAGGATAATTATAAGTTTGTGCATCACAGAAAAAACATGCACTCTAACATGTAGACCATTCTTAAGACACACCTACGTCATTACAGACACACACACACACACACACACACACACACACACACACACCTCACAATTTATCTCTTGTTGAACACTTGGACTGCTGAGGGAACAAAGGATTTCAAATGCCTGTTACTTCTGCATGAGCTTAAGAAAACAAAGTCTCCTGCTAGTACATACATCGACAACGCTGTTCAAGCTGTTCTTATCATGGACAGACAGACAGATTGTGGAACCAGCACTCAAAGAAAAATGTAAAAGACTTTC
Organism: Marisa cornuarietis; assembly: GCA_004794655.1. NCBI lineage: Eukaryota > Metazoa > Mollusca > Gastropoda > Architaenioglossa > Ampullariidae > Marisa > Marisa cornuarietis. Next base: position 737,076 of record SMMW01000585.1, read on the forward strand.
AATGACGAGAACAAAACGGCTCAATATGACTTTACTGGCTGAAATACAAATAGTAAAGAAGGCATAGTATTTCCTGGCAAAAGTTTAACAAAATGCTCAGCGTTTACATCCCATTTAAGCTGACAAAAATGCTCCCCAGGTACCTAATTAAGGTGTCAGCGTTTCCCGCAGAGTTTTGTGCGCTGGTATTACCAGCACCATCTTTAATTTTCATGACGTCTGTGTACAACTCTGACGTCAATGGTGATATTCGTCGGCGTGAATCTCGAGAACAGAAAAGGGTATCCACCCAGATTTAGGTAAATAGTATATTACACAGAGATTTATCAATTATCTTTTTTTCTTTGTGACAGGTATCAGAATACGGTGGTTTCGGCAGACGACACTATCGCCTACTGGCTACCTTTAAAAATCTACTCCAACCGTCAGCAGTCGTGTGCTTATTATTCAATACGCGATGCATTTATTTCTATGACATCATGCAGCAGAAAAATTATCCACAGTTTCCTGTGTGAAAAATCGTCTGATCATTATTTTCAAAAAATGGAAATGCCTCAGCCAGCGACAGACATCTGGACGAAAAATCACGTGACCTGCCCATCGCAGCACGTGACTCACACCTTCCTGGCGTGTGACGTTAGAAGCGACTGTTGGGAGGAGCGATACGACACCTCCTGGTCCTGCAGTGCCCCAGTCGTGCCGGTCCCCCCGGCCTTCACTTGCGACAACGGTATTGAACACGTGCCCTACACGTTGGTGTGTGACCACCGCACAGACTGCTCCGACAACAGTGACGAGGACTTTTGCCAGTTTCCCTCCTGCAATATTGACGACTACCCCTGTGGTAATGGTCAGGTAAACAGAAGATTCTTTTTTTTTTGCGATCAGCTATATTGATTTTTGTAAAAAAAAAAATCTTTGATTTGTTTAGCGAGATTCTTCAGAAAGTTTACTACAAGCATATTTATGTGGTCCAAAATGTGTTTATCTTAACACAAAGTAACTCACTGCACTTTTGTTGTGGCTCTGTCAGGCCGCAGCCATTGCGAGAGATTCCAGATATCGAAACATTGCCCGAGACATCAGGGGTGATAAAGTTATCGCTCTGTCCACGACAGGCCAAGGACCAGCTGCACAACACATTTTTTTTTATTTGAAACACTTTTATATTTTAAAGCTTTTAAGAAAAAAACAGTTTTGTAAGACACTGTGTGTCACAAAATGTTTATCTTTTTTTAACCTTAAACTGCTAATGCCAGATTTGCATTCAATCAGCACGTTTTTCATACGTAAATGTCATAGACTTTTAAAACGTCTCTAAATTTGTTTGTTTTCAACAGTTTTAAGGTTGAAAAAATTGTACTCAGCGAGTTCGGGAACTGCAATGTTCAAAATCGTGTACTTCGTGAAAGGAACAAGTATTAGTTACTCATAATAACCTTAACCCACTTATTACGTGCGGCCTAGAAACTGGGCGAGTCATTAAACAAATCTGTCTTGAGTATTATTTCGTGTAGTGCCTTTTGGGTTTTTATCGTGTTTGGTGTTTGCTGACAACTGTTAGTCTGTGCTTTTCGCTGCGTTTCACCTGTCGCTGTTCTGGACTATTTTCTGAGCCTATGCCCCATTTGTGTCTTCCTTATCGTCTAACGGTCGTGAACGCCATATCTACATCATCTCGACTCCTGGATTTTTGCTTGTGGGTTTAAATCATCACTACCCTGCAGATTGCTCAACACTTTCTGCTCTACTTCCATACATTTTCCTCGCAACATTTTTTCCGCTGCTTTATATTGTGGATCTCCGTGAGTCAACAAGCATGGACTTGATTCTCTCATCTCTTGTCTACAACCCTGCCTCCTGCTTCATCTATTTTCTTCCCTGCTGCTGTTGATGCGACCTCCGTGACAGCCGTATGTGCGCTAAGAATGAACAATTTTATGTTTATGTTATTTGTGCCGCCACCTCCACCACTAAATATTCCACTGATACTACGACTACAAATCTCAGCTGCAGCTGGTAGTTTAACTGAGCTGTTGTGACTGCATCTACCCAGACGGCATTCACTTTGAAAACACAAGGAACTCTTTGTTTTGAGACCATTTATTATTCTCATGTCTGTATGTTTATATTTTAAGCACCTTGAGTCTGGCTAATGCTGGAAAAAGGCTCTATACAAATATGCTATTTATTTATGTATTTATTTATTTATTACAATATGGTACCGAGCAGTCACATACATCTTTTCTGTGTCAGTGTGTATTGCAGAGCCAAAAATGTGACCTTCATCCCCAGTGTTATGACCAAACAGATGAAAAGTTCTGTGGGTATGGCATGTTTAAAGACTTCCCAGAGACCTTCCCACCTCCAGCACTGGTTGAGATGAATGACTTTGGCGTGTTTAAGCTCAAACCATTAAATAAAACGTCTCCCGGGGCAAAAACTGTTTGTCCAGAAACTCATTTCCAGTGTCCCGAGTGGTACTGTGTTCCTGTGTATGTCCGTTGTAACGGTGTGTTTGACTGTCCCGGCAAAGGGGACGAAGCTGACTGCGACACCTACACCTGTCCCGGCTTCTACCGCTGTCGCGCCTCGCGCGTGTGTGTGCACGCTGACCACGTGTGTGACGGCTGGCCGCAGTGTCCTCAGGCAGACGACGAGCTGCTATGTGACCTGACTTGTCCTGACACCTGTGTGTGTCATGGCCTGGCCTTCACGTGCACAGACAGCTTCCCCGCCCACGAGCATCTCGACTTGAAGTTTCTCGACGCCCGCGGCTCGGCCATAACCTTAAGTGACCTGAGCAACAACACGCTGCTGATCCACCTCAATCTGGCCCAGTGTGGCCTCACACATGCACCGAGTGTTGGGCTCCCGAACCTGCGCTCACTGGATCTGAGCGACAACCTTCTCCACTCTATCAGTAGTGACTTGCTGAACAAACTGCCCAGGCTGGAGGCCTTGTCTCTCGCGGACAACCCGCTCATGTCCCTGCTTCCTACAGGACCCACACCCGCTGCTGTCTACTCAACTCTCCGTGCTCTTGACCTGTCCGGCGTGAAGATACCAGAGCTGAACGACTCGGTCTCCAAGGCTTTCCCTAACATCACACATTTAAACTTGACAAACACGCAAGTACAGCTTGTGACAGACGACAGTCTCTTGCTGCTGACACAGTTACAAACACTCGACCTGAGAGGATGTCCCATGACATCTTTCTCATCACGTGTGTTTAGATCTTTGAGCAAGCTTCAGTATGTTTACGCCGACACCTACAGGATGTGCTGTCCAGCCAACCTTCCCGACAACTTTAACCTCAATCAGTGTGTGTCGCCACCAGACAGAATTTCCTCCTGTGATTCTCTTCTGGGCTCGGCTGGGCTTCGAACGAGTCTGTCCGTCTCCGCCATTCTTGCTGTGACTGGAAACACAGTCATCTTGCTGCACCACATCTATTTAAGGAAATCAGACATGCCTCTTTGTTTTAACTCGCTGATAATAAATTTGTCTGTGGCTGATCTTCTGATGGGCGTGTACTTGACGATAGTTACTGTTGCTGACCGGGTCTTCCTCGGCCACTACCTGTGGACGGACGTCGCGTGGAGAAATGGCGCTGCCTGCAGAATGGCCGGGTTCCTTGCTGTTCTTTCCAGACAAGCATCAGCGTTCATCGTCTGCCTCATTACTGTAGATCGTTTTCTCGCTATTATGTTTCCGGTCAGTACTGCTCGATTTCGCCGAAGTGCCAGTGGGATCATCTGTACGCTAAGCTGGGTCGGAGGAGTCTGTGTTGCCATTTTATCTCTGTTACAAGCCACGTCATCCAGCACAATGTACAGTCAGAGTGGACTCTGCATCCCGCTACCGACAGCCAGGCTAGACAACTGGAATGAAATCATCGCCTTTAAAATCGTGCTTGTTTTTGATCTTCTTCTTGTCCTCTTAATTGTTATCGGTAATCTTTTCATATTCTGGACAGTTTTCTCCACAAACTTGTTGTTTTCCGACACTAGACCGAAGTCGAGAGAACTGATTCTGGCAAGGAGAGTTATTCTTCTTGCTGCAGTCGATGTTATTTGTTTGTGTATAAACTTGTTTGGATTTTTACCTTTCCTTCACACGCGTGTTTCCAGTAATGTCGGAGTAAATCTGATTATTTTTGTTTTGCCTTTACCTTCAGCTCTCAAACCCCTCTTATATATTTACAGTTTTATTTCAGAACATATTCAGCAAAAGAAAGAAGAGAAACTGAGAAAATGGCTTCTTGTCGAAACTCGGCAAAAAGTTCAGCTAGCAACGCTTCAGGCACACATAAAAAACACGTCAAGAAAAATGATCCATCCATCTGAGGTAAATAATTAATAAGAAATAATAGGAAAGCTTAATTTCGTTCCACTCATTTTCCTACCTTTTCGTATTTTATATTTTAGTATATGTTGACATTTCTGCGAACCACGCGAAAAAGCGGGTGCTGAGCTGTCTTCATCTGACTGAATTTTAGGGAACAAAGCTCAAGTTGGCTTGGGTAGTACTGAGGCTGTTTATAACAAAGTACATGTATTCTATAGCACACATTTTGTCAGCTTGACCTCAGGGATGATATATATGACTAGAAATTGGCTGCGGTTTTAAACTGAGATTGAAACTACTTCTTGGAGAAGTAACGAGAAGGAATTTACTCACAGTAATCAATAGGAGGTCAAACGGGCATTTCTACAAATCGTGTTTTTCACGATTTAAAATTGCTATTCTTAATTTTTAATTAGTTTCCATACAAATTGTAAAACGCGTTGATTCAAACACGTGTAGTTTGGACTAAGTCTGTATTTTATACATCAACTTTAGTTTGAATAGGAGTAAATCCCAAATGGTCTGTACTTCGGTGTCAGGCATCGGTGATTACATAGTCTCTGATCTAAACACATTTACCAGGCTTTTAAATAAGTTCAGAACTTTGTTCCAGGGAATGATAATTAATATTTTAAAAAGTCCTCTTTTACTTTAGATGTTCAGTCTTAAAACCACCTTCCTTCGTGCTATGGAAACTTCGAGATCGATGTCAAAGCCACAAGAACGAAATTTTATTTAAAGACAAGTGAACTATTTACAGTTTGTTTTTTGTTTTTTTACTAGATTGGTCGTATATTACCGAACATTTTTTTAATACTCACATCTACTTAAATATCAAAGTAATTGAAGTACAGTTTAAATTAAATATTAGGAATTTTAATGTGATTGCTCATATCGTGGAAGGCGTACAACTAATTGTGTGTCGTGCGCAGATGTTCAACATTTCTCACGTAATATACATTACCACAATTATTTGTGTAACATGTTAGAAAAATCAGATTAAACATATCAAATAACTGAGGAGTAAATCGTAGTAGATGAGGTGGGAATAAGTATGCTGTGTACCATTACTTATAAAAAGTCGGTCTTTCTTGTGAATGCTTATTTTAGTACATTCCTTAAAGACCAATCAGTGCAAAAGCACGTTGCGCTCTCAAAAAAAAAAATCAGCCGTCAGGCTAATTAAAGGCCCGAACTCGAATATTTGTTTTTGAGAATTTTAGTAACATTTCATTGAGGGTTGATGTTCCAGTCTCGAGCACATAATGTAGACACGTGATGTACACATATAGACTTTTCTATGAGATTTTTCACGTAATCGCTGTCAGAATCTGATCATGTGTTGACATGTGAGTTTTCACTCTTGCGGTCTGGCTGTAGATATGTGATGCCTGTTCACAAAACCAATCGTCACCGCACTTCATTCATTCCACGTGCCATTTACCTGATCAACTCTGGCCGTGAACTTGTACTAGCCTGAGGTGACCTAAGGTCACCAACTGTATCTACTGTTGCTGGAAATGTGTGTGTGTGTGTGTGTGTGTGTGTGTGTCGTGTTTATATGTATGTATTACATCATGTATATGTATATATTACTGCTAGTATGAGCACTATCTGGAATTGCCTTTGTGGATAAATAAAGTTGTATTGTAGAATCACATACTGTAAAGCTTGAATATAAATAATATTCTAACAATGGGATACGAGACACGTACTTTCTTTCAATCTGTAATACAAAGTTACGAAACTGTTCTTTTGGCTAAAGACATCCTTCCTAAAGCTCTCAGCGAAACGATGTGAAAGATATATTTGACGAGAAAATGGAAGCTTGTATGGAAGCAGTATGCCACGAAAACTACAGGTTCTGCTGTTGGTGATGGGAGTTATTATTACTCACCTAGATACCACTCGACTAGTGAATTTCCTTTCAAATATCGTCATCCATGATTGGTAAGAAACTATATGACCACGCGTTTTCCCGTTTGTTTATACAATTTCCGGAAATAGCTTTTGTCATGCGTTTCTTCAGTTTCCCTTTCACTGACTGACTAGTCTTAGGACAGCCCTTGGTCACGTGCAGGGGCGTAGGAACCAATGGGGGCGGCCGTTCCCTCAAAAAGCTACTGAGGGAGCAAGAATCACATACCCCTACCCGGCTCAATGCTTGATTCTTCACAGTGCAAAAAAGGCAGAGAAGCCAAGAGAGAGAGAGGGGAAAAAAGGGAACAGCTTTCTTATAAGTGGTTTTGCAAAAATGGCTTACCTGTAGGCGGAGCTATGCAAATTAGTGACGTCACTATTACGTCACTCATCTTCTGCTCTCTCTCCTCGCTAAACTCCCCTGATGTCGTCTCCTTCATCTTCTCCGAATCCTTCCTCCAATTCTTCCGAGAAATAATATCCAGAAATGAACAAAATTTTTCCTGAAGTCGCCTTCCCCATCTTTTTCGAATCCTTCCTCCAATTATTCCGAGAAATAATATCCAGAAATGAACGAACAAAATTTTTCCTGAAGTCGCCTTCCCAATCTTCTTTGAATCCTTCCTCCACTTTTTCCGAGAAATAATATCCAAAAATATACAGAATTTCTCCTCCCCCCAAAATTGCGTAAAACTACCAAATCACTCAACTTCTTCTGTCTCCTCGCTACAACCTCCTCTCCTCTCAACCTTTCCTTGAATTCCACAATTGCACCACAAATTTTCGCGAAATTTCCACGCACACTCGCCATCTTCAATCCTCTCGAATTTCTATCGTCTGCTCACATCAAATCAAAACTTCTCCGCGCCAAATATCACATGACTAAAACCAGCCAATAATTTAACACAACTCCATGTCAATCACCATCACGTCATTCGACCAGTCCTCAACATTTGTCCTCTACAATAAAACCTACCCCTAACCCTACCCCTACCCCCACTTCATAAATCACACACTACAGTGACTACACCAACCAATGCCAAACCTCACACCCCTCTCAAATATCGATCCTACCCGGTCTCCCCTCCCACAAAATAGCACAGCCCGCCGTGACCAAGTAAAACCACCTATCCTATATGAAAGTTCTGCCAAAAAAAGATTAATGACAATGATTTTTTAAATATAGCCCTCAATTAAAGAAAGGAAACTTTACTACAAAACAAAGCCATTATAATAGGAAAATTAAAGAGGGAAAACAAGTATATGTACAGAGATGGGGATTGATGTTTATTTTGACAGGGACTTTTGACTAACGAATAAGTAATATTTGGTGCAAGATCATTTTTTTCATTTTTAGTAATGGACGTTTATGTTGGGTAGGAGACCTCTACTTCATCTATATATTGTGCGAGTGTGAACGTCGTTCACTGTCAGCATGGAGTTTGCCCCACCTCAAAAAAAAAAAAAAAAAAGCCGAACATCTTCCTAGCGTGGTCAGTAGAAATCTCGCCTATTATGATTAAGCATGTTGTGATATATTGCAGAAACAGTTTATGTAACAAACAAATAAAAATCGATAATCAGCACATGAAGAAAACGCAGGATAGTAAAAATCATTAAAAGAACCGCGTAGAATATATAGTCAAACGGAGATTTTTTTAAAATTTCTCAAGAGTTTTAATAGATCTTCACGACAAATCTTAATAAAATGGGTCATACAAGGAAAAATAAATTTTACTTTTTGAAAAACGTTTAAATAACTTGCATACAATTTATTTTAAATGCATGCATGTGGTGGCTAAGAATGAACGCCCTTTGAAGGCTCGAGAGTTGAGGGACGCAAAACTGAACATTTTCTCTTTTTTTCTGCTCTTTTTCTTGCTTTTCAAATGTTCGTGGTACATGGGTATTACTAAATGTGTATGTCCTGAACGAACTGAGTGGGGAGAGGGGGGGAGTCTATACCTTGAAACTCTTTTGCTTTCTCATCGTATATATTACAGGGTGGCAGAAACAAAGCGCCGTGAATTGTTCACACATGACAGAAGACTCTATAGGCATGGTGTGAATTGGTCACTAGACATATGAAGTTGATCCGCTGTCTTCTCGATGTTCTATCATTTTGGAAAGTAAGAATTCCTGCACCTTCAACAAGGGCACATAGCTAGTGCAACAAGCAGGTAGAACGACATAAATTAGTAGTATGCTCCTGCCTTTCACCGTTTATCAGCCTCTCTCTCTATGCCTGTCTACACGTGTCTTCCATCCCTCCAGTTCTGTCCATTCACTAGTCCTAGGGGAGTAATCTGACGGAGTATAGCAGAGGTGAACTGACGCCAGCGGGTCCTGTCTGAGAAGGTCCCCCAATGAACAGCCGTCCCTCAGCCTGCCTTTAATTCTATATTAATAATGAAATGGGCTATCCCATGCCTATGGTCAAGCTCATTTCGATTAACAAGTCTCAGTAACTATAGTAGATGATGATAAACGAAGAACAAGACAAAGACGAAGAATGGTACTAAGCAAAGGGTGATCACTGCAGTTCAAAGGTTGAGGATATCTTTCAAGAAATTGTCAGATAACCAAATTATGTTATATGAAGAGATATCAAATAATATCATGTCATACAGGATGAAGTGATCATCGCCAGAGCAAATTCACTGTGGCTGAAGATCTCAGCTGCAAACAAAAAATATGACTGAAGCAAATGACATACACCTGATCATTAAACAGATCCAGACAATCTGCACTTCTGTGTAATGGAGATCTTTGGTCCCCACATCCTCAATAAAAAACGCTCTACATACTACAGAAAAGTTAAAAACAGATTATTTCTGTCGTTTATAAATCTTCTGTGCAAATTCAGTGAAGACAGAAGATGGCACAGGGCATGGTGTTTCTGCTATAAGAGACATCAGTTCTTGGTAACTTGATTGCTCATAATCTGAATACACTCTTGGAATGTTGAGCTCTTGGTACAGTGACTTGATAATGGAGACATTTTCAGCATTGTGGCGTCCATAATTCTCCTGTAAAAGAAGAAATTATTCAATAAAATAATAATGATTCCCTTATCTGCACTGTTTACACCATAAACTCAATCCAGCTTCATCTGAATAAAACTAGATGATTGTAACTACCCTATCTGCTTTCATCGTTATCGTCACCACTACCATAAATTCCGAAATTCCAAACACAGATCAACACTCACACGTTCATACTTATGATAATACCAATTTGCAACATGCACACTCTATGCACAACCTCTAAAAAGACCACACTTATTATCTACCTTGAGCACTTGGCGTTGTTCGGGTGTTGCTAGGTGCAAGGCTTGCACCACAAGCCAGGAGCACTTATTATCTTCAATGTCAGTACCTATTTTGCCAGTCACTTCTGGTGTACCAAAGCAGTCCAAGTAGTCATCCTGCCAACAGTCCATGCAATTTTAAATTTAGGATTCAGCTATCAAATCTTCCATCGAACATTCAGTCCCCAAAAACAGGTTTCTGACTATTAATAAATTTTAATGAAAATTGAATACACACTGCTTTCCAAAGAGTGCATTGGTGCACATATGAATTCTGAGAAAAGAGAGTGACTCAAGAAAAGTCTGTTTAACTGCATGACTGACTTGCTGTCATTCAGGCATTATTTATTATCAAGATGTGCATGGCATATTATATCATATTAATATCTTATATTAAGATATGCCTTTTAGCAAATTACATCCTCAATCATCACATTATTTATATACTTTATTTAATGTTTATTTTTTCAATTACTTCATCTTTTTCTTGGCCCTTGTTATAGTGTAAACACCAGACACTTTTCTTTAAAACCCAAAAAACAGATTAATTTGATCTCACAGTCTTTCATTGCAAATACCAAGAGGGAAAAAACCTGCTAAATAAATAAAGTTCAGGGATATGTAAAAAGGCAGTAGCTTTACCTGTACTTGGAAGAAGTGGCCCATTTTCAACAGGATAGGTTTCACATTGTTGTGTGATGTTTCATCGGAGATTCCAGCCTACAAAAATTGATTATATCTTAAGAAATCTAGTGCAAAAGTTTTGTTACCTGTCTGTGCTAATGGCAGATGTATTGTTTTATCAAATTTGACAGTTAAACACTTAGTTTTCAGGCTATTAACTTAGTGAAGATGCAGGTTCTTTAGCAAAAAAATACATGGCACTAATATGATTATCAGGCTTCCAAACGCTCATCCTAACAAAGTTTGTGCATGGGGGAGAAGGAGTGTGTGTGTGTGTGTAAGAAAGAGAGAGATTACTTATAGAAATTATAATTAAGCAAATACTATTGATGCTTCTTATTGAGGTCTGCATTAAGGGAGGCTTTAATATCTTTAATACATGGTTAATATGCATAGTATTTGCTTTCTGACAGATGAAGATACTAAATAGGTACAAATGCTGCAAAAGCAAGCACCTACTAAAACACAGACTTTGCACACAAAAAAACAATGCCACCAGAATACAATATAGATTAGACCTTGGGAAATGTGAGTAAATGAGCACACAAATTTAAGTAAAATATCCAATAAAATTAAGCCAGTAAAAAGCTAAATATCAAAATTCATTTCATGAAGACAATTTTTCTTCTAATGATCATCTGACAACTAACTTGTAAGACAAGTTATCAACTAGTGCAAACAGTAAATGTAAAGCTATTGAATAACTATTCGTACAAGATAGGTTGTATTACCATATGCATAGCCAGTGCAACAGGAAGGTAGAAAGAGTAAAAAGCAGTTTTCCACTTGACAATGGCACTGTAAGTTTCCAAAGTGAAGTGAGTGAAGTCTATCTTTCCCCCTACTGGTGCAGTCCTCATGTCCAAACACTGGCCTGCGACTGTCTGCATGATTGTCTGCATAAGAAATTCACTATCAATATGAATCAAGCTTCAACAATTCAGCTGCAATCTAAGCATGTCAATCTGTCAAAACAAGAAATCATCAGAGAAATATTACTTATATAATTGCATTTCTACCTTCTCTATAACCTTTCCCTACTGAACTGACAACCACGTGCCCCAATGAAATTGATTCAAAACACAACTTTACACAAAGTCTTCAAACCAACTTTTCTCTATCTCATCTCAACTACGATATCTTGCTCCTTTACTCAAATGCTGCATTGTTGTGTCTATACATTTGTTGTTATGTTTTTGTCTCTGTATGTATACATTGTTTATTTGAATCTATATTTATATATTTTCATTTGTATAAGCATATTAAGCCTACTTTAAAGTGCGCTGTACAAATTTGAATTTTTTTTTTACTGTACAACAAGCCTCTCACCTATAACTCCCACCCATTTCCAGTTAAAGAAGACACTTGTTTAATTAAACCTGTCTCAAACAAACTGGAAAGATAAATGAACGAATACCTCATGGAACAGCTCCAAGATGTGAACATAATATGACTGATCACCAATATACTTCCGCAAAAGTTGAAATATGGCGGACTCCAAGAAGAAACTGTCGTTGATGGCAACTAGCCCAACCTCATCCTGTATTTTACATGACTCATTAATATACATGACTCATTAAGCATAAGTTTCCCATATACAACATGTCAAATGAATCTCTTTCTTAACACCAGTTTCCTGACAACTGGTAACCAAATAATATACATAGAACTGATAATTTTCCATCTAAAAATAAAACCCTTCATTCATTCAAATAGATTTTTGTTTAATTTCTTTCTCCTGCAACTACACACTGCACTAGCCCACTCACCCACACACTGAAACATTCCACAGGCCATAGCAATTTTACACGCTGAAGAACCAGTTTCAAAATTTCAAATTCTTCTCCTCATCCAGTCTTTTGCTTCTCTAAAATATTGTCTAAACTGTCATTGTGATCACTGATTAAAGGTTCATTAAGTTATTAATTTGCTCATTTTTTTGCTATAAAATAATAAATAAAGATAGAAACTAAAGTCTTTCTTTATGTAGCTGTCACTTTACCTTTTTGTACCAACAAGCTTGTCCTCTCCTTGTCTCTGACTGATCCATAATATCATCAGCTACAAGGAAAAAAGCCTGCAGCTGAAAACAACAATTCACTGCTGCTACTAAACCCAAAATCATCTTTTTTTAGATTTATCCTGATTAGGAACAATTACTCATATTCATAAACATGGTCACTGATTGCACATTCCAGCTTTTTATTTTTAAGTAATGTCACACGAAGCTAAAAATGGAACTTGAGGAAGAAACTAAAGTCATCTTAAAAATGTTAGTTCCTCTCCAATATCCTAACAACCAAAGTTGTACCTCACTTATAAGTACAAGGCATTTTCATAGAAGCATACAGTTATCATTTAATATCCTTGATGATTTAACTCTCACTAAATAGTCATTATAGTGATTTACCCATTCAACACACCAGCCTAGCACTTGTGCTCTCTTGATGTTCTCAGCAGCTGGGTCTGTCACCAGCTTCCTATAGGAAGTGACCACTGAAATTCCTCTGTTTTTCTTTCCAAAGGGTACGTTATACTCTGCAACCTGGTTCAAAGCAGCAAAGACTAAAAGACATGGAAAACAAACAAGCTACAGGCAGCTGCTACTTTAAAGAACTGACTTTTTGTTTTATGGTGTGGCAGCAACTAGGGGTATATCATGGTGAGTGAGAGTCACACTTCGACAAAACAGTGAAAAAGGTAATACAATAACAATACCACTAACAACATAAACTAACAAAACAAGAAATAGAATAATACAAAAAGTTAAATAATGTATTGAAAAAAATAAAGTGTGCTGTGACCTCCTAAAAGGACACTATCAAAACAGAGATTGTGAATAAAACTAAAACTTCTGATGGTAAAACTTAAGCATCTTTAACAAAACTGATGCCATAGAGTGCACAAGAAAAACTAATGGAAAACAAAGAGCCAGCTGTAAAAAACTGCTGAAGAACACTCTGGATGCCAGGATAAGTAATTAAAACATACACAACAGTAACATGTCCCTGATACCAAGGAAAAACGGGTATGTCTTTTTCTGTGTTCAACTGTGTTCATAAAAAGTGGAATGCATGGCATAGGTGTGTCTCATTTTGAGTCTACCTGGTGCTATTATTACCTCCTCCTGCCATACAGAATGGCCAGGAAGTGGGCAGTCAGAAGGACAGGGAAGGATGGCATGCAATTTATTCTGATTCAGAGTCCCAACCCCAACATAGGCTGTGAGGACAGACTTAGATAGATCACATAAGTGACAACTGACCAGGAGACAGGGTCACACTAGGACTGCAGGAGGAGTATACTCTGATCCAAAAGATTGTAGACTAGATTAACTAAGCCTTCTATACAGCTAGGGAATTGCACAACCAGCCAAGTGATTGGCGTGGGCCCATCAACCTCCCATCTAGGAGAAGTCCAGGCCAAAGAGGTGTATTGGTATGATGGGCTGCAACCCCTCGGGGACCTCAACCTGCAGGACTCCATTCTTTCCAAACATGGGTTGCCCTTCACGGCAAAACCAGTGGGCTGAAGAAAAGAGAACCCACTGGAAAAGAAGACAGGAGAAAGATCAATACAGACAAAAGATAGAGAAAATAAAACAAGAGGATAAAGGGGGATAGCTTGTTAGAAAAATATAGATGAAAAGGCTGGTAGGAGAGAAAAAAAAGCAAAAGAGAAAGGGGTGGGTCAGCTCGGTCACCCAGTCAGAGAGACACTACCTGGAGATGATCAAGCAGAAAATAAAGGACCCAGTGGAAAATGAACATTCAGTAGCAGCAGTTTGTTGACAAGTTTGAGAGGAATAACCCAGTTTAAAGCAGAGGTGAAGATCATAAAGAGAACCCTCCTATAGTTGTGAGCACTTTATGATGGTTATCAATGAATAAAGTGGAGCCACAGCAATAGCATCCTCAATAGATCCGTTTGCCTGGCAGGTGAACTGGCGAGGGTCACCTCTAAACACAAAAAGATATCTAAGCCTGAAAAATGAAAATGCCGAATTTGACCAGTTAAAATATTTCACACTCATAAATCATGTGTATGCATTCAAAAAGAATACGAAAACATCCATAGATAAAATTATACTGCATGCTGAACTAAGAAGAAAGACAATCAAATGTGTATGCATTCAAAAAGAATACGAAAACATCCATAGATAAAATTATACTGCATGCTGAACTAAGAAGAAAGACAATCAAATGTAACCTGTTTAGCTGAAATTTTCTACAATAATATACATCAGAGATTACAGGACTACTGAGTTAAAGATACTACAAAAAAAAGCCTCATAGTTCTTACTGTCAAATTAGTGTATAAAAAGAAACTGCTCACCTTTCGAAACCAATCAACAGCCTGTTCTGTACCGGCCCCCTTAATAGCACGGCTGTTTAAAACATCTTCCACAAGCTCAGGGAAAAGCTTGTCAAACTGCTGAAGTTCAGACTCTGAGTCAGGTTGCCTTGATACGTCTCCCATTTTCCCTGCTAAATAAGTCCAATCTTTATTAAAAGTGCATGGAAAAAATTAAAACCAAAAACAATAAGGATTTTCATTATTTCATCTTTCTTGTTCTAAACAATATTCTTGCCTTTGTAAACATCGACTTTATAAGATTAGAGCATCGCTAGTGCTACTGTTACTAGGAAACCCCAGCTCGAAGTAGTGGAGGAGATAATGTTTGCTTGGGTTTCTTTTTTAATCTCAGGCAACTAACTCTCATTACTCCATTATTTGCACACTTTTAAAGTTTACCGATCAAAAGTGTTTCGGTTTAGTACTATATCGTTATTGTACTGATCCTGATGCCGGTCAAGCTGCGTTGTGTTATTTATAGCAGCATGCTGCAGTAACCCTAAGAGGTTAGCCAACCAAGACTGTCCTGGAGAAGTCCAACACTACTTTGAAAAAAAACCCATGGTCAAAATTAGTGATTAATTAATATAAAATCCCCATCTCATGCAGTACGCAGATTTCTTCTTACCAAATGTACAACTTCACAGTGTCCAAAATCCCCGGCCAACGAAAGACATATACAACAAGAGGTATCGTTCGATGTCTTTCGAGGATCGTGGGAACGTTTTCAATTGGTCAAAATGATCAGCTCACTGACCGTAGAACTCGAAGAAACTGACGATGGTGACATGAACTGATTCCCGAATAATTTACTCCCATTTACATCAAAACAAACGTCAAATAATATCAAAGAAAAATTAATGTACCATGAACTGCGCTATGACTGGTAGTAACGGATTGTGTGTTTTAATCCCGTCATGTTGACTGCTTGGCTGGTTCAGCGAGTAGATCCTTTTTAAATTAATTGTAAAGTGGTTATCAAAAACTCGAAGAGTCTTTGACTATTACTTCTAATACAGATTAGTTTATGACATAATTGTCGTTCGTTGAGTTTCAAATCAGTATTTTCTTAAATCTGTTGTCGATTTTCCTTTATTTCATCCACATGTTGAATTCAGAGGTTTTAATCTGCGTTTTACACTAACAACATACCTTTAATACCTGTAAACATTGACGGTGACAGTCTTTGTGTTCTAAAGCAGTAAGATCCGAGTAGGTAAGCATTGACAGGCGGCCACTTTTTAAAAAACCTTACGGACCAAACATTCCTCATACAAGCCATGTGGTCATTCTTCGGTTCTGTGTAGGTCGAAGTTCACATGAATGCTACCTATATTATTATTATAGGGTCTAGGTGTCTCAGGTAAGATGATCATTATTTTTTCTAACCTTTACTGGGTTTTGTATATGCAAGCAACGCCCTGCATTTTTTTAAATTACTTGCTCATACTTTCTGCTATTACACTTTATCCTACAGAGACCATTCTCTCTCATATATATATATAAGTTTAATTTCCATCCCAAATCACTCTGTCAACAACAAAAAAACCAGCTCGGTGTCAATTATACTATTGCAGATTTGCCATTTCTAAAGGTTTCATAATTTTCTTTCAGAAATCTCTGCATAATCAGGTAGATCGCAACCTGAATTCTGGTGTCTAAGACTAGCGTAAGAAACAAAACATTGCTGTACACTGCATTAGTATTTTCCTGAAAAAGTATATTTGAAGCTTAGAGCTAATTGTTTCAAATATCAGTAAACGTAATTTTGTTTAAAAAAGGATTTTTTATTAATACATGTTTTTATTATGATTTTCTGACTGCAGGGGAAATGCCGCTTTGTAGAACAAGACGATCAAGGAAGACACCACTGGTATTCACAGAAAGTCCTGTGGAAAGCAGCCAAATCCCTGTTACACCTGTTCTTTGTGCAGACAGACCTGTCACAGCAACTTCTGTGCCAATAAGTGATCACAGTAACCAGCCTTGGGTAAATAGTCTTCTCTGGTTAATGTGATAATTTATTGATCTTATCTATGTGTAGGAAAGTATTAGGAAGATTTAAAATGCTTTATAAGGGGTAAAGTAGAGAGACATACTGTTACGGCTTTTCACTTAAAAACATGGAATACTGACACCAGATTGATGACTTAAGTTGTGACCTGACACAGCTGCTGCGTCAGTAGCCACCTCAGAGAACTTTTTCAAAAAGAATATATGCAGTCTTAAATACATGTATGTAATGTATTATTATGTATGATGCATTATTGTTTGGGGGAAGTTTATATATAGTATGTGGCTGTTTTGAAGACTTTCTTGTGGAATATATAAGCAAGTAAATTATGATGTCATGCATGAACCACTTCAAAATGATCCATAATTTTGCTTGCATATGCCATTTGTTGCTGTTGTTTTGACAGTTACATCTGCCGTTCATTTTCTGATTAATTATGCATACAGTTTTGTTTAGTGTACCTTCATTCTTGTTGTCGTATATGTAATTGGATGCAGTAGCAGATCTCATAATTGGGATCCAAAAAAAACTTAAAAAAATAGCTTTTTTTTTAATTTTGTCTGTATAAGTCCATAAGACCTAACGTGCTGAAAACAGCCGAGGGTGTCAGCTATACGTGCACTATAGAAAAACCATTGTTATAGATAAGTAGATGAATGTTTTCTGTGGTCACTTGACTATCAGTCAAAATATCATCTGATAGTGCTGTTCACTTCCCATGTTGATATTGCAGTCACTACAGACATATTGGTGAAATATTTGGGGGTTTTTAAGCTGCAACAGAATTTTTTCAAAATAAATTTTCTAGATATTTTGGATTTTTAACCAATCAGCACATTGAAATTTACATTTTCTTCGTCTTAAAGTTGATAGTGCAGTTAAAAATGGAGGAGGAGGGTGGCAGACATTTTATCTATATCTGGGAATGTCATGATTATTCTCTTCCTGAAAATGTCATGTTTACTTCTTTTTTTTACCAGAAAAAGTCGTTTTTTTTTCTACCTGAGAACGGCATGCTGGATTTTCCATTTCCATAATTTTTGTACTATGATACAGGTTAAAATCATTTTGCTTCGTTAGTTTGCAGCTGTGATAGAATATACGTCTAGAAATAAATGAGGAAAAGTGGTGAGGTCGACTTTCAAGATTATATCACTCAAAAAACAAAAACAAAAAAAATGAAACAAATATTTTGGACTAGGAACTTATGTGAACTTAAGGTTTGCATCTTCCTCATTTTTCTGATAAAATAAAACATGAGCATATGTTGCCTTGAAACACCGCCATTGTCGGTCCCAAGCCTGGATGAGAAAGGAGGAGGGTTGGGCATAGGGCTAGCAACCCTATCCCATTTCAAACATTTATGCTACGGAAACGACAGCTAGAGAAATAACTTCATCTGGTAGTTAACGAGATGGAGGTCCCGTCATTCCAGATGACACAAGGAGGACTGATGATGATGATATGTTGCCTTGGAACAGAGCTATAATAATCACGAACCTTCATCTAGATGAAGGTCCGTGATAATAATAATAAAATGCAAAATTTGTATAGCACATACTCACAATCCTTAGGAGCGTGCTGTTAGCGCTTAAGAACAAGAATGAGACATAGACAACATATGAGGAACAGAAGAACAAACAAACAACATATGAACAATGGAAGGATAAACAACAGTACCGATGATGAATAAAGACAGATATAAAAAATGTAAAGAGGATCGAAGTAACAAGGGCTGAGAGTATCATCGTTTAGCAAAAGGAAGACGAGTAGGGAAGTAGCAATAAGCGGAAAAGGGGGGGGGGGCGGGTGTGAAAAAGGACTAATATTGTGGGAACTGGTGTTAGGAGTAATGTTTAAGGAAGAGGTGTGTTTTCAGTGCACACTTAAAGAATTTAATAGTGGGTAGGTGGTGGATATAGAAAGGGAGAGAGTTCCATTGTTTTGCTGCAAAGTAACTTAAAAATCCTGTGACCATATGTTGTTTTTCTGGTGACAGGAATAGTTAGGTTACAGTTGTCAGACGAGGAATGGAGTTGTCTGGCTGGGATGTAAGGGAAGAGAAATTCAGAGAAATAATCAGGGCAGGAGCCAGCAAAGAAATTAAAAAACTGCACAGTTTGTAGTGAATGCAAAAACAGATGGGTAGCCAGTGGAGAAAATGAAGAAGAGGAGTGACATGGTCCCGTTTCCTAGCTGTAAGCACCAGACATGCAGCAGAGTTCTTTACTTTCTGGAGTTTTTGAAGAAGGTATACAGGGCAACCGGCAAGAAATAATCAAGCCAAGAAGGAACAAGCGCATAGACAAGAGTGTTGGTAGCATGGATAGAGAGAATGGGATGAATTGCGCTGATCGTACGTAGCTCATAATAGGCAGACTGACAGACAGCTGACTTGTTTATCAAGAGTTATGTCTGCAGTGACAATGAATCCCAGATTCCTGACGGATGACGCAAAGGTGATGTTGGTTTCGCCCACCTTGATTTGGCGGACAAACAAGTGAAGGTTGATTTCTTTTTCTTGAGCATAGGAGGGCTTCCATTTTATCATCGAGTTTGTTTGTTACCATCCAGTTCTTGACATCGCTAATACAGGCTTCTATGGTGCTAGTAGCAGAGTGAGACTCAGCCAGTGGAATGGAGTTGTGTGTCATCAGCATGTGATTGAAGAAATCTTGTGAGACTGGATGCAAGATGAAAATGGTTTTATGTACAGAATGAACAGAACTGATCCTTGGTAGACCCCACAAGAAAGTGGAGCAGATCGAGGTGTTTGACCATCAGCGAACACAGTCTGCATCCTATCAGTGAGATAGGAATTGAACCATGCTAATACAGGTTCAGAAATTCCGTAAAGGGTGTCAGTCAGTCAGTCCGTCCAGTCCAGCCCAGCCAGCAGCCAGCCAGTCAGTTGCCTGGCACCTGTTGTTGGGGGGTGCACATGGATAGACGCGGCAGCTGACAGGGCCCGCCACTCTTGCCTGTTTTGGGCGATAGTCAGCAGGTCCTGTACAGGACGACCAGTCCAGTCTTTGACATTCGTAAGCCAGTTCTTTCTCTGACCACCGCGGCGTCGGCCACCCTCCAAGGTGCCTTGAAGGATAGTCTTTGACAAGGTGTCATGCCGGGTTGCATGGCCAAAGAAGACCAGCTTACGTCGCTGA
Source organism: Marisa cornuarietis (assembly GCA_004794655.1). NCBI lineage: Eukaryota > Metazoa > Mollusca > Gastropoda > Architaenioglossa > Ampullariidae > Marisa > Marisa cornuarietis. Next base: position 756,874 of record SMMW01000585.1, read on the forward strand.
CTGTTGATAGTAGAGGTTAAAGGGTGTGGAATCTATGGAGTAGAGAATGGTCGAAAATGTAGAATGGAGCAGACAGGTCCAGCAGAGTTAAGGCTGAAACGTCACCTCTGTCAAAGGCAGATATTGTCGGTGGTCACTTTAATTAGAGTAATTTCCATACTGTGAAAAAGTCTGTATGCTGACTGAGCTTGGAGGATGAGCTGGTGCTCTTGTAAATAGTTTTGAATTTTTTTCTCATTTTTTTTTTTTCCTATCCAGCTCTTTTGGTGATCTTGCTGGCATTGAAGACAAAGTTCTGCATCAAGCATAGCTCATATTGCTGTGAAAAAAATCCTGCTGCATAAGGATAATATAACAAGCACATTAATTGCAAAATATGATCTATGAAAGTACTAGTTTCCTGTATTCATAAACATCTTGTTGCGTAGTTTATACTGAATACAGAAATGTTTCAGAATTCTTCAGAAATCAAAATTGTGTTCTGTTTGGCTGATTTTGATGAGATTGGTGTCAATGTTAATAGGATTTTAAGATCTGCTGGTATTTAATAGGAAAAATCAGTTTGAAGTACCTACTGTACACACTACATACAGTAGAACTAATAGTATCTGTTTTATATCAAATATTAGGTTTTAAGTGTTCCATCTAGATGCAATAACTTCCTAAGATTTGTTTGTCATTTTACTATCTTTTTCTTGTTGTAGTCATGCTTTGTTTTATACCAATTTTGATGCGAATCAGAGCTTGGGTTTTACACCTTATTAATGGACATTGGTTACTGTTTGCATAATAACAGGTTTTCAAATTTCATTTTCCAAATTGAGGCATAATTTTAATAGCATTCTTGTGTTATTATAAATCTCTTTTAACACCACCAGAGATTAATTTCCCAGCATTCAAACTAAATTTTAAGTCTTAGCTCAGACTGACAAAAATACTTTTGATACACTATATGACTGATTAAGGACTGAGATTCACTTGTCCACTTGTATTAATTGACTAGATGTCAGAATCTTTAAATCAGATGCCTACTTCTTGTTGTGCTCTCTCTATATATATATATATTCTACAAATGTTTTCTCAATGGATTGTAACCAAAATAACTTTTAACTTTTCTGATATTTTGTTGTATTACTCCTGTGCTCTGATAAAATATTAGCTGTCTTGTATTTCAACAGGTTTCACCACAATTTCCATATCCACTCAACTATAGTGGAAAGCGGAAACACAAACATCATGATAAAGTAAACAAGTCTTTGATGCCAGACAAAGGAAATACCCAGGATTGCAACCCAAGGAGAAACTTTCATCATAAATATCGTGCATTAATTTTTCTAAAACATTCAGAAAGAGACGTCCAAAGCTCTCAGACAGATTTGCCAGACAACTCCCAGCCACTGCATCCACTTGGTCATCATTCCAGCAACAGTATCCCAGAGAAATCCTCCAATCAAAAATCTAAGAGAACTTTGCAGTTTACTGGTAATGAAATAACTGACACTGACATTCGACATGAACACATGAACTCAGTAGCACATCCTAATACAAGACAACGGCTGTGCCCAAGAGCATCCACCAACACAAAAGAAAATACTAGTCATTTAAACACTGCTGCTGTTTCAGATCAAGGACAGTGCTGCAAGGTACAGTTGGATGCTTCCTTGCTTGTTGTGGATACACCTGAAAATGAATATCATTTATCTTACAGACAGAAACAGCTGAAAAAAAGTAAAAAACAATTATTTTCTCGTGCATAATTATAAACTACAATAAATAATGGTCTTTTCAGGAGACGTTTGTAACAGTACTTTATCTGTTCTGCTTTGTTACTTATGGTTGCATGAATGAATTAAAGGGATTCTCACCTCTAAATACAAACTTTTGGGATTCGTTTAAGTGTTGAAGTAAGACCCTAAATATATCGGACATTCAAGCCACATCAGGCTTGTTCAAGTGTATTTCGTCGCTGAAGCCGAGGAATTTTGCTGGTTTCCGGAGATTAACGAGCACTCAACGAAGAGACCCGAGCGAATGGAATTCCGGAATGTGACGTAGTTGTGGCAACAACAATGGCGGACTTGACAGCTGTGGATAGCGCCACAGAATCAGATAAAGAGTATGATGTTCCGCCATCCCAGTTTGAACTTCTTGACCCGACAGACAGTCATACAATTCAAAACGTACCGCCAGCATCGAACAAAGAAATCGATCGTGTGGACAATACACAGACTGGTAAGTTTCGAGGACAACCTCTCTGAACTCGAATTAGAAGACATTTAATATTTTGTTTACAGTGTTTTGAAGTGCAAAGTTAGAGAAATTTAGAGTGAATTTTCTCGAACTACAGCAGAATTATTTTCTTCTTCGGTATTATTTTAAAATTATGTGAATATGTGTTTTGATTTGGTAAAATCGCACTGAAACTTTTATAATAATAACTCTTGCAGAAGGTTTAATGCGACGATAGCAGTCCTAGTCTATTTTATAATAGCTCACTGTTTATTCATTTCACACTCTTAGCCAGGGTTTGTCTTTTCGAATATATTGTAGGTGCAGATGTGGCTTTTGTGAAAGGATGGAAATCAGAGAAGAGAGTCGCTGCTGCGCCGAATTTACACATATGTGGAAGAAGGTTCTTGACCATAGGTGAGTGTAAATATATAGATACATTTTGTACTTATGTTTTGTCATTTATTTCATTATTGGAAACAAAAGCATGAGCTTTTTAAGACTAAATTTTTCAAACAAAGGTTTCAAAAGCTTTATACCTACATGCAGGGTCTCTTTTGTGAATGGGTGGGTGGAGAGAGATGACTATAAAATACAGTCACATGAAATTGGATCACATTTTATGTGATAGATTTTCGGTTAAAATTTGAGTCAATATTTTAAAATCTTATTTAAAAGAAAAATGGAAGGAAAGAGGCCTCTTATTTCCATCAGCTGTTCATGCATTTTTGTTTAAATTTTGAAGAAAAGGTAGCCTTATAACATGCCAGGCTTCAATCACCTGTCAACTGTTTGGTCAATATTTCAATATTTTTGTGGAATACTGAATAAGTAAAAAATTCTTAAACTAAATGACCATTTATGTTCATCAAACTGTTGAACTGTTGTGTCTATGCAAATAATTAAGAAATAACTGTTGTTATGTCATATGTGTCAGTCACCTAAAGAAAGGGTAAGCTGCATCACCTAAGCTGATGGGTTTGAACCCGTTTTCCCCATTTGTGTTAGAAGCTGCTTACCTGCAGTTTAATCAGGAGCATGGAGACTTGGACATTACACAAGAGAAGTATGACATGTTTTATTCTTTTTGAATACTGATTGATCACAACTTCGGTTGTTTATAAGGTGCTTTATAAGATTTACAAAGGAAAAATATATCACCATTTATAAATGCAAAAATTTATTGCCAGGTGACATTGCAATGGAAGCTTTTTTTTTTAGGATCACAATCATCAATCACAAAATCATCTATACAACATTATACTCTCCACCAGCTTACTCTTTCTTGCACTAAATAGGGTAAGAGTCAAATCCATCACATTTCCAGTGAGTGAACTAGCTGACACAATTTCCTATGATGGCCATTAGTTTTTCATTTTTCATGGGGTTTTTTTTTTGAAACCCATAAGAATTGTATAAATATATAATGCACCTTGTCCTTCATCCTTGTAGCATAGACAATTTACAGGAAGTTTTACCAACATTCCAAATAACAGGACACATAACTTGTATTGCAGGAAATTTCAATACACAGCTTATAGACAACTCATGGGATGATGCTATGGCATTCTTGTTCAAAGCATCAGAGTATTTCTACCTTCTTGCACCGTGAAGAGAATAAGGACAGAATTTCCAAGTTCAGGAAATGCATATAAAGGCCTTAGATGGCCCATAATGTGACAATAAACAATAATTGGATACATATTTCTTAATGTGCTTTGTGTGTGTGTGTGTGTGTGACTGTAAGTGTGAAAGCATCCACAGTACAAACCAATGTTATAATTTATATTTGTACAAGTCAGAAATTTCCATTCATCCTATAATCTATTTTCAAATTTTATCTTAATCTACAATGAACTGTGGCTCTTATTTTAGGATTATATAAAACTTGAATAGATACAGTCTGCATATACCCAAAAGCAGAACAGTAAATGTAACCGAAGAATTTCCAATAAAATAAGGTTTGTAGCACAACTTATTACTTCTGTTTACTACCTCAAACAAAATGTGGCACCTGTTTACAGGGTCTGCTGCTTTGCTGTGATTTAGCCAGAGTTGCTGGCTTGGTGTAAAAGCCAATTCCCTACCCCCCAAAAAAACATACCTGTCTACAATAAAAAATTTTAAATTGCTCACATTCAGTTTTTTCATGACTTTGGGAATCTTGTCATGTACATGGCTCTAGCTTTTTCAGCACTAGGATGCTTGTATCCAGCTTATAGTGCAGCTTTTGCTTGAATTTGTTTGGCAGTGAAGCAGCTAGGGCAGTGGGACCAGTAGTGAAATTTATAAATAGCTGATGCATCAAAATAATCTGAACATTTAAAGAAAAAGGGAATAAGTGATCTTGAAATGCAATAAAACCAACCAATTAATGAACTAGTCTGCCTTGAATTTGTAAAAATAGAAATTACAATGGCTGCAGTTGTGCTTCATTATCTTGATGCTGTTTTAACTGCAAACATCTTGTCCCAAACTTTATTTAAGTTCACTGCTGCTCAATCCTACAACACAAAAATACAGTTTGCAATGTATAGTTGATATCTCTGGGTAAAAGCTAATCTACCTTACCTTTGCTTTGCTTAAGAGGCTTCATGTTTGCCAATATTTCACAGTGGTGGAAAGAAATAACATATAATGCACATGTTTACTGAAGTAATTTTAACTTTGCTTTGAGATATTTTTAATGGTCTGATCATACATCATACAAATCTGCATGAACTCTGGTCTGATGAGATCGGTGTTGTAAAATTTAGGAGGTAGATAATTCAATTTATTTTTATCACTTGGAATAAAAAGTACTTATTGTTGCACATAAGAATAATTTTAGTTCCATATACTCTACAAGAATCAGGTTTTTTTTAACCTTTAACAACTCGATCTCTTTCTGATCCTTTTTCTCTCACAGTCTCCAAGTTTGCTTGTCGTCTGCTCGGAGCTGCCGCTGGCGAATTCTTTGACAATGCGGCGATGCATTTTACTGTAAGAATACTTGGAACCTCGTCAACTTTCAACTTTCGCTACTGTTAGAAGCCGGCTTGTTGTTTACACAAATGTGTGTATTGATCTTCAAAACAATCGTCAGCAAAGTGCAATCCACAAACCCATGCTGCGCTTTTGGTTCAGAAAAATTTTGCTCTGTCGTTTTTACAAAATTGATCCATAATCGCCTGTAAGGACTGTCTGCTGGCGTAAAAGCATGCGTATTTACACCCTATTTATGGCCTGAAAACATACCACAACCAAACATAACGCACACGCGACCCGTGACTGCGTACACAGTGTAACCGCGTGTTCGTACCGTAGCTTGTTGTTGCCACAACTACGTCATCAGCCAGGGAAACTTTTCGCTAATGGAAATCGAGGCTCCCGCGGCCTTTTCAGCTAGCGAGCCAGAGGTTACGCATTTCAATTGAAGTTTTCGGATAGATGCACGTCGGCAAAGGCGAAATAACATTAGAAATCGTGAAACTTAGTGATATTGTTGTCGTAATTAATGCTACTTTTGAGTCTGAAAATAGAGGTGAGAATCCCACAATGTGGTCAACATTCATTTTTGAGTTAAAATGGAACAGGAACATTTAAAAACATCTGTATAATATATCTTGACATGACTAAGGTGTAGTATATATATTGTAATTTTAAGTTTTATGATGATAAGAATAATACATTTATTAAACCCTGTTTTATTCAACATGCTCATCATGCTTTACAATGCTAAAGCAGACATTAAATCAAACTTGCAATCAGACAGCATTCAAAAACCATGTACATCTAATCCCTATACAGACCTCATACAAGGCATTTTATACAAAACATTGAACACACAATCAACCATACAAAAATAGTGATGTTAGAGTGCATTTTATGGCTATATGCATTGTATACAACAGAACCTCATCCCTCTCTCTTGCATGAATGCAAACAAACAAATCAAATAGCAAGCAGCACATTAGGAAACAGTGGACTTGTACTTGGGTTTGCAGTTGAGGAAGGATATGCATCAAGTCAAAATCTGTGCTGTAATCTTTAGTCGTCAAACATCAGATATTGCTATTTCAATTAGGCATTGAACTGAATAGTCACCAAGGCCACAATTTTGAAAAAGTCCACCATATTGCACCCATTAAAACTACCATGCTGAACTGAGTGGGTAAAGCAGAGATGACACTGCCTTCAGTTCTGTCTTAGACTACAGGTTAAATTGATGTACACATGCATTAACAGACATTGAAAAGAGGGAGACAAATTGTCGAGCTGGTTGATACGAGAAAAGGAAAAACAACATTTAAAGCAAAGTAACATTTAAAGTATTGTTCCCCACCTAGCAGGGGTTTGCACATTACCCAGAAGAAAGAAAGAAAGCAAATCGTCTTGATTAGAAGAACATTCCATGGCTCTGGATAGTCTTTGGGCTCATTTCTATATACCTTTTGACAGGAAGTGATTGTGTGTATAATATTATGTGTAATAGTGAGATTGAAGAGGCTTTTCCAATGCTGTATATCCACGAACAGCCCTAATCACTATATGGTATAGTAATAATAATAATGGTCATTTTATAGTGTTTTTCCAATGATTTGATCAGAGGGCTTAACAGAAGTGATAGCCTTCACCACATAAACGTAATCACTAACACACGCACCCATATTCACATATAACAGACACGCTCACTTCTACAACAGAAACACATACTCATACGCAAGGTAAAATACAGACACACGTTATGCACACTGATGGTCAGGAGAGGGTAACAATGAAGTCCCTGTTCTGAAAAAAAAAGTGTCTTGCGTTTGGACTTAAAGATGGTAAATGAATCAGTGTAACGAAGACTGACGGGTAAACCGTTCCAAGTTAATGGAGCTTGGTAGAAGAAAGACCTCTGTCCGAAGACGAGCGAAGAAGTCTTGAGGGCGTATAGATGGGAGTAAGTTTGGAGAGGTACCTAGGACTAGTGCCAGAAACGACAGAATAAGTCAGAGTGGAAAGTTTGTAGGCTATACGATAAACAACTGCCAGTCAGTGAAGAGAACTAATGAGGCGTGATATATGTTCACACCGAGAGGGTCAACAGATGAGGCGAACAGCATTATTCTAGATCCTTTGAAGTCTGTCAAGAAGATACTTGGGAAAATCACGATAGTCCAAACTCGACAACACAAAGGCACAGAGTGGAGTTTTAGTTGCATCAGTGGTGAGATAATGACGAATGGTACTAATCCTACGAAGTTCAAGGTAAGCAATTCTGCAGACGTCAGAATTATGATAATGAAAAGTCAAACTCTGATAGAGAATGACACCTAAACTGCGGACAGAGGTGGAGAAAGGAGTAGTTGAGTTGTTTATGGATAGAGACCGAAGAAGATCGAAGGATGACTCAAAAATTTCTTGGGACATGTCACTAACAATTCATTCTTCTCATTAATTTGCAGCTTATTTTGGACCAGCCAGGATTTTATGTCAACTATGCATTCCTGAGTACTTGTCGGTTGTCCAGTGAGTTCAGTAAGTGTAGCTTACTAATAAAGCTGTGTGTCATCAGCAAAACTACGTGTGACATGGTATGGCGTATAAATAACACAAAAAGTATTGGACCCAAGACAGAGCCTTGCTGGGCCCTATATTTCACAACGGAAGCAGATCTGAGTTAACACCGTTCACATACAGTCTGGGTTCGATCCATGAGCTATAGGACCGAAACCAAGACATATATAGCAACATCATTAATACCAAAAGAGTGCTGAAGTCTGTGTAGAAGTAGAGAATGATCAACAGTATCATACGTAACTGACAAGTCTAAAAACGGAAGAAATGAGTTTCATCGTCAGCACTAAGGAGTAGCTCGTTTACAACTTTAATAAGTGCAAATTCAGTACGTCTGTACTAGGCCTTGTCTATAAGCCGACTGGAATGGATGGAGATGGTTTTGCTCCACATATACAATAAGCTGGGAAAGAATATTTTCCAGCACTTTGGACAGTGTAGCTGATGTTTCTGTAATATTCCTTTAACGATTCTAGTTGCTAGTCCCTGGGTACTCCTAATTATAGGTAGTCCAGCTGATACTCCTCAAAGACTTCTAATTACAAGTAGCCTAGCTGATATCCCTTAAATGCTCCTAATTTCACAAAGTCTGATATTGCCTGAGTTGATTGCAAGCATTTTAGCTGATATTCCCCTAGTATCTACTTGATACTCCCCGAGTTAAGGACTGCAAATAGTCTAAGGATCTAAGCCCCTACCTAAGACCTCCCAATCGCCAATAATCTGATTTCATCCCACTCTCCAAACACTCTAAACTGCAAAATGGTTTAGCGGATTGTCCACAAGTACTTCTAATTGTGAAGAAGCGCGCTGTTACTTGGTGATGAGTTTACTTCAGAGGTGTCATCTGGCTTGGAGCTAACCTACATCTTTGACTGAAACATTTACCCTGCAGTGAATTAAAGATTTGAGCTTTGCACCACACATATTGTGGCCTTGGCAAACTTTGTTCGCTGCCCCTAACACGAAGAGGCTATGGGACCCTTGAGAACAAGTAGTCTAATTGATATTCCCCAAGCAGTCGTATTTACAAGTAGCCCAAGCTATACATGACCCGGCTCTCAATTAGCATCCGCTTTATCGAGAAAATAGTCTGCAGACATAAGCTGTTCAAAAAGGTGTCGCGTGTCACCAGACTGCGGTTTAAAAAAAAAGGAAATCCCCATGTTTTGTGTTCAGTGCTACATCATCGTTTGTTTGTACTATAGCGGGTCACACAGGAGAACAAGTAGTGCAAAATGCCCGGAATCCTTTCGTCGCATCGACAATTAAACGGTCTCTGGATGAGATTCGCTATTTCTGTCATCTTGTACATTGTGTCAGCTTGTGGTAAGTAGATAACAGATGTAGGCATCTCTACCTACTGCCCTTAACATCTTAATTGTAACGCGCATTGAGCTCGCCTCTGTGTGGGGAAATACGCGATAAATCCTATCATGTCCACATTTTGTCAAACGCCGAACATTTCTCGTATGTAGTAACTGATCTGTCTGTTTTGTTTTGTTTTGTTTTTTTTTGTTTTTAAATTTCAAGTTCATAATAACTTTGTAGATCTCAACTACGAGCTGTAGAACTATAACTCCTAAAGGGGTCTCTATAGAAGGCGATAATGATGAATGAAGAGAAAAAAATCTGATAATTGAAAGAAGACGAAAGAAAAGGGCGAAGAATGCAAAGAAAGTGTGGTAAAGATTCGAATTTGTTTGATGTGACAAACGTTTACGGCACGGGCAAACGAAACTCCCCTGGCGAGTTGCAGTGCTCACTAAAGTAGCGCATTAATTGTTGCTGAACTACGGACGTATACAGAATGCTATTGTACCTCAGTCCCTCGCAACTCTCAAGCCCTTGGAGAAAAGGATGCTCGATCGCTTCCGGTGGCAGGTCCTTTGTTTTTGTTTCTGGTCAGTCACTTCACATCAATTTAGGCGCTGGGAAATTTGAGGGTTTTGTAATCACGTGTAATGCAAGTTTCTTCAATAGCTCGTTCTACGACTTGAATCCTCCCTGACGATAACCCCCTCGTTTTGTTGTCCTATACAGTCATGTATCACTTAATGAGAGAGATTCGTTTTGAGAAATGCGTCGTTAGGAGATTTCGTCGAGCTTTATCATCATTACCAAATATTATGTACTGTATACATAGTTGTATGTGTACTTTTATATGACTGGCAGTGCAGTGAGTTGTTTACATCAACAGCAACATAAACACCAATCACGCGTTGCACTGATGGGAACTGTTCCTCTCCATCATAATCTAAGGGGACCACCGTCACTAGGTGACAGGAATTGTTTATTATAGTCGGAGAAAGGGTGAGTTTCGTTTTAGTGTTATGGGAAAAGGAGGACCAGTTTTGGTTTGTGTGTGTAGATATCAAGAAGAACTCTTTTAACGCCAGTTCGAAATGGCTGTACTTATCTTGCTCGTGTGGGGGTCAACCGGCCGGAGAGCGGTGGCAGCAGCTACTCTCCGTCGCGCTGTCCGTGTCCTATGACAACCAAGACGAAAAGCTGGTGTCTCTACAAAGTGCCAGGAATGCAAAGCAGGTAAACAGAAGAAGTCTCCAAAACTCTAATCTCCTTCTCTATCTGAACTTTACCTGTCTTGCGTAACACTGCTTACAGATATTCATCTGCAGTTAAAGCTATGCAGATAAATCTTCAAATTACTAATTTAATGTAACTTTTCAAAATATTAAAAAATAAGTTATCCAGTTGTTAATGAAAGAATACTTTAAGTCAGGGGTGGGGAACGTCCGGCCTGCGGGCCGTATAAGGCCCACAAAATCATTTGGTCTGGTCTGGCATTTCCGAGGCAGCCGCCAGGGGTCTCGAAAGTTAGTAAATCTAGGAGCTTTATTCATAACAACATTAATTTATATTAAGTGAATCATAACAATAATGTACTGTACATTTTTATAGGCTAGTATGGTACTGGAGAAACAGTTCCAGCCATCACTTTAGGGAAACGTTATATCAATGTTTGACCAAATGTAGCAGCCTAAATGTTTAAGTTGATAATTTTGTATGTCCCGTACTCTATAATGGTGACCGGACACTTAATCCCCAGACATTTAATCCCTAGCCACTTAATCCCCAGACACTTAATCCTCAAAATTGCCCCCAAATCGCGACACAACACTCAAAACTGGTATTTTGTGAACTTGAAATATAACCGTAAGAGAAATGTGTCGCGTGGTAACTCTAATGAGACATAACAATCGCCCCAATTAGGGTCTAGGGTGGCTTGCTGACAAGCCTGAGGCCCCTTATGCAAGAAAGGGAGCGTATGTGCTAGTATAGAGGTGTTGTTTGGGGTGGAAGCACGAACAAACAACGCTGTGGAGGGTTGGCATCACGCCCTCCAATCTCTCTTCTCCTGTCACCATCCAACACTGTGGACATTCCTTGATGGTCTACGTAAGGATTGTCAGCTACACAAGGCATCTGTTCTACACTCATGCGCCGGCACAGAGAAACGTCCAGAGAGGAAGTCCGCTGAATTGGCCATGAGAATTAGCAAATTAACATTGTACAGCGATATGAGGCAATGGATCGTCTTCTGTACCTCCCATCATTAGCTTACCTGTCATATTGATTAACAACACTTTTCATATCACATTGTTGAAGAACATTGAATTTAATAGCTCACATGAACTTTAACTAATGTTATAGATGTTGAAGTTAAGTATTAATTGTCAAACTTATGTTAATGTTCACATGAAAATAATTATTTGAATTAAATTTTTCATTCACATCATAATTTTTTGAGTTGAAATTTCATTTTGAGGATTAAGTGTCGGGGATTAAGTGTCTGGGATTCCTCTACAATATCGATCGCGTGCGTGCGTGCGTTCGTGCGTGCGCTGTGTGCACAGTTTTAAGAACTGGTTTTGGTTTTTGTTTCTTCATGGCAGAGGAAGTTTCTTCTCTGTCATTGATAATGTTTCCTTTCTGTCGCTGAGAAATTTGTGGAGGCACGAGAAACAAATATAATCCTAGAAAACAGCGTTAGAATAGAACAGCTTTGAAAACAGATAATTTTCTGTCCTAGTAAATGAAACTTGAAGTTTTCAGTGATTTTCAGGAACTTAGCAGCTGGACAGTGCAGGTCACGAACAGTGAGTTCAGCGGCACAGCAGTCACCGCACAAATGGATGTCTTCATTGATGTCGCCTCCAGAATGGGACTGATGACATTCCGGTGCAATTTTGTGGCCATCGACACTGACAACAAATATAAGTACCGAATAAAACCCCTGGAGTTTCAAGCTCCAGGTAAGGGAATGTTTAATGAAAGTCATCCAGTTTTCTTCTTCATCGTGTTGATCCCCATATTGAGCTCAGCGTGCCTTTGTTCTGCACCTAACGTGTCACGATATTAAATTTCTATTGTGTTACTGTTAACTGTTGTGGCGTCTCCTTATATCCCTGAAGTCAGATGTCACAAATAGAAGTTATGTCGCTGGCTTAGAGACCACAGAGATACCCATCAGTACTGTCATGTAGCAAAGATGTGGTTATATTTTTACACAGCCTTTGTTCCCTTCGATACCTGTTTTGGGATAGATTTAAAATAAAAGCTTATCCTGACTGACCAGTCAGCACTAGTGGGTGAGCGGAGTTTGATTGGTTTGTGTGAACGTATAAATGTTCTTCAATTTTGGAAGGCGAACGATCTCTGTAGTTACCTCTTTGTTTGAGCAAAGAAATTCGAATCCATTTGGAGGCCTCTTTTCCATGCGCCTCCAAGATGTAAGACTTCATCGGTGTTCACGGCGAGCACTGAGCTTTACATCTTATGTTATGCGTCTTTTAGCCTCAGTGTTTCGCACCTGGTATAGATGATATAGATGATAAAGATTTAAGGCTGAGTATAACGAGTGCTTGCATCTGCTGCCGATACCCAAAAATGGCTATAATTATTTTAGTGAGTATGTTATGCCTGTTTGTGTCTATAAAAAGATTCCCTCTTGGTGTCTGCCCTTCCTGTTAACAAATCATTTGTTGAAACGGAAGTTAACAGATTCCGGGCTCTCGCACAGCGACAATAAACTTTGTTCGAGTCTTCTTTACAGAATTATTCTTTCATTCTGCTGAAGTCTGTATAGCTTCTGCTTTCGTGTTGAGCAGTAAAGGGCTCATACACAAAAGGAAACAGTGGATCTGTAATGCAGTGACAGCAGTCTTCTCTGTGGGTCTCTGCAGGTTCAAAGACCACGGTGACGTTCCAAAGTTTTCCAACTAAAGGGTTCGTCGGCGACATTACAACAGCTTCACCATCAACGACAATCACTTCAACAGCCACCAGAACGTCATTTAATCCCATGATATTAACCAGACTACGCTCGTTAATGACCACTGCCTACCAGGAAACCTCTACTGGTGTGTAACGTGAAATACACACCCAAACACAGAAAAAAATTAGGTTTACTCTCTTAGTGCTGGTCAGTGCTCAGACATCTACCACTATATCTTAATTAGTTGTAATGTAATAATTCAAACGGGACAACGCTCATAAACGGAAAGCAAAAGACATTCCATGAAACCCTAGAGAACAATGTCGGGATACTGCTGTATGTCTAACACACATTTTCACAGCCAGTTTTCTCTGGTCCTCGTTCTATAATCTTGCTATGCTGAACCATCTAAGCAAGTATGTAGCAATTTTCTAATGATCTTCATTCTTGTGACAGCAAAGGCAACTTCGCTGACAAGTTCAACAAATGAAGCGACGTCAACAACAACCGTGAAATCCACTTCAAGAGAAACGAGAAGATCTAGTACTGACCTCCAAGCCGCTGATGGTGACTGAAGACACTGTTTAAAACCTACTTTCAGAATGGAATGCTCTCAAGATAGCGCATGACAATAATAACATTAACGTAGTCCGGTGCAGAAATAAGTCTAGATGATTTTACTGTGTCGTCTACAAGCTTAAACCCCACCATTGCCAGTGTTAGCGACCCCACCAGGGCACCAGTAGTGGAGGATTCGGGGGAGTTGTCTTCACCAAAAATTTTACAAAAAAAACATGATTTTGTTCTGAATGATAGCATAATCGTATTTTAATATGGTATACTAGTAGCAATGTATTGTAATAGTTTCAGGAAATGCATATTTTTAGTTTAAGTAAAACGTATTATACTATTTTACATATTATTATTCATTTATTATTTCTGTTATGTTGTTTAGGTTTATACACGCACACAGGTCTAAAAATTAAGTTTTTTTCAGAACGAACTGGTGCAAGCGAAGCGCTGAATGGAGTTAGCAACCATCTCAGCCTGGCCGTTGCTTTTGCAACTCTTGCTGTTCTTGCGGCTGGCATCATAGTGCCTTTTGTTTGGCTGATAGGTAGACATTTTACCTTTCGCTTCTTCTGATCTTTATATGTGTAGAACGTTTTCGAAGAGAACGCAATAACGCTTGGTTCCATTATGGACTTTTGTTGAAGGCGATGATTAGTGTGATGGTTGTGGTTACAGTAGCAATGGAAAACGGGATAACATAGTGATGGAAAGTGGTTGTAGAAGATGCCAGAGAATGTCCGAGAGTGAGCCACTCGCTTCACTGGCGACGTTCACTTTTGAGAACAAGATCCGGCCTTGACAAGTGTTGCACGGGAAACAGAGATAACAAGTCTGGCGTTTCTCTGTCCTGCAGCTAGATGGTGCACAAAGCCTGTGGCAGACCCTCCTCCACCACAGCCGCACAGACTAGCTCCGACAGGTGAGCGTAAATCACTGCAATCTACATCAGTTTTCACTGCAGTAGCACGTATATTTTTGTGTCTGTCTAGGGGTCCAGGTTACTAGTCAATATTGAGGAGCACACAGCTAAGTAAATTCAGGAATCTCTTTATCTATCGATCTATCCATCTGTGTGTGTGTGTGTGTGTGTGTGTGTGTGTGTGTGTGTGTGTGTGTGTGTGTGTGTGTGTTGTGGTCACATGCCAATGATCTGAGCAGTGTAGCTTGGTGTTCGTCTTTTGGAGGATTTCTAACAGGCAAGTTCTGTAAACGGCGAGTAACAAAATGACAAAAGTCCTTAAAGTTGTCATTACAATGACAAATGGACAATTGCACATTTAATGACGATGTTCGAGAAAACGGTACAAGTTCTTCAGAAGCAATGTATAAAAACAAAATAACGACTAGCTTGGGTGAAGAGATTTTAAAGATGATTTTCGTGACTGTATCGTTAACTTTTTTAATTTGTTAATATGCAGGAGCCCTTTCACAAGAGCT
The DNA here is from genome assembly GCA_004794655.1 of Marisa cornuarietis. NCBI lineage: Eukaryota > Metazoa > Mollusca > Gastropoda > Architaenioglossa > Ampullariidae > Marisa > Marisa cornuarietis. The sequence goes on from SMMW01000585.1 coordinate 771,896, forward strand.
GCTCAACAAGCTCAGCGATTTCTTGTCCAGCGGCACGCGACCGCCCTTCGATGCGCTCGAGAAGAGGGACAGTCACGTGTACGAAACTCCTTACGATGTTTCGAATGATGAGGACTTTGGACACCCAGACGGCACGCTGAACACGGAGAACAACTCAGACAACCATACATCCCCATATGTCAGCGAAAGTGTGAAATGCTGCGATGAAACACTCCATACAGTTTCTTCTCGTCACCCCTTGGCGGGCGCTGCTTTATACTTAACGGCTGTTTCAATGGACAAGAGACACGGAGACTTAAGTGCAGATGTTCTTTCATCCTATGTCACTCCTGTTCCAGTGTAATCCAGTGCATATAATTAAATCGAATAGCGGTCCTGTACATGATCAAACATTTCTAACATTATCAAAGCTGTACTCTTGCTTTGGTAACTAAAGATTATTGTCCATTTAATAAATAATAACAATAATAAAATGCTGATGATGAGGAGGAGGAATTCCCCACACAGAGGCAAGGCCAAGGGACGCGCTTTACAGACAGGGGATTGTGGGGAATGAGGCTGTGTGATAGAGACGGATATCACAATCAAGCAGAACACATATAGTGAGTGTAATATATAATATGCACTTACATACACAGTTAACAATACCAGGAACATGTCGGAAGGCAGAGACAGGAGTAAACTGGAGAAAGGCACAGTCAGGGTAGACCGATTACAATGGGTATTTCCGAAAGAGAAAGGTTTTTATGTTCAGACCGGAAAACGTGTAGCGTCCCAATGGAGGGACACATCACCTATATATATTTATATTGTTATTGTCCCTATTCGCCCCTGCCCGCATCCCAACCGTCCAACTTCCCCCTTCCCTCAAAACATAAGGAATAAAATTGAAAAGATTTCAAAGCCCTAAATACTTAAGGAGACATACCATAATGAGTGTTGCTATCATTTAAAAAAAAATCCTGATAATAGATTTTCTTCATAGCTTAAATACATGTGATAAATTGTCCAGATACGAGAGAAAAGAGAGAGAGGGGGGATGCTTATTTTTTAAAAATCGCAGCATACGATGGGTGCATTTTTCTGTTAAGCGTACGTGATGCTTCGTGAGACTCGATCCTTTTTTTCCCTTTCACTTTCAGAGTTTTCCCCCCTAAAATGTAACTTTACAGATTGTTGAGCGGTCTGTTATTGTTTATATACATTCTTAAAAACCTATTGGTTAAAACGGACAACGCACGATTACGTTGAACTACTGAGATACCTTGGTTCGTAGGTAAAATTTCCCATACGTTACTATTTAATTTTGTCACATATTCAAAAAAGGCAAAATTTATTTACCGGTGCACTCTTTTTTTTACATTTATCCCTTTAAGTGTTCATTTAATAAGTACGCACCTATAAATCAATATAATGCAATAATAAAAATCTAAAGAAACTGGATAAGAAAATATTAAGATCAGAAAGAAGAACTAATAAAAATGAGTAAGGATTTAAATTAACCACATAAATTTTGTAGCAGACAGGCAGCAATAAAATATATCATTAAAACAAACAGACTTTCCGAATATTAACCGATAGTGAGATATACCAGGATTAAATAAGAAGTTAAAACGTAACTTTTGTTATTACTAAGGCATATTTTAAATATGTAATTACTTAATGACACATTCGCCCTTACATTATCCAAATCTTTTCGACTGAAAGGACCGCTTGTAATTACACTCATCAATATGACAGCGTTCGAATTCTAATTTTCAATATAAAGTTTACGGACAGACAAACACTGACATAGTTCTCACTGAAAAAAATGACAATATTTAATTATGAACATTACCATAAATAAGCATTATATCACTAAGTAAAAAGTATAAAGAAATATTTATAACCATATTTATAATTTTGTACATTTAAACACATTCGCCAGTTAAATGAACAGAGGTAAACAGCTAGAAACATCTTTTTCCGAAATATTTATGCGTGTTGTAACATATGATCAGTTATGTTTGAATCTTATCGCATACTGCTATGCTGATTTGTATTGTATTTGTACGATGTTGACTTTATTGCACTCTTGAGATCCGTTTGAAGCACTTACTTTTAGTTTTATGTTGTTTAATATGATTAGCTCTACTGTGATATGTGCGATGGACGCGCTCCTGTATGTGTAGTGACGTGCTATCAAGGTTTTATTGTTATTCTTATAACTTGTACATATGCTAATGTTCTCTCGAGCCCTAACTTGTGAAACTTTAGAACTGGCTCTCTAAACGACTATTTTGAACAGACTGTGGAAACTTTGACGATCTTCATAGGAGGTGTACGATGTCAGGCATGTCAGACTGAGACTAGACCAGAAAGGTTTGCTCCCACATGCTGCCGCGCACAGCTGTCGCGTACTTTATTGCGAAAATGCCCATCATTCTGAGAATTGTTTAAAAAGCTAATAAGCTTATGTCACGTCCATTTATGATAAAACATCTTGTATAGAAGCCAAAAATCTGGCGTATTCAAATAGAATATCCGCACAGTCCATTGCAGTGTTGAAATATCTCAATATAAGATTTCATGAAATCTATATTTTGATAACCGCTTTCGCAAAGTCTATAACCACAAGACTACCAAATGCGTAACAGGTAGCTCTAAGTCCTGAAGATCGTGATAATTTTCAAAACCACTCTCTACACAGTACGAAATAGACTTTGACTCGATCAGAGTTTGAGCTATTTCTATATCTTGCTTCTACTGCTACCCTTGCAGTGCTCTATTATAATTGATTCTTTCTTTCGTCGTTCCTTATTTTACAGTCACTTTTTCTGTTATTTTATGTGTGATTGTAATAATTAAAACAATGAATCTTGGAGACACGTTGAACGACGAATGTCAGACAACCAGCAGAACCACTGTCCTCATAGAAAACAACACACATCACACTGAGAAAACAGCAGCCAACATATTCTGGTAGAAAGTTTCCCTGCTTTTCCAAGGGAGTTGAAGCTAAAGCCCAAATAAGGCTAGAACAGAGCTGGAAAGCAACACCAAGCTCTCCAATGGCCATGGATTTCAAGAAGCTAAAAAATAAAGTCATTAGGAAAAGATGAAATAAAATGATTAAGAACCTGGCTGTCTTGCCAAACAGAAACTTCTTGGCATCTATAATCAGTCCTGGCCAACCGTACGAGTTATCCCCTGCATGGAAAGAAGCGATCCCGGATCCCATCCTGAAAAAAGGTCAGGCACAGCAAGAGTAGCTACAGACAGTCAGCCTCCTAAGCTTCCTGGCAAAGACCATGGAAAGAAATGTTAACACTAGGTTGCAGTACCACCTAGAGAAAGACAATCTTATGAATCCATCACAATCTGGTTTCCGAAAGAACAGAAGAACTGACGGCCAAATTGTATACATGGCACAAGAAGTACAAAATGGATTCCAGTAGAAGATGGCCGGATGTCTTCGTAGACCTGACTATAGGTCTTTCGACAAGGTCTGGAACGGAAGGCCTCCTGCTAAAACTTCTCAAAAAGAAGGTCTTCAACAAGACGTTTGCATGGATCCAGAGCTAATTTCGGAGTTCATCAAGAGTACAGCTCGACGGACATTTAAGCTACCTGATAAAGCTCTGCTCGAGGAATAATTAAAGTGTCACAAAGAGGAGCAATCTCACCAACCCTGTTTTTCGTCTTCATTGATGACATCGCCGACAAGCTCACAGGCCATATCTCTAAAGCCCTCCATGCTGACTGCAGTCTGAACATCACATCAGCTGCCTACAGATTGCAGGTAGCATAAACAGCGTCTCAAGCAGATAAATGGCTCCGATCGTGCCTATCGACAGAATCAGAACAGAATAAACCATGTGTGTTTCTTCCTCTTTTCCAGTCAAAAGAAGTACGGCCTGAAGATGGCAGCGAAGAAATCCCACAGCAGATCATCCTAACTTATCTTGAAGTAGAGCTCGACAAAAAAACTCACTCTAACACACTGCACCTTCCTGCCACGGAGAACATTATATAAGGTTGTGAAAAAGATGATGGTAATCGTGAAAAAAAAACTGGCTGAGACCCAGTGGGGTCGCAGAATCATAATGCCTGTGTTCACTACCATTGTGCTACCACACCTGTGTTATGCATCTTTTTCTTCAAATTTTTTCCCTAATGATCATTGTTAGCTGACAGTGATATTTTTATATTAAATATGAACTGATTTACATGTAACTTCAAGGTAGGAGTCTATATGATACTACTAAAGATGTAATGAAATCACTTATATTACGATAATTTTTCCCATTTTTATTCTCTCTCTTTATATTTGTGGGTTTTTTTCTACGTAGAGTTATACAAGTAATTAGTTTATTATCCTTCCAACGATACGGCTTATTAAAGACAAGGGACACAACTTAAAACAAGAGCGGAAGTTGATCTCCACTGTGAAGTCCACAACACAAGGCGCGTATATGAAGGGAAAACCAACTCCTGTTAGGTTAAAATAACGATCAACAATGGTAACAGTAGAACATCTTTACAAGGCGTTTGGTGTACTTGCAGATGCAAAGGAAAAGGCAGGAGAGGTAAGACGACAATATGTATGCTTATTTCAATCTTATTTTTTTAATTGTCTTATTTCACGATTTCTAAGAACTGGCGTCGGCATGAGTAATGAAACATTGGGAAGACTACAAATGCTTGCTTTGCTCTGTTTAAAAATATTTCTAAACTTCTTTTAAATCATCATTTAAGCAAAGTGGATAAAGTTTATAACTGGATAAACACGCATTGTTTTAGGTATCATACCTGTTAATTATTCTCTTATAATTACCAGTATTGGCAACAATTGGTTTGGAAGTGTGTAACCTAAAGCAAAAGTGTGTTTCTACGTGTTCATTCAGTTCTTTAACTTTTTCTAGCCAGAATCATCAATTCATTTTTTTACTATCTGTAAGTTCTTATGAGTAAAGTCTTTATTGAAAAAAAGTATCAGAGAGATTGGGGAGGATGTTATGTCGTTTATACACAGTAATATTTGCATATTATTGTTCTTTTCATACAATATCAATATCTTTTTTTATGTAACATTTTAAAATCTATGAAAGCATAAGGGGCAATTATTTTTAGAGAATCTAGCACATAGTGTAGGGAGACATCAGGCATGATAAAGCAGTGAGATATGCCCAGGGATAGGCAAAGCAGATAAAAATATTATTTTTCTTTTATTGGTTCATGTACATGAGTAGTGAATTAAAGATTTGTGGTATTCATTAACCAGAACAGTCCTGCTATGTTTGATGTTTCGTTTATTTATTTTGCAGCATGAAGCAGAATATCGTCTCTTTATGGAGGCAGTCAAAGGAAGTCAAGGGGAGAAACGTCTGGCATCACAGTTTTTGACCCGCTTCTTTAAACATTTCCCTGGCCTTGCTCGGGATGCAATCAACGCCATGTTTGACCTGTGTGAAGACAATGACATAAATGTGAGGATGTATATTTTTCTGTTGGTTTTTGCACGTTCTTTTTTTTTTTATCTTATACCCCATGTTATTATTTCTTAATATTGCAAAGAACAACAAAATTTCAGTCAATATTTTTTGCTGTCCTCAGTATGATCTCGTAATATTGCCTAAAAAAAGATTTTGTGCACACATTTTCTGCATTTTTAGAGACTGTCATCATGTTTGTTTGGTTCGTATGCTGAATTTTTAAATTGAATTATTAAATAGGAACATAAATACCACATTAAAAAATTATGTGCAAAAGTTTTTCCCTTTTTCAGCCTTTGATTCCCCAAAAATTTTGTTGAGGGGCAAATAGTCTGAGAATCAGAGTGACAATACTATATCTTAAAAAAATTTTATTTTGTGATTAATAAAGTATTTTGGACTGTTTTTTATTGTATATCACATATATATAAATATATGAAAAAGCAGTGAAAATGTGTTCGTTCAGTTGGTTCTTCATTTCATTTTAAAGTTCTCCTTTTTTCCAGTTGAGGTGGCCCAGGGGCGTCTTTTTTTTAAATCGAGAATAACCCGTGATGTGGCTTCTTAGAGACCAAAATTAAAATTTTAAATTATATTTAAAACATTGTATTTCCAGGGGTTTATCGTGAACCTTATTCAGGATGAGAGTTTAAACTCAAAAGCACGCTGCAAGGTCTGTTTGCCTTGCTTAAGAATGACGTAAATGGGAATTTCCTCAAGTTTAGATGAATTTTTTTTTTAATTCTGCTCTTTGAAAACAAGATTTCAGTGTTATAATATTGCTTTTCACCTTGTTTAGATACGAAAACAAGCCATAAAGGATTTACCATCTCTTTGCCGAGTGAGTCCAGAACACACTGTTCAGATTGCAGAGGCACTTACTCAGCTGCTGACATGTGATGATGCCACTGAGCTGGGAATAGTTCAGTCTGCTCTTGTAACCCTCTTCACCATCAGTGCCAGAGGTACGCACTTTGTTATGCACACTTTTTTATATTGTACAAATGGGGATGCGTTGTCTCTAACTAAGTTCAATAATATATGATTGAGAAGTGTTACTTTAGTTTACAGTTTGGGAGTGGATAGCCAGATGGTTCAATCAATATCATTCAGATGCATTACATTAGCTTGTTTTATTCCCTGTGACACAGCATTTTTCCTATGATTGGTCTAGCTGTGGAGTGGATACCTGACTCCTTAAAGGGTAACAGAAGGGAAGGCAGCAAAAATCTAGTACCAGTATGAGTGAGGGCTTTAAAACCTCACTCCCATGTGACTGTGTAAGGTCACAAGACTAGACTAGACCAGTGGGGAGGGGGGGGTGGAGTGCACAATAAGAGGAATTTTAATCTGTATGATCTGTTTTACAGAGAAATGACCTGAGGTCTTTTTTTGTGGCAGGTGTTTTGGAAGGAATTTTTCAGCAAATTTTGGCTGAGCATGAGGAAGAAGATACTGTTCGTGAGAAAGCTCTTAAATTCCTTGTACAAAAGCTGAAAACACTCCCAGAAGATGCTCTTGATAAGGACTGTGACGATTTTGTCATTGCTCACTGTAAAAAGGTACATACTTATTTGAGCATAGTAGAAAATATACAGCTGCATGAGTGAGAAGCTAAGTATTTGCTTTGCCACCTGATATATCTACATTTGTCCATCATGGTTCTGTTCTTAGCTCCATAAAATTGTCACATTTTCCAATGCATCAAACACATTTTTGAGAAACAATACATGCAGATGAACATAGCTAACTCAACCACTGTAACCAAGTTCTGACGCATGACTGAGCCCACTTAACTGAGTTGTTCCCCCTTTCCCATTATAAGCTTATTGTGTGTTCTTTCAAAGAAGGTCAATTGTTTGGGAAAATGTACTTTTTGTTTTGTACTCAGCTTGAGAATTATCATGTAAGAATGTGTTTACAGGTGCTTGAAGATGTCACAAAAGATGAATTTATGGCTGTGATGGATATCCTCCGTAGCTTGAAGTCAATGAGCACAGTACAGGGTCGACAACAGTTGGTGGAGATTGTCACTGAGCAGGCAGAGTTGGACCAGCCACTGCAGGTCAGTGCATTATGTCTTGAAAAAGAATAGTCTCATCATCACATTCATTTTTTTTTCTTTTGCCATAATTCATTTCCCTTTATCAAAAACAAAAAAACACACCTGCACTGTTCAGTCTTGACAGCACCTAAAAGCCTTCAGCCTGCCAACTATCATATCAGCATTGGTCATGCTGCCAGGCCAGTCCAGAGAGTTTTTCAGGTGTTTGTTATTACTCTCACTGCAGAAATTATTTTTAGCTTTTATTGGTTTTGATTTGTATTAATGTGAAGAAACCTTCAGCCTCAAACCCTGCAAAGGCCTGTACACATTAAAAGTTATGTGTGATTCCCAGGAGTTAGGCCGGCATGTGTGGCGACTGTTATCTTCCCTGAAGCATAGTCCCTCTGTTGTGTAATAATATAGAAAAAGATTCCATGCTTTTCAAAACTAGGTTGCACTAGAGATATAGTTATAAGTACTAATTTAACTCTGTATAGAACTGTTCAGTTAGGATAATGTTCACTTCAGAACACAATTTTTCTACGTTTGAAAAAAGAAAGTATTGCTTGTGACTTTGGCTGGAAAAATAGCTTTTGTGCATTATTAGGTATAGCCTATGTGTTCTTAATTCATTCAGTAAGAGTGTATCAACACAGTTGAATTATAGAGCTATAAAGACTGTGGGTGCAAACTATAAGGGAAGAGTTAAAGAATACAATGCAGCCTTTTCCCCTTGTGAGTTTCCTCTTTCTGTTGCTTTATTTCACTTTTGATCAGTAATAGGTTTGAGTGCAAATCTTTGTCAGTGACATGGTTTGAAAGTTGTGTTCATTCTTAAAGGTGATAGTATTTTCTCTGACAGGAATAATTGTACTTAACAGTGACTTTGTGTTCAGGTGTCAGATGCAGACTGTGTGGATCGACTTTTGCAGTGCATTAAAACAGCTGCTCCTTTGTTTTCTGTAAGTCATGGCTATTCTCTGGTACAGTTCAGCATTGTGGAACAGTATCCATGTCATGGTGAAGGATACTATAGACATGGTTTGGTAAAGAAGATACCACAGTCCCTCTCCTGCAATGTATTTGTCTGCTGTTGCTGTCATTTTGATGCTGTCTTTTTATATAAGATTGCCTACGTTTCTTTAAAGTAATGTAGGATTTTATTAACCTGTTTGTTAGTGAATATTCATTAGAGATGCACATCACATCTCTAGGTTTTTGTTGCTGTCCTAGAAATGTGTTGTGATCACAAATGAATATTCACTAACAGGCTAGAAAACTACACCACTTATATATTCTACAAGAGAGCATTTGTGCTATTGCATAGTCACCTTTGTCAATCTTCCACAGAAGTATACAATATATCAGGCTTCTACGGAAGTTTAATGTGATAGTGAAAAGGGATGTATGTGGATGCATATGTGCTTATCTACATTTGATAGCATGTGCATGTGTGTGCATAATTATGTGCATGACTTTATGTGTGTGGATGAGAGAACTAGGGAAATCTTGGTGTTTCTACATGTTGACATGTTTGCATGTCTGTGTGTGTTGATGTTAATGCTTCTGTGTGTTAAAGTTTTCATTTCTTCGTAGATTTTCTTTTTAAAAAAGTGTCATTTGGGTTTTTGTAAAGCATTGTGTTTGTCACTGACTGAGGTACTATGCTATCTAAATTCACTTATTATTGTTTGCTTAGGTAATAAGAAGTTGGATGGCCTCTTTCACGTTTTTTTTTTTTAAATTATGTCTTTCATGTGTCCCTTATAGAAAAAAAAATGCAGATACATTATTATCAACCAAAGGTATGTCACTGTCCTTGATCACATATTCCACTGTCTGCAGAAAAATGTGCATTCCAAGGCATTTGTTGGATATCTGTGTGACTACGTCTTGCCTGAATTACCACATCTTGCTAGTCCAGATGATGAGGTGAATATCCAACTTGAGATGTTAAAAGTGTTTGCAGAGATCTCAGAACATGCAGGTGATTTGGAAAATGTACTGTCACGAGTGGAGAAAGTCTTTGACAGGCTTCTGGTGAGTGTTTTTTTTTTCTTTGTTTGCTTGTTTAAAACAATCCCTCATTTCACCAATCTTGATGGTTGGCTGGTTTGGTGGGAAAGTGCATCCACCTTGAGATGATTTCACACTATCAGAAAAGGAGGGAGGAAGGGAATGGGAATACCTGGAGAAAACCCCTGATGCCCAGCCCTTCGAGTAGCAAGACAAGATCTGAACCCAGACTCTTAAAACCAGTCTTGGCCTATTCACTGAAGCTTTTAAGTCCAGTAGACTTAAACACTTTCCCGTTTAAATATTTGAACTTGAGCAAACCTTTATACAGAAGTAGTCTATGAATTTTTTTTGTTTTTGTTTTGCATTATTTTGTGGGATTTCATGTAAACAACAGGCATACATGCCATTGCCACCTTCTGATGAAGAAGAAGAGATGTCAGCCACTGAAGAACCAAAGCTGCAATTTTCCTATGTTGAGTGCCTCATGTATGCTTTCCATCAGCTGGCACGTCGCTGTCCCTTATTCCTTGCTGACGAAGTGAATTCCGAACGACTGAAAGATTTTAAAATCCGGTATGTTACCTTCCCAAAAACAAATCTCTAACAGTTTTGTGTCTTCTTCCATGTTTTGATTGTCTGATGTGATATTAAAAACCATTTCTATAGGAAATAAAAACATAGAATGAGAAATGACTGTACATTGAGATGGCTAAGCAAAAACAAAATGCTATAAAAACTGCACTAAATATTTCTCATTTAGGAACAGAAAGCAAGTGCGAGTCTTGTACTTTGTTATTGATTTATTATGGGGAAGATTGCTTCACTGGGCAGAGTAAGAAGGTCCACACTTACCTGTTGTTGGACTAATCCCGATACATGGAGTATGGGTCAAAAGTTGGCCCAGAGATGATAACAGTTATGTAAGATGACCACAGTGCACAGGACAAGTGTCCACTGGCTTCAGTGAATGTTACTGGAAAGAAGTTTTCTCTTTTTTTTTATAAGAGCCCCGTTACCATTCTGAAAATACAGGGTTAGTGAAATTTACATTAACACTAATGGATATACTTACTACTATTTGTTAACATAATTTTGACTTACCCTGTATTGAAAATTGTGTTTCTTGTTAGTGCCTGAAGCCAGTTATATTGAAACCATGCAAAACTCTGTGTTTGTGTGTGCTTGTCACAGTCTTCAGTATTTTGCGCGTGGTGTTCAAGTGTACATTAAACAACTGAGGGCAGCATTGCAAGGGAAAGCAGGTGATGAACTTCGTACTAATGAGGTATGACAGAATTTTTGATTTTGTTGCTTTTCATCTGGAAAATGTTTCACTGGTGATTGTTTTGAATGCTTAGTAACTAGTATTGAAGTTTAAAGGTTGATTCTGACACTGTGTACTATGTTATTACTTTATCTGCCCATACATCTGAAGATAGAATAATCATATTTTTTATGCACATCCCACAGTTATGGCTCATATTTAGTCTTAAGCTAGTCTTAACATCTATTTGTCTGCATCTGCGATTTGATTGCAGTGCCTTGAGGCACCTGATAAAAATAAACCATATGTTTTTAACAGAACAAAATCAAAGTGGTGGCCTTGAAAATTACTTCAAATATTAACGCCCTCATCAAAGACCTTTTTCACAGTCCTCCAGCATACAAGGCAGCCATCACTCTTTCCTGGAAACCTGTAGTAGTGAGTAACCCGTTCTGCTTCATAAGGGGTAGGGAGGTTGTGAAATGGAACATCTTTTATTAAGCTCAGCACTTCTGTGTCAATCATCATAGATTGCTTGTTTAAGCCTTCAGCCTGGTTAGCTTTGTTGGACTTTTGTTAATTAACAAATGATTTTCGATGCCTTTATGAATATTTACTCTGTTTAAACAATAACTGTTAGATTCAATTGATAATCTTTAAGATGCACTGTTTATGTAATTCTGAACTCTTTTTATTACAATATCAAATAGGTCATTCATTTAACATTACTGGAGATATAGTTCTCTTCCCTTTTTGTTCAGAGCAAAACAGCAACTACGTCACAGGAAACTCCATCTGCTCCAGGGTGAGTGTAGCAAGCATGGCGTAAATATTCATTGTAGCTTAGCAGTTTTAATTTTTTTTTCAATAACATAGCAGGAGTACCATAAACATACAGCAATATTGTCATGGTGTATTCTCAGAAGTCTGCATCATTCTCTTGTAAACTATAAGATGTCTAATAACTTTTACAAAATTGAGGTTTGAGAAACTGGAATGATTTATTTGATTGTATTTGTGTTATAGCCAGAAGAGGATCACACCAATCACATATAGTTCCAATGGAACAGCGCCAAAAAAGACAAACAAGGAGGATAGAGCTCTGTATTCTCCTCCCAGTGGCAAGTTCAGTCAGAAGGCAGGCAATTTCTGTAAGAGCAAATAATTTTCTTTTCTGCTTAATGTGATTTTTAAAAGTAAACTGAAACTTTCTGCTCGCAGTAACAGATCAAAGAAAAAAGAAGCAACTGAAACTTTCTGCTCGCAGTAACAGATCAAAGAAATAATAAGCAGTTTTGCTTGACATTGTCCAAATCATAACAAAATATATGCAAGCTCACTTTGCCTTTAAATGAGACTTTCATAAAAATACTCGAGCCACTAGAAATACCCAGCTTGCAAAATGTCTTTAATTAAGAGTTTCGTGCTCACGCAAGAATTAAAGCTTTGTTTGTGCACATGCACATAGGTATTCATGTCCCAGTGGTTTTATTTTTTCATGCTGGGGGAGAATTGTTGTTTGTTCTGATAGAGAAGGTCAGTGTGCTTGATGTTTTTTCTGACAGATAGAGGAGGTCAGGGTGGAAATCAAGGAGGCAGAGGTGGATTTCGAGGCAGACGTGGCCAGAATTTCCAGCGCTACTGATGACAGCACTCCACTTTCTTTGAGCAGAAAACTGGTGGCATGTGTGATCAGCATGTTGGGGGAAAAAATGCATCATTGGATGAGATCAGTATTGTGAATGTGACATTCAGACAAACGTATTGATCCAATTTTTCTTGAAAAAATGTTCTCATGTGTGATTTTTTTAAAGTCATAAAACATAAAATTAAGATTTTAGCAGCTTTGTGGTCATCTCTTCTTGATGTGACATGTAGTTTGTATGATGTGATTGATGAATAAAATGCTATAGCTGATACACATATGCTGTCGGAAAGCAGTATTTGAATGCAAAGCAGCTTATTCGCCATCAGTTCACAACAAAACCTGACGACATGTTTAGCAGAGGAGCCTGGTATTGTTTCTTTTATCAAACATGAATGACGAGGACATCCAGGACAATATTAACTCAATGAACAAAAACTGCCATTTGATGTATGATGTACGTAGGCTTTATAGTACGAGAAAAAGAAAACAAGAATGTTTCACGTTCATCTGCAGCATTTTTCACAACGGTACAGAAATTTTTAGTTTCTGCAAAAAATCTAGCTTTTTATTGTTTTTGTGCGAAACATGCAAGGGGAAAAAACATTTAAAGAAAATGTTTAATCTTGTTTCAGTGGTGCATTTAATCAGTTAGCCTTGATGAACTATTTAATAAAGGTTCATCCAACATTTGAAAACAATTATAGCATGCATTTAATCTTCTACATGCAAACCTTCAAAACAGAAACAGTATGTACAAAACTGGCTTCTATTAATATGGTATTATTACTCTGGTGTCTAGAAAAAGACGTAATATAATGTTATACTTACCCGGAACATTGTGTAGAAACTGGCCACCAACTAACAAGAACAAACTTCATTGACACAAAAGACATAATGTGGTGAACAATAAGTTGGCCGCAGGCAGCAAGTGTTTGGAGGCTGGATATACCTTACTGCTGTTCAACATCTAATTTCTTAAGCCTTAGGGAGGACCAATAATGAAAGGCTTTAAAGGACTCGTTTCCTGACAGAATATGAATAGTTGTAAATAACGTACTCATCATTCACCAGTAACAATGATTATCAATGTGGTGCTTGACCTGAGGACATGAACAGTCTAGTTATGAATAGAATACCGCACCACAAGAAGGGGTTGCTTCAAACAATCATTCAATTAATGTACATTAATTTTGCATGGAAAAATAAAAGGAATAGCTTCATATCACATAATATAGATCATTACTGATGTTCTTATGATTATTGTCATTCCTCTTATTTACATATGTGTTTTTACCATGTGCATGCAAACACACACCACCAAAATTTTACCACAAACAAAATATTCTGGTGGGAGATATTTCTGAAAATTAATCTCAGATTTATCATTTACCTTTACTTAGCACAAGCACATTAACCATGAAACCAATTTTTCTGAAATTTTAAATTGTAACAGTCTGGGAACTTTAAAAGTGTGAAATTTTCACATAGTTTTTGTCCCTTTAAAACAAGGATTACTTGCTCCAGCAATCATCTAAGAGGACATGACCTGATATTACAGTTTGCTGTGGCTATAGCTGCCTGTGTTATGTAGTAACATCCAAAACTTCTGCATACACTTTTAATGCCTATGCCCAAAGCATAAACAGTATTCATAGGCTTGTTCAATATATAGAATCATTTATCCATGGAAGAACAGTTCACAGAGGACAGAAGGCTGCTCTGGAAATTAACGGAAAGGGAGAGACAAAGGTTTTGTGGAAGCAACAGAAGACTCGGTGCTCTGTCTGAACAGGATCCCTCGCAGTTGATGGGTTGGCCTTGCCTTGACACGGCTTGAAATTGCATGAACCAGATCTCGTGCATGCTTAAGGCTGTAAGCTGTAAGAAGAAAGTAACACACGAGTACAGTTGTTCAGATGTGCATGTGTCCTGCATCCTTGGCAGTTGTCTGTTGAGATCTATTTTAATGCATCAACATTCTAACATGGTCTGGAGTTTGTTGTATCTGTACTTTTTAAATCTGTTTACCCACTACCACATAAATGTATTACAAGTTTTTTTTGTAATTTATGAGCATTAAAAAACATGATAATGTTAAAAGCTAACCTTATTGAAATTAGCAGTCATATTTCTGGAATCGGAAGGTACAAATGCGTAGGTTTCTAAATTGCATGTGAAGGGGCATTAATTACATGGAAAGCATGTTTGTTTATATTTCTCAAAGGGAGTGAACAGAACATTTATGAACGTGAGGGCTACAGAGCAGAACTGTTAATAAAGAATGCTTAGATGTAAAAGTAACCTGCCTTTGAGTCTAGCCTTGATTTCTTCAGAGAAATAGCCTGAATCAATCCACTCTTCAAAATCAGTTATGTAGTCAAAGGCTGTGAGACCTAAATAAAATCAAATAAGAACAATTCATTATAATTGATATCTGTAAGCTCAGTAATGATTATTCCAGTCAATGAATCTTGTAGCAAGTTAATGTCAGCTAACAGCTTACCTCACAGGCAGGAATTTTACAGATATATATATATATTTGTATGTGTAATCGTTATTAACATCTCTACTGAGAATCAGAGAAAACTTTTTCTATAAACATAATATTTGACTTGCAAAAAGTCACTGTTGAAGCTCAGTGCTTGAAAGTTGCTTAAGCATGAAGTTTTATTTAAGTATGTTTTGTTAATCTCTGGGTTTCCGATCATACAAGAGGAAATGACTGACAGGCAGAAAGAGGTGCCTAACAAACTGATTGGGAACTCCATACCCTGGGCATTTTTCTGCCTGACATTAGCACCATGACTAATGAGAACACAAGCTGCCAGCTGATTATTGGCATGGATAGCAAAAAACAATGATGTATCGCCTTCATCATTTAGCAAGTCAACATCAGCACCAAACGACAGTAGAGTTTCCACAACATCTACAGGGCCTGTCAGACTTGCAGCATGGTGTAGAGCACTATGAAAAGGGCAGACAATTTGCTTTTTTTTATTTTACCAAATCAGTTTCTTTGGAGATTAAAATGCTTGTTACAAGATAATTGTATGGTTTAGCAAGAACAGAAATGAGAATTAGATCACCTGTTGCCACCTGGATACACGGGATTTGGATCTGCACCATTCTCCATCAGAAATCTGACTGCACCTGCTTTCTCACTACTGTAACAGATATAGAACAAAATGCTTGCATATGTGTGTATTTCATTTTTGTATCTTAATATCTCCAACCTGTAAGTGCAGTAGCCAGATATACACCCAGTAGTCAAGTCATGCTTGTCTCTTTTAAATGCTGTTTTAAAAATTACATGAGCATAATATCTTTTCTCTAAGATTATTTCGTCTTCAAAATGTTTGGTGCAACATTAGCTACATTAGACCTAGGTCACATATTTTTACTAGTGGAACATTTGAAAAGAACAATGTTATCCATGAATTATCCTTTTAAAATGATTCGCATTTGTGATAGCCACATATATCTAGGTACCATCAATGAAAGCAAAAAGTAACAACTTCTAAAAAAGACATCACAAAAGAAGAGAAATTTAACATAAAAAAATTTTTTTAAAGTCCTGTCCTTACATTTTGACTTGCTCTGTCAGAATTCGACGAAGAAGAATGTCCTGTTCTTTATCTTTGAAACGGAAGCCACTGTTTAGAAGCCTGAAGATGTCACAAGAAAACAAAAATAATAGAATTTCATCACAGAGACTGTGAAACAAAACATCTTAAGGAAAGAGCAGAAGAAAAATTCAAACTACATATGCCACTTACTCATCATGTTTTAACTAAATTTTCAAGTCACATGTACAATGAAAGGATCACTCCTGACAATCTGAGAAGCTGATGTGTTAAATAAAAAAAACGGGGAAAAATAACCAAAGTTTTCTCCAGAAAGGAAGGACATTTGATCACTTTGACTGACGTATGAACAAATAAGCATTCATGTTATCTGGTCTTTTGTCCCTCCTCCCAACAATAAGCAGTATTTTTGAAGAGTCATCTGCTACATAAACTAAATGTAATTAAGCTACTCTATCACGCTAGTTTCTACCCCCATATATCTCAAGGAGAAAAAAATCTTCAACAAATTATTTCCTCAAACTATTCACTCCTATAGACCGGCAGGAGAAAGATGTGAAATTAACATACCATTCAGCACACTCAACAAAACCATTTGCAATGGCCAAATGCAGAAGAGACGGTGGTGAGTGACCTTCTTCGTTATTTACCATAGTGACAATGCTGTCCATGAGACCATGCTTTTGAAACAGGTGCATCACCTCTACCCGGCCCTGCATAGCGCAGCAATGGATTGGTAGCAGGCCCTGCACATATCCTTATATTTTGAGGGCATTTTCAATATTTTTCCAATGTTTTAGAAACAGCTACGGTATCATAAAACAGATTGGTTTCATCCACTTTTTTGAAAAAAAAATCATTAATTGTTGGTTTTGCAAACTTTTAGATCTAAATTGCAATGGATAGATTTTCAGTCAAAACATGCTCAAAGAATGTATTCCTCCACTATATTTCTTATTCAACTTTAACCCCCAAAATTGTTTGTGCTTTTACACTAGCTTCTTTCTAAAACTGAAAATGAGCAGTCTGACAGAAGGGCATTAGGTCACAGGTCATCAAACAGGAAAGAGATAAGCAGCACACACATTCATTTTATCATTGCTGCAATCAACCCTTCTCTTTTAGAGATAAAGAAACCCCAATAGTTTGGTAAAATATTCCATGCTTTTCAGAGCCAGCAACTAAGGCACGGCAAGGCAGCCAGCCCTGTAAACAGATGTCACATGCAGAGAAATAACAGCGTGCCTGAGACGAGAGCTGAACCCAGGACAGCCAACCTTCACTGTAGTGGTAGAAATTAGGGCAGAACCAATGGTTTAACCATTACTCGTCAAACAGGATGACCATATTCCACATTTACTGTTTAAAGAAACCTAGGTCTACCTTTTATTTTGACACATGGTCTGCAATCTAAACAGCATTGTTATATGAAAGACTGTGGTATTAACAGTGTAGATAAACATGCAGATGTGTGTAATGGACCAGCTTGAATCCAACTTTCTTTCCATTCTCATTTAGATTGGATATATATAGTTCATGCAGTGCTGAAAAATTGATGAAATTCCTTACTCTTTGGTTACGTTTTGTTGGATCAGCTCCATGACTGAGCAGCACCTCAATGCTTTCCAACTCTGGAGGTTGACCAGTTTCTCCATAACACTTCACATGAAGTGGAGTGTTACCCTCAGAGTCTTCTGCATCTATCATTGCGCTATTATCTAGGAGAATCTGGGTAAGAGAAGTATTAGAGTACTGACAACTTCCTTTATATCTCTACCCTCCTTCAGTTGTAAAGAACATTTAAAGAAAATAAGTTTTACTCACAAATGCTTTCCCATGAATTTCAATCTCAATGATCAATCAATTAGCAGCTTCTACATAACTGCTCAGTACTTATTACCTTTTCGTCTCAGAAAACTATCAGCAGAGGTTTCTTCAAAAAGCAGGCACACTATTTGGCAAAATAAAATTTTAATTTACAACCTCTTCACCAAGCATACTGTGTAGGCAGGGCAACCAAAATGCCACCATTTTTGTAGGATAGTCATCCTCATTTTCCTCCATGGATTGATGTGACCTAGCATGCTGTGATTTTCTTGTAGTAAGGTTCTACTTTGATGGCAATTTGTGATCGATTTTTTTTAAACAAACCTGCAAAGTTGCTGAGTCTTTTGCACGATGTAAAGGTGTAGCCCCTTTGTAATCTCTCAAATTGACAAACAGCCCCAATGTCAATAAATCCTTTATTGCAGCATGGTGCCCATAGTAGCAGGCAGTATGCAGAAGTGTGCTTCCATTGATGCATCTAAAAAAATAATAATGATACTTTGCTAGAAATATTAAAGGGAGGGTTCCTCAGTAGCAGATTGATCAGGAACATCAGAACCATAGCATCTTGATCTGTCTGAAAAACATACCAGGTGTCTGAAAAGACCACCATGAATCCAACTGTGATTATAATAATAATAATGCAAACTTATAGTGCGCAGAATCACGAATAAGATGGATTGCACTCTCTGCGCAGAACAGTTTGATAAAAAGAAACATAACAACCAACTGACAGTGAGGTACACATAGGGACATTGAACAACATAAAGCAAGACGTTCCTATGATGCAATCTGCTGTGGTGATGTTTCCTAAATAAACAGTCATGTCAGACGTATCTTTTTAAAGTTAGAATCTCTTACAATTCCCTGGAGATGATATAAATTAATAATTAAATATTAATTGTCCATTCTCACCTACTACGGAGACTACAGAATGATCGTTTTCCAGAAATATGATCTTTAATGGCCTCTTCAAGAGCTGTGTAGTTGCCATTCATTATTTTTGGCACTATAGCCAGATAGTGGTCATAAAGGTCTGAACAGAGCAAAAAAGCATTTTTAATGTAAAATAAAACAGAATTATCTAAGAAAATGTGATATGCTATAGATTTTTAACTGCAAGTAAATTTTACATCAGTTTCAACAAATTTCTCTCCAGCAGCAAAAATCTGACCAAACACCCAAACCACCTAAAGTTTCACAGAAGAACATAGGAAAAATCACTCCATTATACCTTTAAGCAAGCAACTGCCAAGCTCCATTATAATAAACGAAAATAAAATTCATAACACTTACTAACAAGAAACTGTTGAAATTCCTCACTCTTGATAGTCTCTAATGGTGTGAGTTTTTTCCTGTTATGACAGTGCATATCACAGCCCCATTCAATAAGTAGCTGAAACACCGGTCAGTTAACATTTTATTTCAACACTGAAATAAACCACTTTTAAAAACCAGTATTATAATTGAATTAACACCAAACTCCATAGTTCTATCCCTGATGATAATGAAACAGAAAAATGGCCTCCTACAGCTTCTCACAGTCAACAGGCTGAATATTGTCTGTGAAGTCTTTTATTGATTTTTTGGAGGGGTGGGGGAATGCAAAAGAGATGATTGTAGGGTATGGGATTCAACAAAATGTCTCAGATTAACACATAATATTGAAATCACAGAACCATATTGAAATTTACC
Source organism: Marisa cornuarietis (assembly GCA_004794655.1). Classification (NCBI taxonomy): domain Eukaryota; kingdom Metazoa; phylum Mollusca; class Gastropoda; order Architaenioglossa; family Ampullariidae; genus Marisa; species Marisa cornuarietis. The sequence goes on from SMMW01000585.1 coordinate 791,454, forward strand.
TTCAGATAAAACTCGAGTTCTGTTCAAAACGAATGAATTGGCTCACAACTTTTACTCATCAGCCGTACTCACATGACAGATTTGGCGCTGCAGACCTTCAATTGCCATGTAGACAGGAGTACAGCCTAAGTTGTTCCTGGAATTGATATCAGCTCCACCTTCAAGCAGTAGCAACACCAAATCCTGCAGGAACAAAAGTCTGTTTGTAGCAGCAAAACATTATTTTTCACCAACATTATGAGGACAGCAGTGAAGGCAGAAAGAATTTGCCCCAGTAACAACCAACATATTTCATCTATTCTTTCCCCTGTCTGTTTGGATATGAGGCAAGGTGCATCAGTCTGGTAGCTCCCTTATGTGTGGCTGCACATCTTAATAACCTCACAGTATTTTCTGAAATTTGTTGAGTGTCTTCTAGGTTGTCAAGCAGGAAACTAGGAGGTCTAGCAAACAGGAAGGTTGCATACCTCCAAACATGTAACTAGTACATTATGTAAAACTGTCTGCTTAGCTGCCTGTGTTGCTCTTTGTCACTACTGAAACTCGCATTATCACTTTGTGTTGAGTTCATGACCACTATATGCGCTGTATTTTCTGCCGGTTCCTTGTCCATATACTATCTCAAACTTACCTTGTCTGCTAGTCCTTGTTTCATTATTTTTATGCTGAGCTGTCTCGGCATGCTTTGTGTGTAAGTTTTTCTGTCTTGTGTTTATGTCTGTTGATCTCTGTCCAAATGGTTTGTTGACATGTTGTGATCTGTATCTGAAGGTATATGAATTTTGTCTTTTTTATGTTTGCCTTTCTTTTGAAAAGCACATATAAGCCTCTGTTAACCCGCTTAGACCAGAATAAAAATATTTCTATGTTCAGAAACATGGGCTTAAAATTCACGATTTTGAAGACGATAGTGAAACTGCAGAGCCGGGCTCGTGGAGCACGAGCCACAATAGTAAGCGTATCGTTGCTCATTGTGTTCTGCCAGTAGGGCCACAATCGTGCAAAGAGAAAATCACGATCGTGGAGCAGAGCTCATCGCGCTCTACCAGGTAAGCCAGTAAACTGGCGCTACGGAGTCAGCGGGTTAAGTGAGGAAGTGCACTGTATACACTCCCTTTGTTATTATCTTGAGATGCCAAAGAACTGTGACAGATAAATATATATATATATATATATACACTCATTTGGGGATTGAAAGGAACCTTTTTGATGGCTAAGTCATCTACTATTTTACTTCAGCCAAAGATGTCACTACTGCACAAGTACTCTCATGTACGTACAATGGCACCTGCATAATTCTTACTGTATACACAGAAAGAATAATATTTTTAACATCAAATTAGCTATTGTACTTGGGCTATGCATTAACTAGCCACAACTGAGAAGCATGTATGTTCTAAAATCCATAAAGTTCAATATAACATTTTCATACAAAGTGACCATTACGGCATGCCCAGTGCAGAGCTGTGTTGCCAGTCTTCAGCTCTTTGCTGTTAATGAGAGAGTCATGACCCTGGAAAAACTCTATCAGTTCGTCCACTTTTTCAAATTCATTATCTCGAGCTGACTTAATGAGGAGGCGTTGCCAGCTGATCGTGCTCCCAGGAAACACTTGATACAAGAACACTGTGCCAGCCTTCAACTGCTTGTTCCGGCTTGGGGCTTCAAAATAAAACTGCAATCATATGTTAGAGACAAATATTAAATAATGGAAGACTTAATATAAGCAGTAGTTTATGTGCTATGCCAAAGAATAACAAAGAATAGTTTATATTGCGCATTTCCCTACTTGATAGTGAGCTCAGTGCACCTGAACAAAAAAGCAGCACAAGAAATATAGATGCAAAAGTCAAAAACAAGGGAGGAAAAGGAGGGAGAGATTTTGAAGGAGGAGACCCCAGCTACCAAAGCTATTTATGAAAGAGGTATAAATCTTAAGGTCCACCTTGAAAGTTGCAATGTTAGTCACTGTATGAACATTTGTCCAAGAGAAGGAAAAGAAACAGCTTTCAAATGCATCTTGACTGATATGATGCTCACCCAAGTCTGCATGAGCAGACCACAGTGACCAAATTAGCTGGTAGGGCTTCAAAATCTCAGATAGATATTCAGTGGCCAGACCATGAAGGCAAAGGTAGTACAGCGTGACTATGTGAATGTCAAGGTCAGCCTTGGAAGCCAGTGCAGTTCACTGAGGAAGAAAAGTGTACCAGATTTGCACTTGAAGGAGGCAATGTAAGCAGGATCATTCTGATTGTTTTCTAGGTTGTCAGCCAGGAAGCTAGGAGGTCCAGCAAACAGAAAATAGTAGTAGTCTAGCTAACGATAATGCAAACATCAGCTTTTTAGCACAACAGCTAAAAAAGATCAGATGTGGCTGACGTGCAAAATTCAAGGAAGATGCTCTTGCAAACTAAATTTGTGTTTCTCCAGGACAGTGGTGCGTCATTGGTCACACCAAGATTTATCATCGTCCAAAAGAGTAAGATATCAACAAGAGAATGTTAGTGGTGAAAGAAAAATAACTGAATAATAGTGCTTCCAAAAGTTATTGCAAACAAAACTATCAGATCATCTGAAAAACAGCCCAGCAGTCAACCCTGAAACTGGTGTACAATCAAATGTCATTTTATTTTTACAAAATAAACTTCAAGTATGCATTGTTTTTCTAGATAAATCACACTTTTTACTCAAAAATGTTAGACATGATTTACAGACTGCCCAAGCTCAGATGAGTTAATTAAGTGATAACTAGAGGAACAACGTCTATTATCATTGATTAGTACAACACCTATACCTAGACTACCATGCTCTGGATCAACATTTAATGGGTTACAAATGTATGCCATCAACCAAACTTTCTTTGCCTCTTAAAATGCACAGTTCAATATGTGAATCAGTTCCAGATGTAATGTTTCTCTCTATAGCTGCATGACAACTGAACCTTTTATACAATTATGCTTTGTCATATTTGCTTCTATGACTCAATCTAATAAGCAGTAATAATTAACCTACTTCATATTGGGGATACTGAGCAGGGTTGATCTCCACTGTTTTAGATGTAGGTAGTCCAAGAACGTTTTGAATGGAAGCTACAGAAATAAATGAATTAAACAAAAACTATTAACATAAACGGAAGTAATAATTAAAGACTCTTATTCATCAGCATATGTGGACTGACTGTAGAACAGTGAATGAAAAGAAGATAATAAAGAATTGAAATCAATGGTAAGCCAGAAGAATTCAAAATGTTTCTTGACAACTGAGCATAATCTGAGCAATATAAGCCTTTTATTAAGATCTATTCCATTATGACAATACATTACTCAAGTTGCTGTACTTACATACCAGTCCCACTGTTATCACCCTATCTTTGGCAACTCATCATCATATCTCTAGATGTTTTGTAATGTTTTGCATTTGTGACAATGACAACAACAAATAATACTAAAAACTAAAATAAAACATATATAGTGCATAATCCTAACATTATGTCAGTCTCCATGATTAACATAGTTTGACAGAAACAGAGGTTGGTAAGAAAAGGGGATCTTAAAGAAACAAGAACGCTAATGCTATAGATGCATGTTACTATACCTATATGTTTGCAAAAAAACATATAAAGAATGTATACAGAGACAGGTGGGAATAAAAAGATCAAGCTTACATTTCCCTTCGCTGGTGAAATTATCTATAAAGTCCCCAGTTTCTTGGCAACGCATAATGACACGATGCCCTTCACCCACAACTTCACACCCTTTCATGAGGATGAATCCTGAACCATTTGTCAGACTCTGTTTAAAGAGAAAGCACTTGTCATGGTTATCCTATTACTAGCAAGAGTTTAATAACTGAAAATAGTTTGTCCTATACTTGATTATGCATGTAATTATCATGCCATTAGTGAAGAAATTTTGCAAGCTTAAAACTGTACGTTTGAAAGACCTATACAGTACTTCTTTACCTGCATGCAATAAAGAAAAAAGAATAAACACATGGACTTACCAAGTTTATGACATATGACAAGCATAGGTTATTGATGGAGATGTTACGTGGAACAGTCAAAAAATCAAATCGGTTTCTGATGGTTCTATGAACATGAGCTCTCATCTGGAGTGAAAGGAAATATTGAAGTTTTAAAACAAAAACCAGTTGTATCACATGATAATGAAATGACTAAATCCTTAAATAAATTCTTACAATTCAAAATGGTAGCACAGGGAAATTTTACCAATTCTAAGATCTCAACTACAACTGAATGTTTTTTTCCAGATTTTTGCTTTAAGTCTTTTCACTTCTGAAGACGAGTTTTGCTCACCAATAACAAATTTGCGCACAGGACATACACTATAAAGTAAGAAATAGCCAAGACTTGTCTAATAAAACCTGATTTTCCATCACTCACTTCTTTCTGGATTTCCTGCACATGCCTCATCCACTTACAGCAAAATTCTGTGTCAAATCTTTCTGTGAGTTCTTGAATTTCTGAAAAGCAAGAATATTTATTATAATACATCAGAATTCAAAATGAAAAAATTGCTAATATGTATACACTCTAATATTTGTTACTTGATCTTTGTAGATGTACTTGATTACCTTCTGGTAACACCTGCCATTTCATTCATTTTATTTAATTTACCCTTCAGTGGCTGATCTGGATGGAATCAGTGATTCGATCAAGTGTGAACTGATTTTACAGTTACCTTTTCTAAGATGCTTTATCTTAACCTTCAGCTGAGTTTCACTCCCCTGACATTGGCTGTCAGCAGAATCATCCAAAATTTGTAGTTCTCTGATCAGCTGCTTAGTATGTTCCTGCAACATGCTAATTTCTGCTTTAGCATCATCAACAAGTCAGTGATTCTGGATCTTGTAACTTGTGACATAATTAAAGTAGAACATGCTACAACTGTGATGAAAAATAGCAACCATGGAATTCAGTTATAAATTGTAAAACATAACACTTACAATTCTCTCAACAACCATCCTGCACTGACGATACTTGAATGCAACCATGAAGAAGAAGGCAAAGTAAGCACACAGTGCCATGCTATCTGCCTGCAAAAACAAATAAACGAAAAACTAACCTATAAAGGGTAATGCAAACCTCACAATGACATCTAATTTATTTGAAATGTATTTCACAAGAAAGTGGAACATATGTTAAGCAAATAAGGAAATCTATGGAAAGAAATGCTACATCATGATTTTTTTTTAAGAAACATTCTGAAAATGTATAAATGGTTTGATGAAACTGCAAGCTAAATTCTTTCTAACAAATTAATTTTTCTAACCTTAACGTTTCTACAAGCTTAAAAACATTTATAAAAATCATGCATAAGCTACCTCTGCAAGATCCTCAGAGTCAAAAGGTGTTTCTGCATAAAACATTTTTTCTGCAGTTCTCAAGACCAGGTTGATTGTCCACCTATGCCACAAAAAGTGTTCATTTCCTACTAAGGTGATTTAGAAGTGCATAATAGAGAACAAGAGCATATCCTACAATGTCCATACTTTTCACAGTGAGCACTTGTTTAGATCATAAAATGAGCACTATTTATATAGTGTACTGAAACTGGATCATGCTCATCTAAGCATATTGTTTATTTGTTCAGTACTGGCTGATAAACCCCAGAAAGAAAGGCTGGCGACACAACCATGAGCTTATCCCTCGATCAGACCTGAAAATAATGTTTAAGGCAAAAACCACTGAGAGACTAAGTCCTCCCTACTTGATGCTTTCAACAGCACTGTACTTTTCCACAAAGCAATGATGGTATTAAAAAATTTGTGGCAAGCACTGGACTAGAGAGAAGTTGTTCTGCAATTTGTCCTTAAGAAATAATAACTGCTTTTGCTGAATATTCAATACTCTTACAGATGTTGTCCCCACTTAAAGAAATAGCTAAATCTGTAAAAAAAAAAAAATCAAACGAACACATCTGCCCTGGGTTAAACTATTGAAAAATAGCCCTTCACAAAAACATTTCAGGCTTCAAGTGTTGGCACAAACCTGTTATAGTCTATCTATTGCTGCACATGACATAAATGGCCACCACTATTGAATCAGAAGGTCATGTGACATTTGGAGGGCTTACTTATTTAGGATTAGTGTTAGGTTTTAGAGTGATCACTGTGAAGACTTGTCAGAGAAGTTGTATCAAGTATCAACTGGGCAAAGCACATGGTATAATATCATACATCCCTAGCATCACAGAATGCCAAAAATACATGGGTCCCCTGGTGCAGAACATAGGTCCCACATACTTTCTATGGGACCCATGTGTTTTCGGCTTTCTGTGCTGCTAGGGCACTTACTCTACCATTTGTGCAAGGTAGCAGCAGTGAAGATATAACATTGTTACTGGAAGTTTTATAAAAAATAAAAAATTCAGAAAATTACCTGTCATTTAGCAGAAGATCAGATGTAAATGTCTTTGGTACAAAAGAGTTAACTAAAGCACATAGAATGCGACTGTCTACAAGGTCATCAATATTCTGCAAATAAAAGTATACTAACATAATCTATATCAACAAAAGAATACAGAAAATAATTTTCTCAACCAGTATTATTGTACTATATCTATCGGAAAAAAGATAAAATTATAAATACCTTCTTAGCCATGTAGTTTAAAGAACCACAAATGACAACTCATAAATGATGTTTGGTGTATTTTCTTAAATTTAGTGAACTGTTGTGTTCACTGACTCTGGGGGTTCTTACTGCCACACTTTCCAGAAATGACCAATATTAAATCATGCATAAAGAAGCAAACAATGTGTTTTGGGGGTAAAAGGGAGACACATCTTACTTCTTTGTATGGTTCCCTGTTGTTTACTGCTTATAGAGTTAAGTGAATATTAACAAGAGCCATACCATTTATTATATTGAAAAACTCTCATGTGTTGATAAAAAGACAACTAAAACCATATATACACCCAGTATTTAGTCCCTGATTAATGTTGTGCAGCAACTTCTTTCACTGTGAGTTGTGAATTAAGAAGAAAAGTATATACAAGACTATGGGATGTTTCCTCAGAGTAAATACCAACAAATGTCATAGCATCTCTGTAATATTCTGAAAGAATGTTTCAATACTGGATTCAGTTTGCAAGAATAATTTAGCTCTTTTGAACTTTATAAATTATATAATAACCTTCCTCCAGAATGATCTTATATTTTGTTTAATTTATACTAATGAATATACATGTATAAAATATTCAGCAAGATCAGTAATAAAGAGTCTAGGTACTCACATAGCAGTACAGATTCTTCCCTTCAGCAACTTTCTGTAAAAGTTACATTAGCATAACAATTAATTACTCCTAACACAGTCTACACAATGCTAGTCCTTATACCTCCCCACTTTTGCTCATGCTACTTTTCTACCCATCTTTCTCTGCAGAATCACTATATTCTCTGTTCCTGTTACTTGGTGCCTTTTGTGTTTTCTATCTTTGTTTTCTGTTTGTCTTCAGTACTGTTGTTTATTCTTCCATCCCTCATGTTCTATCCATTTAGTCCATGTCTCTTCCCCGTTTTACACACTAAGAGCATAGAGCTATGAGTGTGAATATGCGCTATAAAAATCTTCATTTAATATGATTATTAATCTTCCATCAACAAATTATAATTAGACACTCTAAAATTAAAAGATGTACCATAAAAAACTAATAATGGCAACAAACTATCAAGTTAAGGTATACAGTGGAAAAAGGTTTGATCATACAATATCATATGTTCTCTTACATATGAGATTATTTGAGAAAGTATAGGATTACATCTCGATAAGGATATAGAAGCAGCTAGGTTGTTTCAGTAAATGTTGCTATTGCATCACTCAATCTCACCTTAAGTTGGGTATTTACTATTTCCAAAACACAAATATCAGGTACAGGATAATTTCCTGGGTCTGCTTTTTGTTTCTTGAAATCCTTCATGAAATCAGAATTAGGATATCTGATCCATTCTTCATCTTGTTCCTAATGAAAAAGAGAGGCTTTAAAAAAATGAAATGCTTCTATAACTTAGATTTGCTTCAGTTTCTTATAAGAAGTCTAAAGGCTTGTGATTCACATTCTCCAGGAAAACATTACTCGTTTAATGATATTTCAGACACATTGTATTCTTATAACTACCCATTGTGCTGCTTACATCATCCGTTTTCTGTTCCCCTTCTGTTGGTGCTAATCCAAACCCTGAGAGAAGTGATTTCTTTGCTTTTGGTTTCTTTTTCTTTTTGGGTGGAGGGTCTGGAGTCCACTGATTGAAAAGAACAGATTTATATTAATTATAAAGTACTCCCTCCACAAAAAAGACTATCAAATGAGGGGTCTATATTATATATTGCCTATAATAAATAGGATTATAAAGAACTCCCTCTTCAAAAAGACTCTTGAGGGTCTAGAGTCCACTGTGTACAAACAACAAGTTTCATTATTACTTATTATAAACATGCATGGACTTACAAATAAATAGAGTAAAAGCAAGTCAAGGACAATATTGTTTGAGAAAATTTTAGCTAAAAAGTATGCAGAACTGAGCAAGCAGACAATCTATAGCTGTCTATCATGGAAGTTACATACAGAAAACTGTTTCTGAAAACCTGATTTTAAAGGCATTTTGTGCTAACACATTAGAGATGGATTGGGAAAAGGAACTCCAAATGATAGGACCCCTCTTCCCAACCAGCAAAAAAGTGTGACACCCAAACATTTCAAATCTGTTCTGTGGCCCAGCCAGGTTATTGCAGAAGTCACAGATTACCACCAGCTGCACAGTTACTGCAAGGCCATGTAGACAATAGTACCAAAATCTTTTACTACTTGTGTAATTAGCATGAGTGCAGTGAGAAGCAATTTCATATGTTAAACGTTGCCCTTACATATGCATGCAAAATACTCACTCACTATGGTGTCCTTCGTTCAACTGACTGGGATCAATTCATTGAAAGCTATGTCTTCTAATTACCAGATGTAATTCCTGGCTATGCTCAGAAGGAGCTCTCAACTGAAATGTCAAGCTAGAACATGTATATGCCTATAATACATACTCTCAATTCTCCTGCTGACTGTTGGAAATAAGGCTCTTAATGGTCATGGAGTACACTTGTTCCACTTGTCCAAATGACTGATGTAAAAATGAAATAATGAAGAATATACAAAAATGAGGACAGGCTACATCTTACCTGAAATGGCACCCTTGTGATAATGTCTCCATCTTCATGCTGAAGGTATTCCAATCGTTCCCAAACAAACCATATATCATGACTAATAAGTCGCCACAGCAAATCAAACACCTGTTACAGTCACAAAAGCAAGAGCAGATGACATAATTGTATTTTATTACTTTAATGTTGCTAACATCCTCTCAAATTTTTCCACCAAAAGTACTATCATAAGCAACAATCATGATGCTTTGGATGAGAATGTTTACTGAGTGCCTCAAAATACAGGTGTAAGTTCAGTGAAAGGTTCTGATGACCTTTTTATCTAACATATTTTAATGCTGTCAGATGTGACTTCCAAAAATTAGGTTCATTTGAGGAAGACTTTAAGCAACTTTTATAATTTCTGATATACAGGCTATATATTGTAGACTGTGTAAATTTTATTCAAATATAAAATGCACTTAAAATTTTATTATCAATCAATAATGAACAGAATTTTCAGTACATACATGATCAGCACTTCTCATCGCAAACATGCGAGCATCAATGTACACATCAGAAGGGAGAATATTGCAACGTTTCAGCTCATCCAATACCCAGTCAATTCGCGTCTGACATTGTTGCTGTGTTAGTCTGTTCCATAAATAAATGAATAAATAAATTAAAAACTAGAAAGGAATAAAGTTAAAAAAAAGATTAGTTGCTATCAGGCATAAATGAAAAATGAGAAAACACTGAGTTGGTTAAAGCAAGACCTTTTGGATGCTTTTAACTCTTCCTGTAACTAATGGCATTGCCTTATGCCAGTTTTTGTTTCTAAGGGATTATAGGGTCTACTATCTTAGTTTTCTCATCCCTGTGGTCACTTCTTGGCATTCTCTCAATTTTAGTTTTTCTACTCATTATTTTCTTTTTTCCCAGGAATTTAGGGTTAATCTTTAGTAATTTTTATTTATTTGGCCAAGCAATTAGTCATACCATATAACAAGATGCAAGTATAAGGCCACAGAAACATTCACATAACATATTGAATTTAGTGAGAGAAATATAAATTTTAATACAAGAATACAGTTTGTCATTTTTTTCATAATGTAGTTTAGGTGCAGACTTCACTGCCACTACAAATGTGGAATCACTTTTTCAGGTTAGCCAAAAGTATCATGAACAAGCAAAAACGCTCAACTACAATTTACTCCCCAATACCTTTGTTAAATGCTATCATATGAGATATATTCCAATGGCATTTAAAGGGAGACAATGTCAATTGGTGCCACATAAAATCCTTTTGAAAACAAAGCCAGCTATTCCTGTTAGAAAAATATCTGGTTGTGAAGCTTACCCATCCATGCTTTCAAGTCGTTTAAGATCTCGTCCAGTGAAACTTTCCACAAAGTACTTCATGTTAGTACCACTAAGCAAGTCCATTAAGACATTGTTCATAAGATGGTTGTATGGCATCAACCTTAGATTGATCCATGCTGTGAAGCCACGGATCCTTGTTCGTAGTGACATATTTACGAACAGATGAAGTCAAACACTGTCCTATAAAAATAAATTAGATCTTGGTTAAAAAAAACTTGTCTATATTTATATACTTGTAAATTTTTATTTCTAATCTACATAATCTAATGTAAACAAGTACTACTGTTCATATGTCCATCAGTTTTTGCAAAAATTTTGGTTTGGAAAAATATTTGGGTACAATAACAGTTTAACAATGTCAACAGAATTTGCAGAAAATAGTCAAACTCTTTCTCAAATGCCTACTTCAATCAGTTTATGATACACAAACAGACCCTCAACAAAGTCCAGAACCAGGCAATGAGAATAATCACTGGAGCCATGAGAACCACACTAATAGAAAAGATGAAGCAGAAACCCACTGCCTTGTAGCAAGAGACAAGAGTGCAAGGCACTAGTACAAGTCACCAAGTATAGCACAGACCAGCTAATGAGTGTCAAAGACAGCTATCTTCAGGAAGGCTCAAAAGATCAAGCTTTGTGAGAGAGATATAGGCACTGCAGAAGTACAGACTCTAAAAATCCTCCTCCCTGGGAAGTGACAAAGAACCACTTTGCCATCTGTACTACAGTTTCCCATTTAACAGCAATATAAGCAAGAAAACAATGACACTGGCCACAATAGACACATGCATGTGGGCTTACACAGATGGGTCAGCAACAGATATGCCATCAAAAATTGAGGAACTGGGGTATACATCCAGTACCCTTATGGACAGAGGCAGGAGGTAGCCATACCAACAGATTCTTACTGCACTACAAAGTTAAATTATTGATCTGCACAGTGAACAGTGTTAGCAGCGGAACAAGATAAGATCGACTCACATGTCATTTTCCTAACATATATGCCCAACTGTATGTGCTGCAGGTGGCTACCAATAACCATGCATGCAGTTACCTAAGCTGATAGCAACACTGAGAAATATTAAAACAGTACTGAAGTGGATGCCTTCACCTTGTGATATTGACTGCAATGAACTGAACTGAAGCTGACAGAACTGAAAACCTAGGTTTGAAGACAGGCAGGACAAAAACAATCTAACAAGTCTAACAGAGATGAAGACCACCATCAAGGTTTTCAGAAGACCACCCCAACCACCAGACAGCTACCATCGTCTGTCCATATGAGACCAGATGATAATTTATCGCCTCAAAACTGGGCACAACAGACTATAAAGCATCGCCTATACCGGAACGACTTATGGTGCTCCTGGGGAAATGCAGAACAAACCACTTGGTGCACATCCTACAGGAGTGTATGGTCCTCCAGGAACTGAGGGCAGAGTTCTTGATTTCGTCAGTGCCTTTCGACATCAAGCTGTATGGAGCTGTGGACGCTCTGCAGATGTCTGCTAGCTTCATCTCGAGAGCTGGCGTTTTAAGGGTAACCGAGGCGAATGATGACTATAGAAGAGATGATGATGATGATGATGATGATGATGATGATGATGATGATGATGATGATGATTTATATTGCGCAGGTATCCATTCAAAAGAATGATCATTGCGCAGCAAAAACAGAAGAGAAGACAAAAATAAAACAAGAGGAAAGTAAAAAATAATAAAGACAGAAATGGTGCTAGGTTGTTTAAGTCTGTCTTAAGTAAACAAATGAGTCTTCAGTCTTTTCCGAAACGTGATTGCTGAGGTGATGGTGGAGAGTGACGATGGCAGAGCATTTCACAGTTTGAAGGCCCTGGCTTCATTGCGCGCTTCTTGTTTGTGTCTTCCAAGGCAGGGAGACAGAAGCGTGACTGGGAGCCAGAGCGCAGGCTACGTGACGGCTGGTAAGGAGGAACTTAATTATACCTCTTGCAAATAGTCAGGAGCAGTTTTAAACATGCAGGGCTGAGCAATCGAAAGCACTTTGTGGTCAATGTGCTTGTTCACTGGGAGCCAGTGAAGGCTCTGTAGGATAGGGGTGATGTGCTCAGTGAACGACTTTGCACGGGTGACAATCCTGGCGGCTGTGTTTTGAACTCTTTGGAGTCGATCTAACTGCGTATAGCAGGTATACCCCGCAATGCACTATTGCAGTAGTCCAATCTCGATATGATGGTAGCCACAGCAAAAGAGTTGGCAGCAGCCTGAGTCAGCATCGGCCGTAATCTACCTAATGTCCTCAAAAAGTATAGTAGGATTTTGCCACAACAGAACTATAACATGGTTGCACAGGGAGAGCTTTGCATCAATAAAGAGCCCTAGGTCCCGTACACTGTCTCCTCATTCTAAACGGTCCTTTATATTATATTTTATATTTGTTTGCTTCGTTGCATTAAAAGAGTTTCAAACAAAAGCATCAACTGTTTAGTTTTGTAATGATCGAGATCGATATTACTTTACCATGATTTTCACAAGAGTAAAATATCCACTGTCATCCCAATCCGATCAAAGTTGTGTTTTCGGTTGCGATTAGAGATCGACAACATTACTTTTTAAGCACCACCAAAATCGTTAATGCAGAATAATAGAGAAAATCCATTAAAGTTCACATATACAATCTTTGTTACAATTATTTGGGTAACTTTTAAATGGTAGCTATTGTAAACAATACAGTCGTACCCATAATGCGCTATACCGGCCACTTCCGGTAGTTAGATCTCTCGCCCACAGTCTATGCTCTCGATCGCCGCTTAGCATCACGGATTTGTTTTAAAATCGTCCGGGTTAGCATGAAGTCTGTGATCAGAACTTTACCATGTGCTTAAATAGCTACTTCAACACCAGCAGACCCTGGACATAGTCCAGAACCAAGCAAGAATAATCATGGAGCCACGAGAAGACGGGAAACAGTTTACTCTCATTTGGAGTGCCATGAAAGAAAAATAAATTTGTAATACTAATACAATAATCATCCCGGCGGTACAATTTTGTCTTCAATCAGCTTTTGCATCGACTACAAAAACATTCTTTACAAGTGTCTATGAATGATTATTCCGCAAACAAGTAATAGTAAGGACTATAGCTATCATTTGCCTATATAGTCCTTGGGACCACCGACCGCCCCTAGCTGTTCTTTAATATTGTCTGAGTTTCACATTGTATTTTATTAACCATCAAAACTGTAAAACAGATCTCTAAATTTCGGAATGTTGAAGTGGGTTCTTGAAGCTATTTAAATTGGGTGAATATTTAATGTTAGTCGGAAGTGAGCAACTTTGTGAAAAATATCATTTGCGTTGAACTCTGCCTGATAAAAAAAAAAATGTTCCTTCTGAATTTCTAGTAATGTTTGTGGTAACGAGAAAAATACATGGACATTGATATCATTGTATCCATGGAATATCTTAAACATTTGCTCTTCCCTAATTTTCCAGCGATCCTTCAGAGAGTCGGAATAAGAAATATTTTTACATTCTATAATTCCGGCGGTACACTAGCTACTTTTGCATGTACCATAGCTCTTATTTTCTACTGGCATCGATGAATTGCCTCTTTAAAAAACGGACACATATCACACTGTCATATTACAAGTGTAGATGTACAAGTGCTTTGTAAAATTTTATAAAGTCTCCCTATCCAGATAATTTACAGTAATCCCTCACTTATCGCGGGTGTTCCGTTCAAGGCCCACCCGCGATAAGTGAATTTCCGCGAAGTAGGGACGCTATACTGTTTTTAGTAGTTATACATTATTTTAAGTCTTTATAAAACCTCCCAACACTCTTATACATAACCCTTTCTCATTCCCTTAATAACTTTTCCCATAAAAATGTTTTAAACTCTTAAATCTAGATACGTAATTTAAAAAAATTAATATGGGTAGTCACCATTGAAAATACACCATACAGCTAGAATGATAATGATTAATTAGCTTAACAGTACTGATGACGATGAAGATGAGATGAATGCCAAGAAGGGCATTAATGCTCTTCTAAAGGCACCACTTCATCAGGTGGTGCGGTATCTTCGGCCGGACGTAACTTCTACTACTTCCTCTAAAGGCATAGGCGTAACAGATCTCTTCGTGCGAGTTATGAACGATTGGGTGGCATGGCAGGGCTTGAATAAATTCAGTCTCTAACGAAAGTTTCACAAATAACGTACACAACACCGCAGATGAAAACTACGCACACGTGACAGTCGGATGCTAACGGGAAATGGAAGAGCTGAGAGAGGGGGTAGCTGCGCACAGCGAAAGAAAACAAGATGCGACGGTTACTGAGCCAATCAGCGACTGGGAAACATTACTGTACAATACGTACTATGTATGTGCAAATATACTTTAGACGGAGTACCGTAAAAACACACAAAACAGCGAAAATACCGCGATAAATATTTTACATATAATTTTTTGAAAACCCGCGAAGCACTGAAGCCGCGAAACATGAAGCGCGAAGTGGCGAGGGAACACTGTATATATAGTACGTCCTCCTAATAATGTCAACAAAACACATTTAATTGGATCGCAGACCGCGCATTCAGCGCAAAGGCTTATACAGCTGCCGTGGTTATACGCACAGAGATGTAAAAAATAAATGAGCAGTCTTTGTATTGATATCTTTAGCATTACCTTCTATTTCATTCACACCACTGAGAAAATTTATTATACATTATGAATGTTTCATTCACAATTAATCTGTCTTTTGCTAAAACTTAATGACACCCTATAACTATATATATATTTCCCCAACAATATAAATACAATAAATATAGCAGCCCTTGCTGGGGAATAAATAATACAGTCTTTAGTTACCCAGAGTTGATTTCCGAGACAAGTCCTTTTTAAAGATCTTTGCCACAAGGCCCTCCATAATGGATCGACAGGTAACCTGAAAATGTCAACACACAAATTACATGTGAAAAAAATCACTTTGATTAAATGCACTTTTCTTAAAACTAATTTATCATTAATTTAGTGTACATTAACTCATCCAGCTACTCCTATCTAAATCCTTTAGTGCTTGATAGTGTTCTAAACTTTATCATTTACTATTTTGTCTTCATCATATGTTAACATTATATCATATTAGATTATATTTTAACATTGCATCACATTTAACAAAATTAAAGATATGTTTTTGATCAGATTTTTAAATAAATATTAATTTTTCTTGAAAAATCTTCACAAGTAACTTGCATGTGTGCTGAAGTGCTTCGATCGATGGAGAAGTTCTTTTCGACGTGTTTATATTTTCACTTACAACGTATGCAAAAAACATCAAAATGCGTAATTACACATGAAAGAATGTTTGCACTCTTTTGTCTGTCGTTTGGTGCAACCAGTTGTACAGCATGAACTCACCATTTCTACAAATGATAAGAAATTACTGCAGGGAACTGGTTATGTAAAAACACATATATGATCAGAGCTCTCTTTGCCTGTAGTTGAAGTTCCCCGTGCTTGACTGCCAAACTCGAGAAAATATTCAGTCTAGACATCTTAGAAGTCTGTGATGCCAACAATTTGATTTGGCTTGCTGACCACTCTTTGGGTATGTGAATCAGAAGGCAACTCACAATCAAAATTGACCACATATTAAGGCCTTCTCTTCATCACAAGCTTTTATTATCTACACGTCATCACCCATTGTTATTTTTTTACGTACATCTTTACCGACATGCAGAACTCCACACTTTGATATGTCCGTTTTTCACAGCACTTTTGCAATTTGTCACTGTCAGTTTGAATCACTGTTCAATGCTTTCATATATGTTTTTACATCACCTGCAAACAATTTACAGGTACGAAACAATGTATCTCAGTATCTGGTAAATCACTAACAAACAGTGACTAATACCGGACCCAAAATACTTCCCTGAAGAATTCTACTCATAACTTTGGCATTACTTGATTTTACAGATCCTACCCTAACATGTTGTGATCTACTTAATAAAAGACATTAGTCCATCTAAGCAAATTTCCACAACTCCATATGGAATTTTACAGTTAATTTGAATACAGCTAATACAGCTAATTGTTGGGATCACTGCGCATTGAGCGTATCTCGGCGATGCGGAAACTGGCGCATCATCATCATCATCATCATCATCATCATCATCATCATCATCATCATCATCATCAATAATAATCTCTCATGTAGGGTTGAATCAAAAAGTCCGTATAAAATATCTACATCTTCTCTCTTATCCAGTAATGAGGTTATATCCTCTATAAATTCAAAAAGTCGTGTCATATAAGATTTGTTATTAATGAAACCATGCTGACATTCTGTGTACATTACATTATGAACAAAATGATTAACTAGAGCATCTCTGACCATACTCTCCAAAACTTTACTCACAATCTATATGAAACGACCGGTCTTTAATTACCAGGATTAGTCTTTGAACCTTTTATTGAACAAAGCTGTTACGTAACTGCCGTTTTCCGATCATTTGGTAAATTTCCTAATTCCAATGACATAAAAAATATAAGCACAATGGAACAGATAACTCGACATTCAGCTCCTTCAGAACTTGAGATTGAAGTCGACCAGTTATCCATAAATACGAAAGTTTTTTATGCGAGTAGTAACCCTATCTAGTTAATGGGAAATGGACACTTTATCAAGTAATCAATGACCATAACCCAGGATATGGCACTAGATGATGTTCTCGCTCTAGAAGACAAGTCCATAAAACTGACGAAGTCCAAACACTGTAATCAAGGAAAAAGCACTATTACTGAACAAGCTGACTAAGGACCTTTACCCGACTTTTAGCCCTTTGACCCGTGTGTTCGTCGGGCCTTAGGGTCTGGTCTCGGACTGTATGGAGGCTTAATTAGGTGCTCTAAAGGTTAAACGCTTTTCTGGTGTATGTATGGTCCAATTGCTTTCAGGTAAAAACATCACACATACCTGCAGATTGAATTTACAGTCTGCTCTGAATATTTGTTCAGAGAAGAGGAGCCGTCTAGTTTCTAAAGTGCCAAGCCCTAACGTAAGCAGGGGTACAAGTACTTAATTAGTTAATAAAAACGTATTAATATGATAACGTCTCTCTCTCTCTCACACACACACACACACACACACGAGACAGTACGCTCACCGTTGAATTACAGCACAGCCGATAAAAATAAATAAAGACAAACTAAACAATCAAGGTCAAATCAATAAAGAGATCTCGAGTGCAATATAGTTAACACCTAAGTTTACACATAAAAAGTCAAGCAATCAGGAAAACAAAGGACCACGCAATAATATGCGTTGTGTGATATTGTTGTTCCCTTTCTTTGTCGATATTGTATTCATTGTAGAGAACATATGGGCATAATACTTTTTCTGTCGAGTTGTGGCATATTGTTTTTAAGTAAATCTGTTCGAAATGGTTTGGTTATTTCTGTAAACTTAGGGTGCACATGTTGAAATTTACCCTTATTTGCTGTAAAGCTGGTCAAGGTTAAAAATTAGGGCATCGATGAGGACATGCTTCTTCACATAAAAAAATCATACTTGATTTACTATTTCTTCTAATTTTTTTAACTGGTCAAAATCGTGTAGTATTTCATTAGTTTTGACTGCATGTTTTGATCTGCAATTGTATTCCATTCCAAATAATTAAAATGACTTTTAAAAAAAATGTTGCTTGATTTGGAACGTATTTTACCTTTCTCATTATTCTGATTTATAAATCATGAATATTTTGTGTTTTGGAATGAGGCTACGAATTTTCTAAGGCATTTAATAGTGCGTCAAGCTCTTGTGATTTTTCTTCCAACTCTGGCGGCAAAAATGTGAAATCTTGTGAAATTCAAACTGTGCAAGAATGATTTA
Organism: Marisa cornuarietis; assembly: GCA_004794655.1. Lineage (NCBI taxonomy): Eukaryota > Metazoa > Mollusca > Gastropoda > Architaenioglossa > Ampullariidae > Marisa > Marisa cornuarietis. The sequence goes on from SMMW01000585.1 coordinate 809,863, forward strand.
AAAACTTTTTATCATACTTTCCGTTCTTTGGCATATTTTTCCGGCTCATCAACAAATATGCACAAAGAATGAAGAACAAATTTGTCAAACAGTAGTGATATTCTAGGGCACAAATTGTGAAAATGCCAGAAAACAATGGACTGCTAAAAAATACCGCATTGGTTAAACAATATTTGAAATGCTTATATTAACCGTTAATCTTCCTATAGGCAGCAGCTATAAGTGCTTTTCAGTTCTAAATGTTTATTCAGCACAATCGTATCCAAGTCGCACACTCTTTGTTCTCATCAAGACTTTGAAGTTACCGTGCAGTGAACTAGGAAAGCGAACTAAATCTATTTATCTGAATATTCAATAACAGAATGATTAAAAAAAGTGTACATTGACAGAATGAAAGTCAATGCTGATGCCGACGAAACATCACCCTTTTGCTAAGGCGCCCATCCTCTGCCGTTCGTGTCACATTAATCGCAGCATTTTCCTTTGCTCTATCACGAGGAACATTAAGGTTGGGCATTTGAAACTGAAGCTGAATGTGGTTTGCTCATAGTGTTTCGACGACTCCCCCCCCCCCCCATAGGAAGCACAAATGTGATTCGGATATACTGAACTGTCATCAAAGCCGGAAGAGGTCAAACCGACACTTGAGGTGAAGGTCACTTCCATGGATAATTCTCCAAAGGATCCATTTGATGGTCTTTAAGCTTAAACCCACTGGTACTAAAATGGTTGGTCGGGCGCGTAATTCAGAGACCCACGTAGACAGACCCTGTAATCTATACGCCCCTATACGAACCGTCGTCTGGAGTTGTTTGGACCTCACACTTGACCCACTCAACCTGGGGTTGAGCCCAGTCACTAACAATGCCTAGCTGGCGACAGTTTTCATGGGATCTTACAGGTGTGCGAAGGTATGAAATGTGGTTTTACAACATATCCTGGGCGTGGCCGATAAAGATCGAGTCGTACAAGTCGTTACTATAGAGATTTTAACCGTTCATGCTTCTGTCTTCCTCCTCTCTCCCCTCAAAACCCCACGTTCGTAACCCCAGTGGAAGAAATGGTAAAAAATAATAAGGATGAGGAAGGCTCAAAAACATGGATGCGACTGCAGTTGTGCGAAAGCAGATGTGCCAGTTCTCATCCAGCGTGTTCTCGCGACGTGGCACCCGAGTGCTAAACTCTGCCCTACAAATATTGATTTTTTCCTCGGCAGGTTCTTGCTAGGAATGTGATCGTGTTGAACCAATCACAGTTACACGCCAAACGTCGTAGCCAGGAATACTAGCAGAGAGGCTGTCACTACACGAAACTCTGTGGTGTTTACAAATTTAATGAGCACTGGAGCATTCGTGAAAACATGCAGCGGTCTCATCTCTTCTTCCTAACACTCATTGGCGAGGCCAGAATACGTAGGGTATATAGCAGCATGGGCTGTACCGGCCGATGGTGAGATGGTGTAGCGAATGTTGTTTCCGACAGATCGCAGACGACACCAACTTGATCATGCAATGCACTGGAGCTGACCATGGCTTTCAGCCATGCCGCGTTCTGGGCATCGAATGCAGAACGAAAGACTTTCACGGCTGATCTTAGATATCTGTACTAATCTCTGTACTAGTGAACACTGAGAGTGCGACAACGTATAATGCATCAGACTTCTCAGTCTAGACACAGTACTATGGCCTCTGTAAGGCCTACCACAACTGCTCATTCTATAATATCAAAACATTACTCGCTGGTCAAAGGTAAGTATAGAATATATAGTCCGCTATTTTTCAAGCTAAGCAAGTCTAACAGTTAACAAAATTTAACAAGTGCACTAGCACACCTTCTCCCCACTCTTTCTTTGCGACAGCTTGCCGCGCGTCGTCAATCATTTAGTTAATCGATGCAGTTTTAAAATTAATGCGGTTTTTTTAATGACTGAATACACTAGAAAACGTGTTTCTCTCGGCTTGCACACGTTTGTGTGAGAGTGCTTGATTAGGTTTGCTTGTGAATCCGTGTGTAAACAGGAAATACAGATCGAAGGATGAAAGAGAATTTCATTAATTAGTGAAGCAGGGATGCATTGCGCGCTCACAGATAGTCGTCTCACACCTACAAGTTGGTAATTACGACTTGGCTGGCATAAAATTGGTTTTCGTTAATGTTTGTTTTTCACTATATATATATATATATCATTTTTTCTGTAGTGTAGATTGAATTTGCATGAGTACGTTCTAGTTATATATATAATACCTGTTTCCCTGTCCAGATAGTGTGTGTGTGTGTGTTTCACACCAAATTTTTTGGAAATTGTTAGATTATCGTTGACTATCAACAAAAATTATGTGTGTGTTATGATGAAATAACTGGTATTACATTTCTTATTAATATTACTATAGCATTTTAATCTTTGTTTCCCCATTGCGTGTATTTGTCTTCTTTGTGTGTTTTGTACGAATTTTATCCTAATATATTATATCTGACATACACTTTCACGCTGAATGATAAGGATCGATGGTGTTGAGTTGCTTTTTTTATACTTCAGTTGCCAGTCCTCTGCATTGACCAGTACAGCTTGCAAGTGAAGTGTTAAGAGGACACCGAGGGCTTCAAAGGAAACGTTAATCAAAATGGACGCTACTCTCACTCCGTTATCACCTATCTGAACAAAACTTTTGAAAGCGATTGTTCAGTTTGGTATTGCCTGACTTTTCATCAAAGTTAGGTACGTTATGTATATATGCAGTGGGGAAAAGTTATACATATTTACAGGTGTGAGTTCTGAAACAATATTGTGTGACTTCAACTCTGAGAAAGCTCTGTACACATTGCACATACAAGGTCTGAACACTGATCCATCTATCTCTGGACAGTTGGCAGACGAATTTACCGTGGTCTGAGTCTGGCTTTATTCGCACCGATGCATTAACTCGCTTAGTTTGGCGCAGCGACTATCCTATATACGTACATCGCCTAGTGGGTGCACTACCTGAAACAGGGGGAAAAAAAACCCTCGCGTTTACAGTCACACATAGACTACATACAAACTGGTCAGATTATCTTATGTTTAGTGCAGAAGTTTGTACGCCCCTCCAAAACTGAACTGCAACAAGCAGCTGCTACCTCGTACAACTCGGCTCAAGAAAAGTGTGTTTGCACAAGCGTCGTGACCACCCACCCATATCCGGGTACAGTGTAAACGGGTGTCGCCATACCAAGCCAAAAATAGTTGCGTGTTATCCAGCAGCGACACGTTGCTGGCCATTCGCACCTGTTTTGAGTTTGTGGTAGCCCTGATTGTCGCAGGAAGTTATACCCCTTGCTACCCTATGACCGCAACGGTAAGGTGGTAAATTGCTTTAGACCGGCGTGACAAATACAGGTGAGAATTAGGCTTGTTTTAGATTTTCATTGTGCAAGTATGCGTAACATACAGTTATCTTTTTTCCCCCAGCCAGTGCGTAGGTACCGCTTAGGCCAGTACACTGAATGCGTACCCGTATTTCGACAGATTAGGCACCCGACTCTTTGTGTTCAGGGCTTTTTCTCAAGTATTGGGGTTACCGATCATGAATCTCTTTAATTGTTGTACTGTTGTATAGTCATGAAGGTACTAACAATTTCTGTTTAACCATTTTCTCACGGTTATGACAATGACAGCTCTACGTCAAGTAGCCCTAACCTATTACGTGCCAGTTACTTCCGTGTGATGTACTACGTCAAGTAAACTTACGTGCCAATTACTTCCTGAGACCGAGGCTATCCTATCGGAGGGGGGGGGGGATATAAGACTACATGCTGTTTGCGGACAGTTACACAAATCCTGCCTTTTGCCTATTGCACCTAGAAATTTCATTCCAAGGTTAGAACTTGGAAGACGGGTATGTTGACAAGCTGTGCAAAAACAACCAGTAATAAGAGATTTTTGGATTGGGTACATGCAAACGGCAGTTCTGTTTGTCCCCAAAACTATACAAGCATAGGTTCATCAGCTAGCAGCTGGCCTTACTTTCATCAGTTCTCGTACTTTTCAAAGCTAGTGCTATTGTCAAGTGTGCATATGTTTTTAGAAAATATTTTTTGGCAGGAAGAACAAGTGTTGTAATAAAAGGATAGGGGAGAAGGGTATTCCAACAGTGATAAACACACTGATGTGGGGAATAAATTTTACAATAACTATACAGTGATGGAAATCAGAAAAAATGTCACCCTAAAAAAAGATGAAAGAGCATCTAGGTAGAGTGAAACATAGAGAAATTAGCAAGAGAAAGTGGTGAAATAAGCTTGCATTAACAAGAAGTTTTCACTTTTTTTATAGCGCATCTACAGAGCAAGTGCAGTGTTCTAGCAACTTGCAACACTGTCAGTTGTATGCATATAGGTGTCTCCTACAGCTCACTTTGATAAAGGAAGAATCTTTCAACTATACTTAAGTATTTTATACTATCAAATATGATAAAGTATTTTTAAGTATTTTACATATTTTTATTAACACCAAATATATAAAATAAAAATTAACTGAAGAATCTATAGAATATGAAGATGCAAAATGATGTCATATGAGCATTTAACTTAGAAAATTGTTTTAAATGCCAGCTTTTTCAAAAGATTTTCTGTTAAAATTATTTAGCATTCTATTAATTATTCATATGAAGTGCATCAAGTTTTCTTTTATATATGGCACACCAGTACAAATTAAAGAGTATATGATAATGTTGAGAGCAGCTTTAAAAGATTGACTACAATTTTTAAAAAATGTATTTATACCCTTGGACAGATTTAGAATAAAGTGTTTGAGCTAGAAAAAGAACATTTAGGGTGTTTGTAAGGTGGTAAAATACCGTTTTGCAAAATAAACATATTTGCTAGGCTAAACTGATGATGTATTAGGCTGCTTATAATTTAAAAAAAGGCCACATACAAAATTTTAGTCTTAACATACTAATGGCCATAACTGTTAGACCTCTGGGAGTGGATAATGTTAATAGTGAAAATGATTCTTTTGTTCTATAGAAATGTGAGTGCTTAAATGTGGTAAAAGCTTTAAAAGCTTTTCACTTTCCCAAGTTTTTTTAATGTGTCACAACTACTTCAAGGGATTTGCATTTCACAACATTTTCCATCAATGTGCATCTGCTGATACTCTGATGTTCAACTGACTGCTGGCATTTATAGATCCCAAGACTTAAACTCACCCTAGAAATCTAATACTGAGAAGGTTGTGCGATTCTGGAACATCAGCTCCAAGCACTGTGTGGTGTAGATTTCTCAAAGGGGACAAAAATGTCCAGGGATTTGATCATACGGATCACTGTCTGTGTGTCCGGTGGCGGGGTAGGTCTCAATTTATCAGAATCTCCTGTAATTGGTTGATCTGGTTAAGATCACCCACAGTCAGCGGTAGGCTGTCCGTCTTGACAGGGCATATAAGGACGAACACGTGACCAAGTTTGGCAGAGTTGTGGCATGACGGTTATATAAAAACTTTGCCAAACCTTGGTCAAACGTTCACCCACACATGTGAGGTTAAGAAGGGCTTTTACGTATAGAGAATTAAGAAAAAGAGTACAAAAGGTGCTTTATGCAGAAAGCTGTTGAACAAATGTTTCTCGCCTCATGAAACTGGGCCACACGTACAGCTCAGTAGCGGGAAGAGCTTGCTCCGTTTTCAACGGCTGTCGCAGTGCGGGTATTGGCGACGTGGAAATGACGATTGGTGTGCACGGCATGAGTAGCACTACAGCACGGGGAGGAACAGTAAGCATCTCTAGAATTTTCTGGCATATGATAAGTCCAGATTAATGTCAATTATTGGGCATTTTATTGAAACTGAAGAAGTGACTAACATTATTAGTTAATAATTAAATGCTAATCTGCTTTTTCAGCGGCACATTTTGAGTACCGTTTTCTTACTCAAAACGCTTCAACTTGGGGATAAAATACTATCGATTCAGATAGGTAGTGTTGGTCCTGCCTTTGGGTGCTTTGTTTTTGATGCTGCTAATAATAATGGCAATTTCCAGTTTGAACTAAGTCAGACAAAAGACACGCTATTCCGTGATCGAGGTGCTCGCGCGCACACACACACACACACAGAGCGGCAAAAAGAAACTCAGTGTGTTAATAGGCTGTAGAGTTGGATACTTCTTGCGGACCTTGAGGAGCCAAGTTTTAGTAATGCAGTCATGGCACGACATATGAGTGAGGAATACGACAGCTGCGATTGACATTGTTAAGGCCAAAGTTTAAAAAGTACTGTTAATACTGTGGATATTCTTAATATTCATTTCATTCATTCTCTTGCTTTGTACTGACCTGCGCTGATCAACCCATAACAGTTGTCGAGGGATGGAGTTAGGGTTAAATCGGGGGTCCGGATAGGGCTTTAACCAGGTCTAGAATACTTTGTGTTCACCAGCTAATTCTTCCATGTCCATCAGTCTCTCTCCAAAGTACCACGAAGGACAGTCTCAAAGTGTTGGTCCGTGTCACATGGTCAAGCCAGATATGTTTGCACCTTTTTACTGTTGTCAGAAAAGGTTCGTAGCGGCACCAGAGTCAACCGATGTATATGCATTCTAATAGGATTACTAAAATACTATTCAAGCAAATATGGGGATTCTAATCGATAACAAAACATTACATAGACTTTGTCTGTTAGTTTTTATTTGGGACTTTTTTTATGGGGGACGGGGTGAAAATATTTATATAAATCAAAGGAGAGGTTTAAAAAAATAGATTCAATTACGTAAATAATATGCTGGTATTTCTTACATAATTTTATTTTATTTTACTTCCGGTGAGCGGAGATGGGAACGACGACGTGAAAATGTTTCTAGATCTAAATGTATCACTCAGTATCAATTTGCTTTCTTCTCTTTTTCAAAGTCTAGGCTGCCTCATACTATGCTATATTTTCATTATTTTGGCAAAAATAGGAAACATTCTTTAGTATAGTCCAGATTAAGTCAATCAGCTAAAGTTCGTGTTGCTGGCACGGCGAAACAACTAAAGTTCGTAGATGTAAAACATTCGAGCAAAGATAGTATTCAGTATCTTTGATTCGACCCAAAACACAGTTCGTTTGGAATGTACTTTTCAGTGTTTTCAGGATTATTACTAGGTGTTTACCATCGTGTTTAGACTATCCTTATGAAAGAAAAAAATAAACCTATTGTAGTGTATGCAGTTGATAATGTTGTTAAAAGTAAAAATTTATTACTCTTAGATACAGCAAGCGATCAGTGAATGTTCTTGGCGTTACCTACTTTATTACTAGTAAGCTTTGGATCTGCAACTTCAAAAGCTATGCCAAAGTTAGGTAGATGCATATTTTAAACCCGTTGCCCCAAACGTTTTCAGTGTATCCATACACATTACTTGTGAATGGCACAAGTAACAGTCTGATATTTCAATCTTTAAGTGGAGTTTTATCGCATTGTTATGGTTTTTGGAAGATGGTCATCTAGCATAAGATACTACTAATTACTTTTTTTTTGTTTTCTGCCAATCGATGACTGTAAATTCTGCTGTGAAAGATTACCTCCCAGAAGTAACAGGCAGCCTATCTTGATGGTGACGAAAGCTCAACATCTGCATGTACCGCTTTTACTGCGAGGACTTGTCAGTGTCATCATTGACACAAAACAGCTGTGTAATACTGGGCTCTAAGACATCACTCTTCCCCCAGAAGTTACCTTAACCCTTTTTATAGACTTCTTTGCAAAGGAACGCTCCCTTGTTAGCTTAATTTAACATCAGGAATACACTACATGCGTAAATGTATTTGTACCCGTTGCAGTGGAATACACATATGCTACCTCTGAACAATGTTGTTTTCGTCTCAAGAAAATTCGACTTGCTATTCGACTTGCTATTACTATACTTCAAGAAGTATTTTACATTTGTAACATGGTCAACACGGACCTTCATTACTGGATAAACAACTCAGGTTCATGTCCGGTGTAAGTCTCGGCTTTCCTTTAGACAGGTCTCGTGTTTCCGGTTCTTTGTTTGCATACCTTAAATACATTCTTAAAGTAGATGTTTTGTTTACGTAACAGAACAATCTATACAATTGTTTCCAAAAAAAATCAAAAACGATGTTTTATTTAATTGTTAATAGCATCTGTTGTGACAATGTTTTTATATTATAAAATTGTCAAAAAATCTAAATGCGTTTTCTATACACAAACAGAATACATTTTATAGAAAATACTGTTTATATTGCAATCAATCTTCTTTAACAAGGTTATGATGACAGAAAAGTTTAATTACTCACTTCTAAAATTTCTTCTCCGTTCGGAAGATCCGCCATTTTGACAGAAAACGAAAGCCCTTCGTTGTTAGGGTTTGTTACGATTGGTCACTCCTATGATAGAGCAAAGAGGCAACGAATGAGAGACACTTATCCAGTGAATGAAGATCCTTTACCATTTATAATATTGTAGACCTAAAGTAAGAACTTTTCTCAACAGAAGCTTTTCCAGTTTTAGGCAGATGTACTATTTAGCACCTGGTGTCTGCACAAACATTGACACCAGCTTCCAAAAATGATGCCTGCACAGACTTCTGAAAAAAAACATTATTGCATTTCTTAAGATAATCAAGAAAGTAACAAGTCTATATTTTTTCTCTTTCTTTCTTTTCAGTCTCCACTACAATCGTTAACAACGATTTGTCATCAGAAGTCAAGCGGGGAGAAAGCTGTTGAGTGTTGTGACGCTGGAGGAGGTCCATATGGTGCAGTCCCCCGAAAGGAATCAGACAAATTCGGTCGCGCTGCACGTCACATTGCTGTCGATAGGAAAGTATGCGTCTGTACGTGAAAAAGCTTCTACAGATTTTTCTGGCAGGATTCTTGCTCGTTGTCATTTATCTCAACTTAAACGTTATGGACTTGGGATTCGACGCTCGTCATCGCAATGGTGCACTTCCATGGGGAGGTAACTTTAGGCACGGTCCTCGGCACCTGCCGACATTATTCGGTAAGGGCATCCATGATTATGTTTTACATAACCGACTGATGCAGAATTCATCGAGACCTTTCGTTTCAAAGAGACCTTCCATTTATCCGAGTCTTGATCAATATTCGGATGACAGAATCGTTAACCAGCTTCAATTCCTTCCTCAATCCCTACAAGGCCAAAAAGAAGTTCCTCTAAAGAAGATTCTTGTATATAGTGGCTTGTCAAGCTGGAACATTCCTCGTGGTCAGACATTATTTAAATATCAGAAGTGCGTTGTGAGTACCTGTGAACTACTTGACGAACACTCAAAGCTGGATGAAGCAGATGTTGTCCTTTTTCAGCATGTGGTAAGTCAAAGAGACATTAGGAAGTCCATGAATCAAATCTGGGCCTTGTTTTTGCTGGAGTCGCCATACCACACCATGATGCTGTCTTCGAGCCGTTCTGTTTTCAACTGGACGGCTACATATCGTCACGACTCCACCATTGTTGCTCCTTACGAAAAGTACGTGCCTTTTAACTCGTCCTTGCAGCCGCCCCTGCCAAAGAACTATGCAGAAGGCAAGACGAAAAAGGTTGCTTGGTTTGTCTCTAACTGTGGAGCAAGGAACGGCCGACGGCAGTATGCCAATGAGCTATCTCAATACATCCAAGTTGATATTTATGGTGCGTGCGGGACGCTTAAGTGTCCTCGATTCCAGAACAATAAATGCTTTGAGATGCTGAACAAAGACTACAAGTTTTACCTGTCCTTCGAGAACTCGAATTGCAGGGACTACATCACAGAAAAATTTTTCATCAATGGACTCAAGTAAGTCTGGATGTTTTTGTTTCACATGCGAAACCATAAAATGAAACACTTGTTCTTATGTATGAAATAGACCAACTTTAAAATTTCTTTCCTCCCCTTGAGTATCGCACCTTACTCTCAGCGATATCAGCTCGGTTGAGTGGCTAGATATCGGCGACTAGATACAGTTAAGTAAATGAACGGTAACAGTTTAATCGCATTGCCACTTGCTTTCATTCACAGTGACGGGTTACAGTTTCGCCTGCACGAATGTCTTGGTTAAGAAAATTTTAGCCTCTCTCTCTCTCCCCGGGAATTGTTTACACTTTTTTGTTCCTTACCAGCAGTGGTATTTCTGATTTTTATGCAAGTTTGTTTTCCAGTTTAGTGCAATGCAACATAGCATTTATTATCGTGCTACATCAAACAGAATATAGACAGTCTCACCTGGCCTTGTGGCTCTCCCTCTCATTCCCTCTCAAGCGCGTGTGTGTGTGAGTGAGAGAGAGACAGAATGTTTTCTTACTTAGATCCAAGACTGCGAGATAAAAATAACAAAATAAATACTTCCACACACACATAGGCCATCCGGTGCACATCTCTGGGCTATATTTTGTACCTAAATTGTGTACAAGTTTGTTTTTTTTTACAATTGTTTTTATTTTCGTTGAGGCATTGAATATAGCGCATTGCACCTCTACAGAACTGCGAAACCTACAATTTTTTAAAATCATGTTTTAGGATAAATTCGTAGAGCGACAACAAAGGCCTAGCACTAAACTGTAGCTGATCATTTTTTTTTTAAATTACAAGATTAATCATTTGGTTCAATAACTTTTTAAAAGGGATTTACATATCATCACTGCAGTCAGTGCAGTGTTTCACATCCCTAAAATTAAAAGAGATTCAAACCCTGAGTTTAATTAATTCGCTGTTTACAGATCCTGAGTTAAAATTGTTGAAAGTATCTACCTCCCCATATAAATAATTAAACTGGGAAGGGGGGGGTCTTATCAACCAACCACAGAAAAAGTACATATCAATATACGTGTTAATATTATCTTCATCGGGGTTCCCTGATCCTAAGAGACTACCTTAATTATTAGTGTAATGTTTTTCTCATGTAATACTGCGTCACTAATATTTGATAACAGGTTTCATATCTCTTGTTTATTATAAAATGTCTTCTACGATGAGACTCTAAAATTTAATCAAAACTCTCTTACGTTTTCAGAATCCCGATGTGAAATCGTTTACGTTCTCAGACTGTTAAATTTTATTTGAGGTACTTCTAAATCAAACAAATGTGGACGAAGTTTGACAAACTTTTTAACATGACGGTTATTTAAAAAAAAAAAAACTTTACCAGACTTAGTCAAAATTCGTGCAGATTTGTGTGGTTAAGAAGAGCTTTATGTGCTTATGAGTTTTTTTTCTACGCGATAGGAAAGCACTGAATGACTGCGCACTAAAGTTCTATGTCGTGCTATTTGATTGAATAGAGTAACACATGTGATCGCTTGTGTTCATGCGTCCAGGTGTTGCGGAAGAGCAAGGACTACATATACGGTCCGTGGTAAGTTGACATTGGATTTGTCGGATTTTTTGTTTTCAAACCACGATGACTAACTTTTTTCACATCATTCTGGCAGGCATGACGTTATTCCAATTGTGATGGGCGCGGCCCCCGAGGACTACCAGAGAGCAGCGCCGCCACATTCGTTCATCCACGTTGACGACTTTGAATCGCCCAAGGAACTAGCAGAGTATCTGCTAAAGCTGGACAAAGATGACGCACTTTATAACAGCTATTTTGCGTGGAAGGGAACTGGTGACATCATCAACACGTTCTTCTGGTGCCGAATGTGCGCCCTGGCAAACGATATTCCCAACCGTGGACCTTCTTGGTTTGAAGATGTTGAGTCATGGTGGCGTGGACCTGGGGTGTGCATCGGTCAGCAAACCTGGCGGCAGACGCCACACAACAAAACGATTGCAGATCTTGCCATTACGCTGAAGGAGAGGACGTTAGCAACATCGAACTAGGAGTAGTATTTTTGTTCTCTTGAGGCAGTCTGTCAATGAGCCAAAACAAAAATCTTACCTTCCCCACCACCATAAAAATTAAAGTGTATAATTTTAATAAGTTCAGACAGAAAGGATATGTTACATCAAAGACTAACTGAAGGACGTGAATATTGATTTAATTCATTATTCTCATCCTCCTGATGTAGATACACATTACCAATGTTTGCTTTTTGTTACTGTCTCGGACATTTTTTGTGTTAATTGTTAATGGTTCTTTTTCCTGCCAACATTAAAACTAACCAGCTGTCTTAAAATGTGTGTGCATATGAACATTGTTGCTGCATCTTTTCATACTATTTTATTTCGACACAATCTTGCCTGTTAAGTGAAGAAGGTAAAGTGAATCAAAGCACTGATTGACATAATTATAGAAGTACATATGATGATTTATTGTATATTATTGACTTAAAAGAAACTAACACTTGATTGAGAATTAAATCAGAATAAATTGTTGAAAGTATACCTGCTATTGTGAAAGAATTGTTAATGGCAACACAAATACCAAACCACTGTTAAGAGAGGTATCTTGCTGTAAAAAAAAGTTCTTTCGTTCATGTTAACACACACATAGGTACCTGGCATTACCCGGGTGGCCCCGTTGCTTGACAAGGTGTCAGTGCTCGATGCGCTCGCGGACCATGTAGTAGAATTATTTGCAATAACGAAGATACTGCGTATTTCTCACTTCTTTCAAGGATCAGACATATACAATTGAAACATACGACTGTTTCCCATTCTACCGTTATCCTCTCTTATGAAATATACTCCACAAATTTGCACCCCTTTAATTTGTTAAGTAAGTTAACAAATAGTGATACTCACATATTTACTTTATTTGTATACTTCTGATTAGTCATTTGTAAACAGCTTATTTGCTCATCAACAAGTTTTGCAAATGCAGTCCAACCTAAATAGTAGGACAATCCAATAAAGAGAATTTACTGGAATACTAGCAACAACACAGCCAATGGTCTTAGGTCTAAGCATATTAGTAAAGCCTTCAACCTGTTATGAATTCCAGAGGGTGCTCACGCCAAGCTTACTAAATATACATTATGACGAAAATAAATGCTTTGATACATCACTTACCTGTAATAAGTACGATCTTTTATATGGTTAAATTCCAGACGACAATAAAGAAAAATTCGGCTTAAATTGGTCGTCAGAATTCACGAAAATAAATGTAAGCAAAATATAAGCAATAAAATCCATTGGGAATGCAAAGGTACAGTTTAAAATTAACAATGAACAGATTCAAATTGTTGTTCATATCCCAGGATGCGGTGTTATGTTCTGTACCTTTTATCTCTCTCTCACACACACACCTACCCTTCTTTGACATCATTAACAAGAGGAACGTTTACACGATAAATTTACTAATGACACGAAACTACCACATCGGATTAATTATCCTTCTCAGAAAAATATAAAGTATAACCTAATCACCTCTTCCTTTTCAATTTGCTGGAGTAAAATCCCAGGGGCTGAATTTTACAAACCAAAAGTAATCGGTACCTCCGGGGTTTGCTTTATCTGTATTCACTCCGCTCTGTATCTACAGCACTAGCAAGCCATGAAGGCGACCTGCTGGTTCCCATCCTACGACCCGCGGGCAACATCCAGCCGGCGAAGGTGCCTCCTGCGGCCCGCACGCGGTCAGTCTTCCCTATAATTGCGGCGGGGTGGAGATCACAGGCGGCGTCGACTACCTAGTTGTTAGAACCGCGTGAACTCGTATCTTCCCTCGAAACCATTCTCTTTTCTAGCGCCTTTAACCGGACACGGGTGACATCCCCCTGATGCTGCCACAGGGTCGCCCTTTCCTACTTGTGTAGCGTCTCAGGAAACAGTGGCAGGGGTGGTGAACAGGTCATTGTAAGTACGCCTTTGTTGTCAGTCAAGTTGCCGTCGGCACTCGATTTGAGAGGTCGTGCGATCACCATAGCTGTGGAAAATGCCTGCGGATGCTAAGAAATGTAAGGTTGATTCTGGGTGCCTCAATTTTCAGGAGAAGTGGACGAATTTGTACTTTTTTGTGCAACAAGAGGAGAAGTCCTTGTGCCTCAATTGTACGGAGACTGTTGCTGTGTTGAAGGAGCACAATATTAAGCGACATTAGGAAACCAAACACAAGCTTACGTATGATCAGTATTTTGGTTTGTGTCTCGAACAGAAAATTACCAGATTGCTTGAAGAAATTGGTGGTTTAACAAAACTGTTAAACAAATAGAAGAAATGACAGCGAAGCGGCTGTTCGAGCAAGTTTCAGGGTGCTCATATATTGAGTAAGGAAGCCAAACCACTTTCTGAAAGTGAATGTGTGAAAAAGTGCATTCTGCCTGTAGTGGAAGAATTATGTCCCGAAAAAAGAGTGCAACTGAAGCTGTCAGCTTGTCGCGAATGGCAATCACAAGAGGAGTGGAAGATTTTGGAAGTGATCTTATGTTGCAACTGAAGTCAAAAGCAGGTCAGTTTGAAATGTTTTCGATTGCTGCAGATGAGTCTACAGACGTAAATGACACTGTGCAATTATTAGTGCTCATTCGTGGTATGAACACTACATTTGAAATTACTGAAGAACTGACAGGGATGAAAAGCATGAATGAAACAACCACTGGCGAAGACTTGTTCAGAGAAGTGTCGGAAGTTATTGATGAGCTTGGTCTGGACTGGAGTCAATTGACGGGAGTGACTACGGATGGTGCACCATGCATGGTTAGACGGCACAATGGTTTGGTAGTCAGAATACGCCAAAAAGTGATATAATCAATTGGTTCTTCATCGCTGGATCTTCACTGCATAATACACCAGCAGCATCTGTGGGAAGCAGTGTAATCTGGAGCATGTTGTGAAGGTTGTTGTTAAATCCGTAAACTTCATAAGATCACATGCACTGAATCACAGTGGAACTGATTGAGTTACAATGCTACACAACGCTAAAGGATCTCTTTCGAGAAAAAACGTTACCAGACTTTTAATAATAATAATAAATGAAGATTTGTATAGCGCATATTCACACTCATAGAGAGCATGCTCTTAGCGCTTAAAAACAAGGAAGAGACATGGACTAAATGGATAGAACACGAGGGACGTAAGAATAAACGACAGTACTGACGACAAAGAGAAAACAAAGATGAAAAACACAAAAAGACACCAAGTAACAGAACATAGAAAATATAGGGATTCTGCAGAGAAAGATGGTAGAAAATTAGCAAGAGCAGAAGGAGGAGGGTATAAGTAGGACGAGCATTGTGTGGACTGTGTTAGGAATAATGCTCAAGGAAGAGGTGCGTTTTCAGTGCAGATTTGAAGGATTCAGTTGTAGGAAGGTGGCGGATGTGGAAAGGGAGAGAGTTCCATTGTTTTGCTGCACAGTAACCAAAACTCCTGTGACCATATGTTGTTGTTCTGGTGACAGGAATAGTGAGGATACGGTCATCCGACGAAGAGCGTAGTTGTCTGGCCGGAACGTAAGGGATGAGAAGTTCAGAGAAATAATCAGGACAGGAGCCTGCAAAGAAATTAAAACACAGCACAGACAGTTTGTACTGGATGCGAGAACGGACGGGTAGCCAGTGTAGAAAACGAAGGAGAGGAGTGACATGGTCCCTTTTCGTGGCTCTAAGCACCAGACGTGCAGCGGAGTTATGTACTTTCTGGAGTCTCTGAATGAGGTAGTCAGGGCAGCCTGCCAGCAAGGAGTTGCAGTAGTCAAGTCGAGAAAGAACAAACGCACAGACAAGAGTGTTGGTAGCGCGTGTAAAGAGAAAATGACGGATGACGCTGATATTACGGAGCTCAAAGTAGGCAGACTGACAGACAGCTGCTACATGTCTATCGAGTGTCATGTCATCAGTGACAATAAATCCCAGATTCCTAACGGATGACCTGAAGGTGATGTTGGTTTCGCCCACTTTGATGTGATTGGGCAGACTGACGAGCGACGGTGGATGTCTTCTTCAATAGCATAAGAGGGCTTTCGTTTTATCATCGTTTAATTTAAGCTTGTTTTTTTACCATCCAGCCCTTGACGTCGCTGATACAAGCTTCTAGAGAGCTAATAGCAGAGTAAGACTCAGCCGGTGGAGTGGAACAGTAAAGCTGCGTGTCATCAGCACAGGATTGATGAGAAACCTGGTGAGACTGGATGCATGATGAAAGTGGTTTAGTGTACAGGATAAACAGAACTGGGCCAAGTACTGAGCCTTGGGGAACACCACAGAGAAGTGGAGCAGGGTGAGATGTTTGACCGTCAACTACCACAGTCTGGGTCCTATCAGTGAGATAGGAGTTGAACCATGAGAGGGCAGGTCCAGAAATTCCGTAGAGGGTGTGGAGTCTACGAAGGAGCAGAGAGTGGTCTATTGTGTCGAATGCAGCAGAGAGGTCCAATAGAGTTAAGGGAGAAACATCACCGCTGTAAAGGGCAGATAATACGTCTGTCATTACTTTAATAAGAGTAGTCTCAGTGTTGTGAAAGGGTCTATATGCTGACTGAACTTGTGGGAGAAGATGGTGGTCTTTTAAGTAGGCCCAGAGCTGTATCAAAACTATTTTCTCTATGATCTTAGAGAGAAAAGACAAGTTGGAGACTGGGCGGTAGTTGTTTAGCACATTGACATCAAGTGTGGATTTCTTAAGAAGTGGCCTTACCAGCGCAATTTTTAACAAAGATGGGAACACCTGACGACAAGCTAACATTTACAATATGTGTGTGATTGAAGGAAGTAAAATATCTAGACACTCGAGAAGGGTGACCGGACACTTAATCCCCGACATTTAATCCCCTGCCACTTAATCCCCAGTCACTTAATCCTCAAAAATGCCCCCAAATCGCGACACAACACTCAAAACTGCTATTTTGTGAACTTGAAATATTATAACCGTAAGAGAAATGTGTCACGTGGTAACTCTAATGAGATGTAACAATCGCCCCAATTAGGGTACCTTCGATCATTAGCTTACCTGTCATATTGATTAACAACACTTTTCATATCATATTGTTGAAGAACATTGACTTTAATAGCTCACATGAACTTTAACTAATGTTATAGATGTTGAAGTTAAGTATTATTTTAATTGTCAAACTTATTTTGATGTTTTCATGAAAATAATTATTTGAATTTGAATTAAATTTTTCATTCACTTCATAATTTTTTTAGTTGAAATTTCATGTTGAGGATTAAATGTCTGGGGATTAAAAGTCTAGGGGATTAAGTGTCTGGGATTCTCGAGAAGAAGGGTTGTGGGCAGTGGATCTAACTTTTACGCGGAACTATCACCAGAAATATTTCAAAATTTGCGAGAACAAGGACAGAGAATGATGAAGACTTTTGCGAGTACTTACGTGTGTGAACAAACACAAAATCTGGATCTTGCTCTCGACTTACAGACGATCACCTGCATTGTGTACTGAGGATCAACGAGACAAAAGCTGATCCCAACATTCCCAAGCTGGTTTCTGAAAAACAACTGCAGACGTCACATTAATAAAATGGCATCAAATGGTGATTGCAGAAATTACTTTTGGCTTATGATTTCTTTCTTTCTAGCAGAGTCTTGCGCTTTGGTATATCGCTGAATAATGTCATTTTTAACGTCGGCATGATTCTGGCGAAACCGCCATGTTCGGGCCCGCGAGATTTTATATCATGTCGAGTGCGGCCCTCGGGCGAGAAAAGGTTGGGCACCACTGCTCTAGACTATCCGCTGACCTCCCGAGTCCTAGACCTGCACAGATCTTACTTCTTTTTCGTAACTAATGTTCCAGGTGTCTACAAAAACTTAGCTATGATAAAAGCTGAGACTCTTTGGCTAACACTGCAGGCTTTCATTCATTCATTCATTTTATAGCACAGATGGAAATACTTCTGTTTTGCCAGCTACGCCGAAGACTTTGTGGTCTTTCTTGACAATCACCATCCAGCCCAAATGCTAGAATAATCCACCAACGATCTAGAGCTCACGATAATACTAGTCTATGCTCACACACACACACACACACACACACACACACACACACACACACATAAGAGCACATGGACGAGGCCTTCATGAATGAACGAATGCTTTATCACAATCTGGCCCCATGCTCTCACTCAAATCGTTTTCCCCCAGACAGACCCCAACTTTCCGTTTGATGCAACAACACATGGGCACTGATAAGAAATTCACATAACAAAGAATTAATTAAGATAGTAAAAGAAGAAATCTGCGGTTGGGATTGATCATGATCTAGAAAGACTTTACAACTTTGGCCATATTTTATGTGAGAAAGAGATAATTGACAATTCTTCGTTTATCAGTGCGATATGATAGGTAAATGTGTTTCTTTTAATATCTAATTTATAAATCCCTATTAAAGCTCGCAGGTGCGATCATCAATATTAACCATTATACCACCCCTTTTATTTTACTCGCGCTATGTATGTATTTTGCTTGTTTAGCTTTTTTTTTTTGCTCCAATAATATATATTATATTTTCATACTTTCACATTAACTGTAGGGTAGGGGGGGGGGTCGTCGACCATTTGCCAATGCAACTATCAGTCGATTCGATCACAACCCAGGCATAGTCGCTTCGACTACGACTACAGCCAATAGTCGATTCGACCACTATCTATAGCTAACTCGACTTTATCATCATCTATGCGATAATTCGGCCACGAAGTAAGTCAGTCTCGTTTAGTTGACCTGCGCACGTCGAACTTGCATGTTCCTCGTTGTGCGTGTGGCGTGTAACGCAGCTTTATGGAAGTAATTTCTTTTGTAAAACAATATATTCAAGTGTTGTCCAGGATTTTTTTTAAAAGGCTTCCAAGACACAGTCGGTCAGATAGTGGCCGGAGGCGTATCTTCACATATCACAGTGAAACATAGCTTCTGATCCATCTAAGAATTCCACAAACTCCATATGCGGGTAATTTGACTAGCATATATGCTGTGTAGTTTTACAAATCACTCAGAAGTTGCACAAAACAGGTCTGCTTTGTAGCCGTAGGCCGTACGGTTGTGCCATGCCGACCGCGCTGCTGTTGCATAAGTTAAACTAAGCAAAGAATGAATTTTTAATGTGTCTGTCACAACACCGCGATGTGTGACTCGCTTTCTTCCTTCCAAACACACTCACGGGGCTAGACAAATACGTGTTCTTTCACACAAATAAAAAAAATGACTTGCCTGAGCAGATCTGCCTACTTTTACTAAAGAAAACAAAATTACATATAAAAAAGCCCTTAATGCTGTCTATAACCTTTCTTTATAAAGATATACCAGTATACACCATCCTTCGTTCACTATCAACAGTCAGAACTCGATACATTTCAATCTTCTTCCACGATGCCCACGCATAGGTCCAGCTGCTCCCCACATATATAAGCCAATGCGAAACTGGGATTTGGACTATCCTCAAATGAAATGTTCCAGTAACCATCCCATTGCTTCCCACGCATATAATCCAACGTGAAACTGGGATTTAGAATATCCTCAACTATCCTCAACGTTCCTCACGGTATTACAACGGTCACGTAACGGCTAGGCGTTGATGCTTCGCTCTCAGATTAACATTACTACCAACAGCAAAGCGATTCTGCAAATAAATACTGGCACAGTGACTCGGCATCGGCTCTTGAATTCACAGAAATATTACGATGTAAACGTCTCGGCGTTTAGCATCCAGAATAAAGCAAAATGTCTTTCATGTTCTCACTCCCGCCTTTTCTTTAGTTTTCCTTCAAATCTCTCTTTCTCTCTCTGGCGTCATATTACTCATATATCATATATCATGTGACATCACCCATACGCACTCAGACAAGCTGACCTCATTCACGCTCTTTCGTCCTTCCACGTGGGCTGAGGTCTACAACAACAACCACATCCATGTATTAATTTGTCATTTTGATATAATAAGCGTCTTAAATCTGTCAGGTGTGTGAGGTGTTTCTTGAATAAACAGGTTTGTGAGGTGTGTATTGAATAAACAATCCTTGTATCTTATGCTAAGGAAACATGCAAAATAGTCATGCTTATTATCTTAATTGGTGTCTATGCATGCACACGCATACTGCCAATGTGTACCAATAAAATGAATACAGCAAAAGAACAAAAGCATCATATTTCATATAATACTAATGTGCTTGTAATACACGTGATTACCAGCTCTATCAGTACAAAATCTTCAAGTGGATTACTGATGTGACTTGCGAAACAGAAAAAAACAATGAAAAACATTTCTCAACCAAATGCAAATTATGAAAACTGTAGTACAATAATTCCCCAAAGAAAACTTACAAAATAAGGAGAAGCTGGTTAAAACACTAGTAAAGGAAAAGAAAAAGATTCAACTGCTTTGAGTTTGATGCAATGATCGCTTGGGTTTAACCACGGACGTGTAATAAAAGCTCGTGGCTTAACCTTTCTCAAGTTTCTGAATTGAGGCCGTTTTCTGCAGCCTGGACACCACTTTACCAACAGATCTGAGGCATAGACACTTGAAATGAAACCCTTAAATTCTTTCATTGTATAGCTACTTTTGGAGAAAACAAACTACTCCACAATATCTTTATTTCTGGTGCACGCCAAGTCGTGGTCGATGGAAAATAGGCCTATATATACAGGTGCTTCGGCAGTTCATATGGGTGAGCACCATCGGTTGCATTTATGTTTGCTTGTCTAGACTTTGCCTATACGACACCGATTGTTGTGGTACAGATGAAGGGAATTTCGTGTTCATACTGCTGTTTAACTGTTGAGAAAATAGCGCGAATACCTAAAACTATCAATGCTTAGGACAATGCGAGGAGGATTGTTTTTCCGCCAGCTGAGTCACGCCCCTTAAATTGTGTACCACGTGATACGCATCGTGCCAGAACCTAATACCACGGACCATCATCTAGATTCTAGATGAAGGTCCGTGCTAATACTGTGTAGCACATTGACACTATGTTATTTACAGACCTATAAATATAAATAGAGAGAAAAGGTGCGGAGAGCAATGACTTAATGATCAATAACGTGACACGCTGTCACTGCATTATCAGCGAAAGAAACGAGCAAACCGGAAGCTTTGAACATACGGGTACTGCGTTTAGCTCATTAAGACCCTTTTTTTTACGACAGCGCCCTCTTTAGATGCGAATCCATATCACCCGTTGAAAATTACATAAGTTTATGCTACGGTATGTATTTTCAAAGACATCACAAAAAATTAAAGGATTCATGGCTAACCATAGTTGTATTACTGGATATATAAGAAGCCGAATTTTGTTTTTCGTTTATCAAAGGGGAGGGGGTTTCGGCTACAGGGGAAGTAACTCTGGAAAAGCCGCCATTGTGACTTGCTCTTTGTCAGTCTTCCTGGAGGGTGAATGAATGTTTTGAGGAGAAAGGAATAGGTATTTATTAGTTGAAATACTATTTTATTTTAAACTTCTGATCTCAAATAGAGTCTTTACAAAATAATCTAAACTTAACAGCTTTAAAGAGAGGGGGTTATGTGGATTTGTTTAATTGGATCACTAAGCTGCAAGCTGGTAACTAGAACGAAGAAATGTTGAACGATCAACGATTCGAATTACTGCAGTTGATCTCCATAGATCAGCGTATTTAAAAATGCTTTGGAATGCAAACAAAGTATGTTTTGTAACATATATAAGGTGTTCACATATTTTTGTTATTGTCTGACGCTAGCACATTGTAGTGGATAAATAGGAATCAACTGACAAAATGTTTTTACGCGCGCATGAAAAAATTGCAGAAGGGGGTCATTGTATTTTGTCCACAGTGTGTTTCTATGAGAGGGAGAATTTTGTGCTTTTATGACTGATGTTGAATTTCTTTTTTTAATGCAATACACTGTCGTTATCAGGACTAAAATAAAGTGGATCCAGTGATAATGTCATAAAATTAATATAAAAAAGCAGTCTAGCAAATCTTCACTTTAAATTTACAGTCTTTCTTCAGATAAAATGCCTTAAGCAAATTTGGTACCATATCCTTGGCTCAGTTTAAAGACCTAAATGGTATCATTTGAGTGTCTTTATTCTTATATTCTGTCATCCAGTTTTAATATTTCTTTTTCTCTTCTATTTTAGTGACCTTGAAGGTCTTGAAAATGCAGCGAGCCAGGGTTTCAAACCACCCCTGCCACCGGCTGAGTGTACCAGCAGCAAAACGATTCTGGTGTCGCCACTGCATGATGGTATTTGAAGATGCCATCTCTCGATGGAGACATAGTCGCTCATGCCGATCAGGTGGTTTTGACAATTTTATCCGAAGAAGAGAGATTGAGACACAAGCTCTTCAAAAGATGGCAGAAACCCTTGACCCTGAAATAGGGCTGACGCATACACCACTACCTACTAATGAAACCGGAACAGGGCACAGCAAAGAACTCTGTTGTTTTATATGTCACCAGAGATTTTTGTCACTTGATGAAATGAGAGAACATGTCAAATATCCATGCAACAGATCTTCTGTTCTTCAGCGCCCATCTGTGACTGTTTACATTGAAGAGCCAACGTTTGGTACAGGTATCCAACAGCACTATACAGAAGGTCCAGTCTCCAGACAGAGTACTTTCAAAGCTGTTCAAAGTGAACCTACAGATATTGAAAGTCCTCATCCAGTAACTGTTTTCTTGAATGACGTAGAACAAGGAGAACCACATGGTGAAGCAAAACCAACAAATATATATGTCAATGAAAAGGGAGAGACTGTAATTGAAGTTGAGAATTTGGATCTAAATACCAAAAGTGGAGAACTCTCACTTGCCCACCTTCTCACCCAACTTTCTCAACAGGGGATAGTTTTTGACCAGAGGCCACATGTCAGTGCAGAACAGAGATGTTCTGATGACGAAACAAATATTCATGACTCAGTCCATGAAATTGATCTTAGCCAGCCAACTGCTGTTGATGCTGCTAACACTCTCACTCAACTTGCTGAATCAGCATTCCGTACTAGCCAACCATCTCAGATATATGAAAACTGCTCACCCAACAAACGGATGAAGATAGAAACTGTTGATGATCAGTACTCCCTACAGAAAGTGGAGCAGATACCTTTCCATAACGTTGTGCAAGAAAACAGTGAACGTAAAATACCAGCTGGCCAGAACTATATTATTTGTGCAGGTGAATCAGAAGTAATTAGCGTTGTACAAACAGGCAGCTTAAATCATGCAGATAATTTGTCAGACAATGATATTGTTTCCAAAGTTCATACCTCAGCAGATTATGTAGCACCTGGCTGTGAAGAATCACTTCATGTTGTAGGAACTGCTGCTGTTTGTCAAACAGATATTATTGTAGGTGAGGAATCTAGTGTTGTGCAAGAGTCTGACCACTTTCAGACCCCTTGCATAGTGGAAACACAGCATTCACATAAATCTTTAACAAACTACGTGGAAGAGCCATCTTCCATTCTTAATATGCACCAGGAGCAATCTTTCCAGGGTTTTGAAGGTGACATTAATGAGGTGCAGCAAGTCCAAAATGAATATCAAGCGATGTCTGGTAACCATAGCAGTCATTTGAATGGTGAAAAGCCAATGGTCTCTCAACAGCAAGAAGCAGTATACTTTGATAAAGATGATAATAGGATTGATGTTGCTGCAACAAGCACTGTATCAGAAAATGATAATGCTTGTATCAGCTCAGTTCATTATACTGCCATCCGGACTGTGTCTGATACAGTGTGTGAGCTGAGCATTTCCAACAGTGAAACATTTTAAGAAATTAAAAAAAAAAAAAGAGGGATTGTTTGGAGATTTAATGCATCACTATGTACAGCTCATGCAGTGATTCAGAGTCAAATGTGTTACCAGATTCACTGCATCATAAGTGGCATATGCATTAGTCCGAAGTTGTTGATAGCAAACTTCATGCAAAAGGACACAAAACCTGTAAGCTTAATATGTGTGGATTGTAATTTTGTACATGTCAAAATGAATAAGAACCCTCATGTTTAAATTTTCTTCTGTTATAATTAATTCTTTTTATTAGTAACAAGGTTGAAGAGAGTCAAGATAGTATGTAATTTTGATTTGTAACAGTATTTGTTTTGACAGCCGAATGTATTTAGTTATCCTGTTCTGTATTATGTGTTCTGTTTACTTATCCCTCATCCTTAAGAATTCTGTCAGAACATCATGGAAGAAATATTTTTCTTTCTTAAAACTAATTTTTCTTAGTCTAGCTCTTGGTGCAGATTTAGAGGATTTTAATATCATTTCTGCAAAAGTAAACAAAACTTCTGGATATGAAATAGAGCAATTATTTAATTAAAGTAGCTTATTTCTTCTTGGTTTAGGTCCAGGTTCAAGGGATGAACGCCTATTGTTATACCATTTCTGCAAACAAGATTTTACTGCATGAGTGGATTTAAGATATTTTGGCTCAGGATGAGTGGCATGGAATAATAATGCTGTCCAGTAATTTTGTGTGTACTCTATCTGTCTTATTTTTATGGCTTAGTCAATGCTTGGTATCCATTTTTTAAAAATAATGTTCTTCAACAAATGATAAAAAATGCAGTTATTTCATTTTTCTTAGAGAGCTGGGATTGTCAACTCATAAATCATTTAGTGCAATTCCTGCTGCTTCTTGCATACCTGCAAAGTCAACTATTTCATCTGCAAAGTTGTGGCTTAAATACATGTATTCATTGTTCATTAAAAATCAATTTATAACCAAAATATTGCAGCTACCACAAAAATATAAACAGCTCTATGGGTCATATTTGTCTGAACTAACTGATTGGTTGATCTATTGCGTGTAAGGCATGCTTCTGCAGATGCAAACCCCTTGAGACAAAAGATTACCTTAGGAGCTACTGTTTCTCGCCTTATTTACACAAGTTAACATTATAATGATAGAATTATTGGAGGTGATGTTCTTTTTACTGAGATAAGCATCCAGACAGATGTTTCAAATTACTTAAAATACTTAAAACAAATATTTTGGGTGCCATACATGTCTACATATCATTTTAAGCCACAGCCTGTTAACAACTGCAGGTAAGCAGATAAGTGCATTGCTGATGGTACCTTTTTTCTAGCTTCATTGACAGTATAAATGTGTATATTCTCTGTTGTGATATAAGCGAAAAGTTCTACATCCTACTCATTTCAGCAAAGAGAAAGTTAATGCAGGGACGGTTATTGCAAAAACAAAACATAAAATTAATGATGTAAAGCATGTTTATTGATTTCACTCTTAACATTTGGTTTGCTGTATCAGCACTTTGATCATCAGTCAAACCTAGTAGATCCTGCTGTTAGCTAGGATGGGGACGATTTATATTATTTGGTCTTGCAGATTTAAGCAATTTGTTTTTATTAATGTACAGTATGATTGTGCGGGAAGTTCATTTTCAATTTAAATTGCAGTTGTTTGGGTAGAAGAACATACAGTAATTTTCATTTCTCATTAAATTGACAACCTATTTCATAGCAAAGTATTCTAATGCCGAAAAAAAAAGTGCTGTTGTACAAATTGCTACATCGAGCCAGAGAAGCCTGATAAGAAACACTTTTGCATGCTTGTTGAATTCTGTCTTTTGAATTACTTTTCATAAGTAATGGACACAAACTGTTTAGATCAGGCATGTCAAACAAAGAGCCATATTGGTCACATTTTTTTTGTCATGAGGGCCGACCACAGGTGTGCTTGCAGCGGGCCGCATTTTTGACGTGCCTGGTTTAGACAGTATCCCTTCTGGCCAAAAATTGAAATTTGTACATATGCATGATGTTTCTTTCTACTTATTAAAAGATAATTCTGAATGCAAATAAACGTTCTACAAATGTCATTCCCTCAGTCCTAGGTTTATTTCTGTCAGTGCATTAAGTCATCATTACATTATGCTGTTAATTAATGTGATGTACATAGTATCATTATTGCGGAAGTTCTTTTTTGGACAGCACCCATTAACAATTGGAACACCTTGATACATTGATTACTTTTTGGCAGCAGATGAAGCATTGGATCTGGTGACAAATGCTAGCACGACCTTTATTGGGTAGGTGTTGTGTGGCAAAGTCAGGGCTAAACCTGCACCCTTCCTTTTTCTTTCTTTTTTTTTTTGACTTGCTTGTGAAAATAAAGTGAGTCAACAAACTTGGTATTGTCATCTGTAATATTAGCTAACTCAAATAGTAATACTGCTGCTAAAAAAAAATTTCCAGTTTTACTTCAGGCTAAATATGTATGCATCTGATTAGTCTGTAATGTTGGCTTTTTGAAGAAAGTAGATGCGTACATTAAGTGTAAGGAGACAATTGGCAGACACATTTTCAGTTCAGAGGTGTGACTTTTATTTCCACGTTTGGTTGCAGTTATTGTAAAAGGCTATTTAAAGGAAATGAATAAAGAAATCTGTTAGGACAAAACCTTTGTCAGATAAAGTCCAAAGGTAACAGGAGATGGCAAGGTATTCCTGTACTTTATTAACATATGTGGAGAAGCAGATAGCCGAATGGTTCAAGCACTGGTATCTGAACTGAAGGGTGTGCTGGCTCAATATCCATGTTGTGCAGCAAACCTCTGCTAAGTGACCCCAGCTGTTGGGAATCGGTACCAACTCCATAAAGGGTTTGGGGAAAGTAAAGCTGCGAAGGAGAGGAAATGAGCATAGCCCTTACATAAATCTGGTCCCCAGAAAAGTGAGATCTCTAACATTTCACCCCCTCCCCTCTCCACTTCCCCATGACCTAAAAAAAAAAATAAATAAAAAGGAATTAATATTAACTTCGTAGTGGTTTGCAATTTTTTTTTAAACTAAAGAGTTGTTGATTTGTGCTGAAGGCTTGTAAGCTTTCTTTTGCTTTGTATCCAAAGTAGGCCTATTAATATTGTTTCTGAAGTCCTGAATGCATATTTGGTGTATACACTTGTATGTGTGGGGAAGCATATAACTAAGTAATCAAAACACTAGCATCTGAGCTGAGAGGCAGTCCAGTTCGATACCCATGTTGCGCATGTAACTCCCCCCAGTCGACCCAGCTGTCGGGAATGGGTACCTGACTCCACAGAGGAAAGTAAGGCTGTGAGAAAGAGGAGATGAGCACTGCCCTCACATAACATTAGCCCCAAGAAAAGTGAAGTCTTTAACACCTCACCCCCACCCCCCAATGACGTAAAAAGGTTGGACGACAACGTTTACCTTCATATTTTATATCTATGTGTTATTTTTGATTTGTATTAAAAATTTAAGTAAATGTCACCTAGCACAACACTAATAGGTACCATGAAGAGTGATTGCCAGAATAGGATGAAATTTCAGAAGTTGTTTACTATGTTTCTAATTTGCTTACAATCAACACCAATATTCATGCTTCTTTGCACCTACATAGCTCTTGTAGCATATCACTTGCAAAACAATAATGATTAATAGCTTTTTACTATAACCATGCTCTGAATCTCCCCCCATCCTTTCTGCATGGAAGTTCTTGTTGCAGATTGTCAAAACCACAAAAGAATCAACTGCATAATTGAAAGGGAAGAAAACTTTGCAAGTATTATGATACTGTAGAGATAAGTGTGCAAGCAAGTTTCAATGTCAACACCTATGATGAAATATGTTAGCTTCTAGTAGTCTGCAAAACAAGTATACACACAAATTTCTTTCTTGTAGGCTGGCTTGCCATAGAGTTGTATTTGGTAATGGTGAAGCCTCTCTCCTTCACAAAACCACTTTATGAGGGGAGGGGTTGACCAGATGTTGCACCTGTCAGCTTTTTCAGTACCTGGGTCGTAGAAGCATTTTGCCAGTTTACCAACCTTGTAACCTTCCTAGTGTGTGAAAACATCTTTGCTATGTGCACTTAATGTCAAGACAAAAGAATTGATATACAATACTGTGCTGATGGAAAGCTGTAAGCCAGCATTGAGATAAAGGAACACTTCAGCAGTACCTACAATACAGCTGAGGTTGTCACCAAGACACACAATATAGCCAGTTAATCCCCTCTTCCTACCTACACTTGCAGATTAACTTCAGGCTTTGCTCAAGACCTAAGAGTGAACTTTGTGACATGGGTCAACGAATATGAACTTGTTGAACAAAGGAGAAGAAACACACCTTTCCTCAAAAGCTCTGCCTGTTTCACAACACACTGTCACTTGAGATTTCCACACTAAATAAGCTCCTTTCATGTCTACATTGTATCAAAATCTTCACTGGTACCCACACTATTCCAGTACCATATGTTCTCTTTGCCTTCACTGATTTGTTCTGTATAGGTGTGCTCCCTATCTCCCTCCAGAGCCAGCTCATGTAGCAGTTTTGTTACTAAATATAAGCTTTTCTTGGATTGTTAGTGATCATGTGCTCATCACTGTTGACTTTTTCTGTTGCAATTCAGAAAGTACAGTGGAATGTGTCTTACTTGTCCCAGCAAGAGAAAGTTTGGCAATAAGATCTGAGGCATGGAAGTTTATGGCTTCAGGAAATCTTTTCATTAAAGAACTTGCATTAGCTCTGAACCAGAAACATAAGTGGACTAATCACAATTAACATTGTAGTAATTAATGGCTATGTTAGCTGGACAGTTCTAGGAGTTTCTAAACTTATAAACTTGTTATGTGAAGGACACAATGAGACATGGCATAAAAGCATCCAAGTAAACCTGTACTGACCTATTTTATAGTACACTTTTGAAAACCCTTGTGGGTTGACTTATATTCAATAGATGAACAAATTGATGTTCAACACATTTGTCATCATGCATCACCGGTTAAATTCTCTTGGCTGCAACAAGAGAGATTGTGGCAACAGAACAACACTTGAAGAAGAGCTTACATTATTGTGTCAAAAGTCATTTCTTCAGATCTGTCTACAACTGGTCTTTGCTACACATTCTGAGGCACCACACTCACATCTGTTTGCCTGCTTCTGGAGGCCAGTATTTCTTCATTCTCATGTCAATTAAGCGGCAGCTCTGACAAATGGATTCCATACTGAAATCTCTGTCTCGAGTGTATAAAATGTTCTCTGGCTATACTTGATGTAAGGTGTGCAGGTAGTTATTGTGTGAATAATCTTTCCACGGAGGGTTCCTATATTTATCTAAAAGTACAGTGTCGACGGGAACAGCTGGAGAAGCTGATCGAGTGTGATTCAAGCAAAAGAAAGGAAAGGCGGTTGTAAATGCCCCTCCTTGTACATTTTCTAGCTGATAATAGTCCTGTCGGTATGAGAAGTGGGCCGCAACCTTTAGCTGTGTGTGCTGTCATGCTGATACGTAGGGACAGAGCAAACGGACAATAACATTTTTCCCGAATCTGCTGGTGACTCAATTTTTAGACTTTGTTTGCTTTGAGGTGCAGGTATGTCCACGGCATTCTCGACATGACTTGGAGAGCATGATGCAGGCACAGTCTGTTAACTCGATCTGTATATTTGCCTTATCATAGCGGATATCTATCATTATAGCTCTGTAAGGGTGTGTGTCTCAATTGCTGATTTCGACGGACTAACAGGTGATATAACAACAATTGTATGCGGGTTAAACATAAACTATAGTCAACCGATCAAAGCTTTAAGAATCGATCTGTACAACTTTTTTGAGCCATTAATTTAAGGTAAAAAGTAATTACAAGTATCACACATAAGTAATTTTATATTACTTTTATTTTAGTTATTACCCTAGTATTTTCAAAGATAAACGTACTTTTTGAAACGATCAAATACACAATTAACATTATAAAATTGTGTTTTGCAGGAATCAATACAGTGTTTTTTCAAACACATTTTCCCGAAATTTTCAAACGATTGCCAACATTTTTTAATGTTAATGTATGGGTGCTAAATCATATACAAGCAATCTCGATCAGTTCTGAACGTTATTCTCCATACAGGGAGCATATAAACTCACACACCCCCCTGCATGCACACGTCCACGTCAATGCACGGATATATATATATACACAAGTTCGTGGTCCATGTACGTGCTGATCGAATTTGGCTTTTGTTTCAACATATTTTTCAAGACAAAATCAAATGCATTTTTAGAGTCACATCTACAAAAACGATTAGATCGAGACAGTGACTTCATTTTTACATTCACTTTCACAGGCAGTATATATGTATAAAATTGTCTGGTCAACGCGTATCATATAATTTCTTTTTACTAATTACTCCAAGGGCTAGATGTAAAAAAGCATACCTTAATTGCTTACTCTGTTACCCTCGTAAAAAAGATTTGTTCATCCCTTTTTTTCCAGAAGTGAAATTTTGTTACAAAATATTAAAAATGTTCACTTCAAATCTTATTCTGACGAGTGACGATAACTCTTTTATAAAGCTGGCACCACCGGTGGAAATTAAAGTAGAATGTTTAACGTATCATACTGTATGTGCATAGGCCGCTCGTTTCCTTTCTATAATAATATTTGCCAAACTTAATCAACGATCTGACGATCTCTGAACCCTTGCCGTACCCCAAAGCACAGAATGTCATGTGATCATTCTATTTTTACCCTGGACTTTTTTCCTGCCCCTCCACCCATTGATCGGAATAGACGGTGTGGCGGCACAACGAACCTCTTGTAAGCCTAATGCGCAAGGCCACTTGCGGGGGGACAGCGAGATAGAAGGGAGGACGAAGCGGGAGAGAGAGCGAACCATTGGCACAGACGAATGTCAGGGTGCAGCATCCCAATGATGTGTGGTGTCAGATATTTTATTGTGAAACTTACATTTTTCAAGGACTCTGCTCTAGTTGAAAGAATTATTTGAAAAAAAAAACCCAAGACGAGCGTCGATCAGGGGGAGTCTGCACTGTGTGCTCAGTCCATTGTGCCTTCACGGAGACTAGCCCAAGATCGAGCCGTCGTCTTGCTCACCGGAGCTGGGGTTGTGTACGGATTTACCTCATTTTAAGTGGGATACTTCTTTAGGTCGACGGAGCGCTTTTGCTTAAGATGCATCAAGACATTGTTGTTTATGTACCTGTGTAGACACCTTTGTCGACTGGAGTACCGTTTCAAGGGAAAATTGTGGTTTACAGAACGATGCGACGGGGTGATTACGCATGGCGGGTGGGTAGGGTAGCTTGGGTACTGCAGTATTTAGCTCTCCTTCTGCCATTCGCCATGTCGATGCTTTCTGGTGTGGACAGCGGCATTCGTTTACCACCAGTATATTGGAACTCATCAAACACTATGTAAGTCAGGCTTACTTGAATTTCTTTAATATTAAAAAAAAATGTCTGTTAGGCTTGTATTGTGAGACGAGGAGCATATATATATGATGCTCACTTCCTATCATGTCATGTAATTATACGATCCACCTGTCACCATTCTTGTGGGTTTCGTTTAGAATTTTTTGGCTATAGCCATGTAGACAGGCGTTGTTCGATCTCAGCTTTTTATTACGAATGTTTAATCATACGTGGTTACGAAATTTTTTATAAGGGCATTGTATACTAAGGTGTGTGCAGATTATTAAAGTTTATACAAATGGAAATGTCGAATACATTAAATCAGAATATCTGTGCACTACACTTCTCTCATTTGTCTCCAAAGTTAGAGGGGATTTGGAAATATTGATTATAGGTCTCTAATTAAAGATTTTTAACATTTTTTATGTTAAGATTTGCAGAAATCATTCTTTGAGAAAATCTCAAATTGTATTAGATGTTGTCATCTAGATATATAGCAGCTCTCCATTCAGTAGCACTTGCAGATTTAATCTGCTTGTCACCGTCTGCACTGATTGAACTAGCTTAGCTCCTAGAATTACCTTTTCAGAAAAATGTGATTGACCATAGCCAATTAAACAAGCTTGACAAGTACTAGTAGTGGATAACAGACTATACCTAAAAAATAAACATGCTTAATACATCTTTAAGTGCTTAGTAAGATACTTAAATGGCACAACAGCTTTAGGTCCCCATCTCCCTCCTAACTGTTGTTTGATGTAGACTATTACCATAACATTACCCTCAGAAGTTAAAATCTATTCTGTTCTTTATTGTTCTTACTCAGTAATTTCTAGGTGAAATGTTTGGCTTGTTCATTTTTAGTGCCACTACACAAAATATGATGTACAGTGCTGCTAAAATGTTGCTGGATTCATATTATTACCTTAAGATCAATCATAGATTTTCGAATCAATAATAGTAATGATAACTGTTCAACCTTGATTGCCAAAATCTGTGCTGTTTCAAGCTGTACAAGACATCTTGAAAGGGTGGTAGGGAAGAAGGGATAGAGGGAAAAGGGGTGGCAGTATCAGCACAGCAGGCTTGGTACATATCTATTACAGGCATAGTTTGGATGTATGTTTTATTTCAAGTGCATTAATGGATAGTTTAATATATATATATATACACACACACCCACACACACAAACATAGCCCGAAAGAAAGATTTAAAGAGGTAATATTCGATTTTAAATGAACTGACAAATGTTTTGTGTGGCATCACAAATCATCTCATTGTTTAATATGTTACTTCCTTTTGACATCCAAAATGATTTTGAATAGATTGATGAAATGATGTTTCTCCTGTGCATGATCATTGACTTGCACATACAAAATGTGGTCTTTTATATCTTTGTGCAGACAGTTCTTAGCAGCATATTTTAGTCTCATAACATTGTATTATTAATTAAATAAGATTAGTTTTTATGAGTAAGGACACAGTTTTAATACCATGGTGTCTGCAGCATTAGACATCAATTCAGAGCTGAGGAGGTAAATAGTGCTCATAACTGTAGAAATGTTTTCTACATTGAAATAGATGACTAGACAAAAGATCGTACATTGCTTCAGTAGCATCTTAACCTTAACCCTTAGAGCTAATCCTATGGGCACATTTTTTGTTGTTGACTTTTGGAATTAACGTTCAAGGGTATTGATGGCTGATATAGACAATGAACTTTTTTGTGTGCAACACTTTTATTTGTTTAGATCAGCATTCCAAGTTCTATCTTCTAAACAAAAAATGCCACTTCTTGTAAAGAGTACTTTAAAGATTTGGGATGATCCCTAAAAAGTTATTTACATTACAGACATTTAAATAAAGATTGACATTGTTTGCTACATTTTGAGTCTTGTAAAGTACGAGTTATGAGCACTCACGAAGGCTCTTACCTGTAAGGATGTCAGTGTATAAATATTTTTCTAGTGTCAAAGCCTATTTAATAGACTCTTCATGCCACTTAACTGAACTATCATAATTTATACCAAGAAGATAAGAATGTATGCTCTTAATTACCAAACACTCTTCCAAATCAATCCTGGCATATGTAAAGTCCATTCAGATGTTTCACCTGATATGATAGAACTTATGTGTTAAAAAACTGTTATCTTATAAAACTAAGAAAAGAGAAATCTCTAGACTTGTAAAATTTCTTTATATCAATCCTTGAATAGTCATATACATTGTTTTTGCCATGAGATAGCCTTAGTTGCTGACTTGGCATAAAACAACAATTAACTAACTAACTATGCTCTTAATTATAATTTGAGAGGTCATAAAATTATTTACTTTTTTGTTCAAGAGTAAGACAGTGAGCTTTGCATATCTGTACCAAGTGAATGCGATTGTAATATTTCAGGTTTCAAGGAAACAACAATAACATAATTGAAGCCCATATAGGAGACAGCATTGACATTTATTGCCCACACTATAAAGATGATTCTGGTGCCTGGGAGTACTACATTGTGTACATGGTGAGTTTTTTCTTTTTCAATCACACAGGTGTGCCAGTGCATGACACCTGGGAGTACTATATATTGTGTGAATGCATATCAAATTTATATGTACATACAGGAAGTCTTGTTTGGGGGAGAGGTGGGGTGAGGGTGGTGTTTTCTTTGTTTTTTATCTTGGCTAGATCTGAAGGGCAGTGCACCTTAAACTTCCTATACAGCTTGCACCCGCAGATGTGAACGTCTTCATATCTACAGCTCAGCTTGCGTCAATTTTTCTGTACTGATGTACTTAACTGATGAATGCTGATACTCTAAACCTTTTCCACACTAATTTCTGTTTGCAAAACAATCGTTTCGTTCTGTGTTTCAAACCTGCTTTTGAATGGGACACAAAGACCACATTGTTTCTATATCCTCTTGTGAACGAAAGCAATGTCCTCCGATGCCACAGGGCAAAATTATAACCTCAAGCCACTGACAAAAATGACAAGATATTTTCAGAAAAGTTCGACAGCCAAACTGGAAATAATATAGCCCTTTGCTTCAGATCAAAGTGCTATGTGAATAACAAAACTACAATAATTTTTATGGAGCTTGTCTTTGATGTGCCCTGTTTGAGGCAGGTCATTTGTTTTGTTTATGAGCAAGAATCCATAGAATTGTTACTTCCAGTACTATTCAATACAGTTATGCCAAAGGAGGGATGCACTGTTATGCTGGGGACACATTTTGATTATCAGCAAGACCATGTGACATTTTCTACATGCAGCTGCTGCATTGACAGTGTATGTCAGCCAAGTATCTCCTGATTGTTCTGTAATGTGAAATTTTGTGTGAAAATGATTTAGTATCAGTCTCCATCATTGATGGGCAACTTGATTTGCTTATTAAAGCACTGAAAGGAAATTTAAAATGTTTCTAGTAGTTTTTAATGTATTTTTATGTTTGTGGCCAAATTATTTTGTATTATTAAATTTTATGAGGAAGGATGCATCTGTAATTTGAATACATAAAAATCCAAATAAAGCAATAAAAGGGGAAAAACCCTGTAATATAGGTCAATTTTTCACTGACCTGATATTGAAGTGTTATTTACTGGAGCAACTTGGCTTGCTTTGTTTTTCTCTCTTTCTTTTTTTTCACCAAGGTTATTGTTTCCAGGCCACAGGGCAGGAAAATAACAGCATATCTTGAAAGATGAAGTTTATTTTGTCATTTTGCATTTAAAAAATGTTGTATAAAGCAAATGAAACATTTTCAAAATATAACTTGCCAGGTTTATTTAGTGAACACTGTCCACCTTTTTATTTTTGACGTGTATCTTCTATGCTGTGAGCACTATTTCCTTTAAGACATAGTTGAAGGATTTTAAAAATCAGTTTTCATAAATTTAAACAATAACCTTTTCTTGTGGATATTGTAATGTTTTGGTTATCAAACAGCATGCACTTGTCGAAGTGTTACACAAAAATTATAACCCTATGTATGTCTGTCTGCCTGCCTCTCTCTGACATACACATGTTCATGTGTGCTCGCAGACATACAAAAAGTCTCACTTAACAGTTTCATAAAACTTCAAGAGAGTGATATGACACAACATAGTCATTCCTATGTCAAACAGTGTTAGAGCAATTTTTCAATTGTTTAAACTGATGAAGACTATCTAAAATCAGTACATTATTACTGGTAGCATAAGAACTTTGACTCAGGTTTATTAGCAGGACATTTTGACCTCATTTTGTTTGCATTTGTAAATTTCAAGGTTTGAAAACTAGTATATTATGAATGGAGTAGAAGTATTCACAGTTTTAGAAATAGTACCTTTTATTACAAGTTATAATGAACTTTGTACTTATAACCTGATAAAACTTTTTCCCCCAGACACAGCTGCATCATGATTATCAGTGCAGCAGCACTGTAGTGCTTACTGGTGTTCGAAGTAATTTGAATAATTTTACCTTTCTCTTGAATGGCAGCAAAGTTCTTCTTAGACACAGGTACCCAAATGTGATCATGATAATTATTTCCTCCTAATTTGTGCAGGCATTTTTGCTGAACAATTTGGGTATTTTGTGTTGCTTTTAAAAGTTTCTCATTTATAACAGTGTTAATTGTTTAATATTAAAATTTACAAAGGGGTACTAGTTCAAGACAAATGATGTAAACACTTTTGAAATCCCCATAGTTATTTTGTGGGTTTATGCATTAGTATTCAGACTTGGCTACCATTAGTGATCTGTAGCAACTATGGATTTAGACTGCTGACTGTGGAGCTCTGGTTGTATAACAATCTAGCAATTTTTGGTAATGAAAACTAGGATTACTTGTAAAATGTAAATCAAAGGCAGTTAGCAAAAAAACAAAGATCAAGCAATGAAAAAGCACAAAGATTAACGTAGGAGACATGAGGACAAATAACAGAAACACAATAAATCACTAGTTTCAAGGTGGCCATAATTGCGCTGTTGTGACCTCAGTTCATATGTGCACTTAAACAGTAATACTTTGCATAGGCACTTTATTTTTTTTTAATCTGGAAACAAGTTGTTACCAATAGCAAACAAGTCAACTTAGAAATTGCTGGAAAATTAAAATCATTAATAAGAGAAAACAATTTAAAAAGTTGTTCCTTCATATAACTTAGAATACAGCGAGAGTGTAACAAAATAAATTGAAGGTAAATATTTTGTGTAGAAAATAATTGATTTTTACATTGAGAACGATTGTCGGCCCCCTAACCCTTTTAAGGTCGACTGGGGAGTATGGTGTTAGAGACCAGGGTCCAGTTGCACAACACATTTCTAATTTTAAACACTTTTAGGCCTTAAATCTTTTTAGATAATCAGTTTAAAGTGCACACCACAATTTGAGAATTTTTAGAACTAAAACTGCTTTAAGTAAGGTAAAGTTGTTGAAGTCTGACTTTCCTTCCTGTCAGTACAATTTTTCGTTATGTTCTTGTGCAATGCATCTAAATGGCAGAGAAGAGATTTTGCTTGTTTAGAACAGTTTTAAGGTTTAGAAGCATGTTATTAGAGATCATTTGTTTATATAGACCTCCTCCATCAAAAAGGAATCAGCTTTCAGATTCTCTGTATCATGAGGAGTTTGCCATGCTGCTGGACAGTTTACTTACAAAGGAGAAGTTTCTTATTTTGGGGGATGTAAATTTTCATTTTGATAGACCTCAGTATAGTGATGTGAAGCTGTTCATTGAGGCTTTAGACAGCCGTAGTCTTTGTCAGCTGATCGATAAACCAACTCATAAACTCAGACACATTCTGGACTGGGTTATCACTCGTGCGCCATCAGAGTCACTGGTCAAGTCAGCTGTTGTAGAGGATTTTTTTATTTCGGACCATTTTGTGCAGTCCTTGGTGACTGATCTCTCTCGACCAAGGCGTAAAAAAAAGACATCTGTTTTGTGTAGAAATTTGAAGAAGATTGATTTGAACGCTTTTAGAGAAGACCTGCTTCAGTCAAAGTTGTTATTAATCCTCCCACAGATGTTGATGAGTTAGTAGAATTATATAATCAGACTTTATTAGAGCTGCTTGATAAGCATGCGCCTGCAGTTAGCAAAATTGTTGTAGACAGACCAGATTGTGCGTGGTATTGTGAGGGGGTGAGTGAAGCCAAGAAACAAAGACAGTTGGCAGAGAAAAAGTGGAGGAAGACCAAACTTGAGATTGACAGACAGCTGTATAAGTTAGCCAGAAATAAATATGTGTGTGTGCTGTAAAAAAGGCTAAATCGTTATTCGTGCAGGAGCAGCTAGAGGCTGCTAGTGGAAATCCCAGAAAGACTTTTGACATTGTGAACAGCCTGCTGGGTAAGAACAGAACTAGTCCGGTTCTTCGTGAGGTGGATGACAAGTCAGCTGCTGATAGCTGTCTTCCTTCTTTGTTAATAAGATAAAGGAAATTAGTGCTGGACTTGTGAGCTGCCAGAGTGTGAGGAAGACTATTCTGTGCCATTTGCTGGTGTTCCTCTGACTTCTTTCACGTGTCTTGATGAGAGTTACTTGAGGAAACTTGTAGCGAGATCAACTAAAACTTCATGTGCTGTGGATCCTATACCAACTAAATTTATTATTCAACTTTTGGACATTCTATTTCCTGTCATTTTGGACATTATTAATGCCAGTTTGAGAGCAGGATGTGTTCCACGGTGTTTTAAACAGGCCGTTGTGAAGCCCTTGTTGAAGAAGGCAAACCTGGATCCCTCTGACTGTAAAAACTATCGTCCAGTATCAAATTTATTATATATTTCCAAGTTACTTGAGAGGGTGGTCGCAGAGCAGCTTATGACCCATTTTATTACTTATGGCTGCCTAGATAAATTTCTGTCAGCGTATCGTCGTGGCTTCAGCACAGAAACTGCTCTTCTTCTTGTGACCAATGACATTCTTTGTAGTGTCAACTCTGGCAACTTAGTGCTTTTAGTATTACTTGACCTGAGTATTGCGTTTGACACCATCAACCACCGCCTGCTGCTCCAGAGACTGTCGTCGGAAGCTGGTATCGAGGGCGCTGCGCTGCAGTGGATTGACTCCTATGTTGCTGATAGATCTCATAGAGTGATTGTCGGCTCTGCAAGCTCTGAGGCAGTTCCTCTGGTGTGTGGCGTGCCACAGGGATCCGTTCTGGGTCCTTTATTATTTTCTGTATACACTTCACAGCTTGGACGGGTAATTGAACGTTTTCAGATGGGACGTCAGTTCTTTGCTGATGACACACAGATACTCAACAGTTTTCTCCCTGACCCAGCAGTGGCTAGGATTGCACTTCAACGACTTGAATCTTGTTGTGTTGCGGTGAAGGCCTGGATGACCTGGAATCGTCTTAAGCTCAACGACGACAAGACAGAAGCGTTACTGTGCGGCCCCAAGGCCAGACGGGAGCAGATTGGCATTAGTGCTGTGCAGGTCGGTGAGGCCTCCATAGCCTTTGCTGACTGTGTACGGGACCTAGGGCTCTTTATTGATGCAGAGCTCTCCGTGTGCAACCATGTTAGCTCTGTTGTGGCAAAATCCTACTACTTTTTGAGGACTTTAGGTAGATTACGGCCCATGCTGACTCGGGCTGCTGCCAACTCACTTGTGGCTACCATCATATCAAGATTAGACTACTGCAATAGTGCATTGTGGGGTATACCTGCTACGTAGTTAGATCGACTCCAAAGGGTTCAAAACAGCCGCCAGGATTGTCACACGTGCAAAGTCGTCCACTGAGCACATCACCCACATACTACAGAGCCGTCACTGGCTCCAAGTGAGTAAAGCCCATTGATCACAAAGTGCTTTCGATTGCACAGTCCTGCATGTTCAAAACTGCTCCTGACTATTTACAAGAGGTAGTTCCTCCTTACCAGCCGTCATGCAGCCTGCGCTCTGGCTCTCAGTCACGCTTCTGTCTCCCTGCAGTGGAAGACACAAACAAGAAGCACACTGGAGCCAGGGCCTTCAAAAACGCGGCACCTAAGCTGTGGAATGCTCTGCCATCGTCACTCTCCACCATCACCTCAGCAACCATGTTTCGGAAAAGACTGAAGACTCATTTGTTTACTTAAGACAGACTTAAACAACCTAGTACCATTTCTGTTTTTATTATTTTTTACTTTCCTGTTTTATTTTTTTCTTCTCTTCTGTTTTTGCTGCGCAATGAGCATTCTTTTGAATGGATACCTGCGCAATATAAATCGACATCATCATGTTGTGCAACTGGCCCCTGACTTTCTGGAGGCCCTTTATTTTTCGTTAGTGCAATGCCCATCTCTCCCACCGTCCCATCACGCCTGATACCTTCTTGAGCTTTCTTAGGAGTCGGATAATCATTCCATACAGCTGGGTCGTCTGGGAAAAGTACGCTTGGGTTTCGAGTTGGTTTGCCTTTGGGTATAGGGTACCCTGGCTTAACCAAAGAGGATAAAGTTACCCTCTTTGCTCTAACCACTTGTGTATTAACTTTCTCACACTGAGAGCAAAGAAGGATGAGCATATCAAAACATGCTTTAAGTGTAGTGACAAGATCTATTATTATTATGTTATTATTTCTAGACGGATTTTTAAAAAGCTTATGCTAACTTTTTATATTTCTGTATGGCATTTGTCATGGCGGTCAGTGCATTGTGAGTTATTTAGAGAACACTTCTCAGGGCTAATAAGAACCAAACAGAATGCCCTACATGTTTCTCATCTGCACACCTCTAATAGAGGGTAGAAGGTGGGCTTTGCAGCCTGGGGGAAGCCACATACCTCAAGCAACATGCGCAGTAGCAAATAAAGGGTGGCACTTTAAAAATATAATGACTGAAATGGGAGTAAGGGAGGTCAGGGTATTTCCAACTTCAGTATCTGGTAGTTTGGTAAAAGCGCCGCCCAGTATTTCTTGCTAGGCATGTTCGCTTGTCTCCTGTTAACGTCCTAACAAAAGAAAAAGAAAAGAGGGAGACTCATGAGGCTGGGTCCACGAATGCTTTGAAGTTCAACCGACTGAGCAGGGGTGGTTTTTTTTCTGTTAGGTGTGCTCCTAACGTTGGCGAAATGGAAATGCTTGCGCTGATGAACAGAGGGAAGGGGAAGGTGGTTAGGTGGAGAGACTCAGTGAAGACTACTTGGTGACCATGATAGTTGGGACTGTGTAGCAATTATGGACTCATAAAATTGTGCTGCGCAGGCAAATCAAAAAGATGCTACCCCACAGACACACCTGAAAAAGTGACTACAGATTAGTGCGCAGCTTGCGGATTAGAATGTCAGTTTTGCCTCCTGTCGTGTAGCCTTTGGAAAGGAAAGAGTTGAAATCACTACAGATCCTATGTATCTGGTTCTCTTTTTGTTGATTAGCCAGTCAGAAGATTACAGAGTATCATGGACGCAAGAACAAATTATACAGTATCTATGTGATGATTGTAGAGCTTTACCCTCAACATTCCCTAGTGTTAGAAAAAATGCAAATATTGTCTCCAGTGGTATTTATACTAAATTAAAACGATAATAAAACTGTTTATCTGCCAGGTTAGATCAGTGTTTAATTTAAACTGTGCAACATGCAAGTCTGTAAAAGTGAAAAGTGTCTTGGATTATTTTGAGAATGGATGTGATAAGACTGCACATTACTTTTGATGCAATATCTTTCCACCCCTTATGAAGTGCCTTCATGAGCTCTAGCACAGTTGCAGATCTCTTGTGTTATCTTTGCGCTTTAGAAATGTCTGTCCTAATAATTACAAATACCATTCATGTATGTGTAAGTGGGTTTCAATGTAGGAACCTTAAAAAAAAATAGAATAAACCAACAACAGCAGAATACTAATGTGCACTGTAAGGAACTGCACAATGAAATGTGTTGCATGAGATATGAATATTATCTTCAGCAGTAAGAGAAACGTATACATCTGATCTGTAGAGATTTATATCCTTTTATTTCTAAAAGGATCTGATGTATGGCATTAAGTAGAAACAGGTATTCTGATCAGTGCAGTCACTTTTTCAGGTGTGCATTTGGAGTGGATTTTTTTTTTGTTTTTCTTGACAGCATAATTGTATAGTTCATAACTGGGTGGCAGACAAGCATATGCATCAATAAAATAAAATTTTAGCTTTTATGATATACATTGCAGTTGAAATTTTTTAAAATAATCTTTTAGTATTGAAATCCAAACAGAAGTAAGTAACTAAATACATTTCAACATACCTTAAAGTTCGCTTTCCCTACAGTTAAAGCTCAGTTCATAGAGATAGTTTTCATGCATGCCTGCATATGGTACAGTTGAATAATAGTGTATTCAAGATAGGTGATCATGGCTACTTCCATACCAAAATGGAGGAGTAGTGTCACCAGTAGTGTCAACTGAAGGTTTAATACTATCAAGATAAAATTGTCTAAGCAGCTGTATTGCATGTAGTTAGCAAGAAAAAAGAGACTGAAGAGATTAAACAGTAGAAGCAGTGTTCCTTGTGTTCTTAGTCTTCAAACATTCAGCAATGTAATTCGCTCTCTTGATGGTGATTCTTGATAAGGATTGTGTTGATTCCATTCAAGTGAATCATGCAAGAATCTCCTGCCACCCAAGCATGATATCTTGGATTTGTTATTGACAGTCATTAAACCATGTTGGAGGATACCAACTGAGTGGCTAGATCCTACCTTCTCCACACTCCCACAGTGCAGATTTTTAATTCTTTTCTAAGTGAGCAAACAAGAGGTGCAGTTTTTTTCCCCAGAGTGTTCAGGTAGTTGAGTGTGGTGCTTCAGTACTGCAGAAAATTGCTAGAATTGGGATCCCAAAGGGGGTTTAACACAAATGTATAATGATCTCTGCTGCAGTACATACTTCTTAACCATAACACAATCATTGCTCTATGAGCCATGCATTCTGAATATGCTGTGTGCATCTTTTAAAAAATTCTTTCATGAGGCCTTTAAAAGCCTTTATTTATTTACTTTTTCTGTGGGATGCACTAAATATGTCAAACGTTTAACATTACTGAGGAAAAAATTAAATACATTTGGGTGTTTAATAATACTAGCAATTAAATTCCTGTAGTCTGTGTCATACTCTGTACTTTGATGGTTAGAGTTCTTGTCTTCTGCTTTCCCATCCACCTTAACTACATGTGATGCAGCTATATGTACTAATATTAATCATACAGCTACCTTTTATCAGCTAATTTACCAGTTTATTGGAAAGGCTTTTGCGCATCAATTGTTCGAGGTTGATGGGCAACTGATGTAAAGAGCAGGAAGACGGATGATGTATATATGTGATGTGCATGCAAGCACACACACACACACGCACATGCACACATACACTCTCTTTCTCTTTCAAGACAGGCAAGGTCCCTGGTTCTGGGTCCATAGTTTTTCTTATTGTCCTTCAATGCATTAGAAATCACTTACATACTCCTTCAAAAAATCTCAACCAGAAATGTTTTAGTTCCCCATTTAATGTGATTAATGTCCCACTTCCCCCTCTAACCCCTAACTCATCTCCAAAACGACCACTATACTAAACTGTCCCTAAACTGTAAATCCTAAGCCCTAACTCTAAATCTGCTCATCTAGTTTCTTGGCTCCTAGTATACACACACACACACACACCGATATGCACACACAACAGAGCATGTTTGTGTGCTTTGTTGTTTTAATCTAATGTACTTCTTCATTTTGCAAGGAACATTACAATTGTAGCATGCCCAGTACTATTGGTATACTAATTGTTGAATCCTGGTTTTGAACTTTAAACAATAATATTCAGCCTTTTTTAGTGTTTTAAGTTTTTATGTGAAATATCACCACTTTCTGTCACATGAATTACAGCTCTTTGAAATGTTCTTTGCAACTGAAGTGAAAGTCAGTTTAGACATGATGATCACATGCAGTCAGCTTGTTTTTAAAAAAAAAAAAGGATTAAGTGATGTGGTAATCACGTTTGTCACAAAGTAGACTAAAGAATTAAATGCTTTATTTTGATAAGAAGAAATAATTTCTTCTTTGTCTTGTTCAACAGGTGGATCAACTGAACTATGAGACCTGTGTCATCAATAACACTCAACAAAAGTTCAAATTGAATTGTTCAAAACCGAACTCAACAGAGCCCCATTATTACACACTTTGGATTCTTGACTTCCAGCCTATACCAGGAAATCCTGACTTCAAAGAAGGAGAAAGTTACTTCTTCATTTGTGAGTCATCATTGAAGTTTCT
This sequence comes from Marisa cornuarietis, assembly GCA_004794655.1. NCBI lineage: Eukaryota > Metazoa > Mollusca > Gastropoda > Architaenioglossa > Ampullariidae > Marisa > Marisa cornuarietis. The sequence goes on from SMMW01000585.1 coordinate 853,072, forward strand.
ATTTGAGTCAAAAGATATTTATCTTGCATGTATAATAGAAAGTACTTTCATCTGCTTCCTCTACCTCCAATCCATACTGAAGCAGCAAAAATGTAATAAATATATTGGTACATATCAATCATCAATGAGTCTTAAGAATTAGTAGATTATATTTATTAGGTTCTGTTGTTAAGCATTTAAGTATAAAATATTCTGTTTAGTGTTACATAGGATTAATCATTTAAAAAATAGTGCAAGAACATGGCCAGCTGTTTGATATATGGATGGTAAAGATTGATTAATATCTAATCTTAACTATAAAACCCAAGATTTGTAATCAGGATACATGTTAAAATAATGTTGAATCTAAACCATGATCCATCTGCTTCTTTTTCAACAAAATAATAATAATAATGAACATTTAAATAGCAGGCTCAAAGCGCTTTACAAAAATTATATACAGAAGTAAACTGAATCACCAGCAGCCATGCACCCATATTCACATACAACAGACATACTCACTTCTACAACAGAAATTTAGGCAAACATTAAAGCTTAAATTGTATTTTGATCTTACCATGCATCATTTTGATTACAATATGAAATCCAACTAATTCTTGCATAGATTTCATTCGTGCACTGCCCACAGATTTGCAAGCTTAGTCATTACAAACACTGTTGACCAAGTAAATGTGATATTTGTTTGGAAAACTTGTTAATTACTGTGGTATGTAGTATTAAAGTTCAGTGTTTATAAAATGCAAACAGTTATTAGACCTCCAGTTAAAATTCCTGGTTGAAATTGTTGGTGGCTTTTAAACCTCCATGCAAACAAATTGGGGGTATTATTGATTATCCATGAGAGAAAAGTACACATCAATGTACAAATGTTTAAATATAATATTGATACCTGATGTCAAGAAACTGCTTTAATTATTAGTGAGTCAAATGTATTACGTGTGTAAAACTATCACTAACTTTCAAAAATTCATTTCATGACAAAATATTAACTTTCATATTTGAATTATTACATTTTTTATGTGATCTGGAGCTCTCATACACGTTTCTATCCAGTGGTAACCACTAAAGCATTCTTATTTATTACAAACTAAGCATTTCTCTTAATGCTGATATTTTAATCTCAGGCTGTCTTTGCTTTTTTAATGGATACAGTATCATTTTCTTCTGTAGGACTGCAACTGATCGTACAATGTTTAGTTTCAGCTTTACCAACAATATTGGAAATAGATTATTAAAACTTATTTGAAATAACTACACTTATATTAAAAATAAATACATAAAATATGTGTGAGACAAAGCAATATTGCAAAAGGGTACTTTAGAGCATGACAAACCATATTACAGACTGTACTCAGAGTATAACTGTAAAAACATGATAGAAACATTTTAGAATGCTGACAATATGCTGGAACAAGTGAAAAAAATTGAATTTTTCCGTATCACTAGTGGCAGGTTGGAAGTAAGACATTTAATAATTCATTGCCACCGTTTGCCATTGATCTGTGCTGAAACAGTAACTACCTGTATACAGTATAGCATGGTTTTGTAAACAGTATTGATGTAAGAAAAAGAATGCAGTTGATAGCTTACTACTTTTTTTTTACCTTTATTAATGAAATTAATGAATATCTTCTAATAGGTTTCTAAGCATTCAGCATAGTTTATAAAAAAGATTCCTCATTTGTTGTGATTGTTCGACAGTCAGTCTGTCAAAATGGAGAGTGTCAAACCTAGAGAAACATACAGTCTTTAGCTTGAAAAGTGGAAAGGTGAACAGATTAATATTTTTTAGAATAAGCTCGGGAAAAATCTCCATTTATAGCATCAAGTGCAGGAATGTGGGAGAGAAACGTACAGCAGTATGCAACAAAGATGTGGGGGCAGCATAAGATAACATTAGAAGCAGCATTTGTAGTTCTAGTCTTGCATACAGATGATCTCATTGAGTGCAGCTGTGTCTAGATTCATTTTCTCTCTCTCTTATTCCTTTTCGCCCCCAGTGGAGCATAGGGCCGCAACTACACCACGCCAGCGAACCCGGTTCTGGGCCTCCCTCCCCAGTTGGGTCCATGTCATTCCAGCTGCCTCCGCCTCGCTGTGGACCGATCTTCTCCACGTCTGTCTGGGTCTTCCAACCCTGCGTCTCCCCTGTGGGTTCCAGTCCAGAGCTTGTCGTGTTAGATTTTCGGCCGGCTTTCGCAGGGTGTGGCCGATCCAGCCCCATTTTCGCTTCTTGATGTCTTGGCTGGCAGGTTTCTGGTTGGCTCTCTCCCACAGGTATGCATTGGAGATTCTCTCGGGCCATCTGATGTTGAAAATGTGCCGCAGACATCTGTTTATGAATGTTTGAATCTTCCTGGTGATGTTGTTTGTTACACGCCATGTCTCAGACCCATATAGAAGGACAGATTTTACGTTCGTATGAAAGATACGGATCTTGGTATGCTGAGATAGTGCCTTGGAATTCCAGATGGGTCGCAGGATGGGAAATGCTTGCCTGGCTTAATTTATTCTGCTTCTTACATCTTCATCTGCACCTCCATCCTTGGTGACTATGCTGCCTAGGTAGATGAAGCGGTCAGTCTCTGTAATACATTCCCCGTGTAGCTGAAGTGGGGCTTCTTGCTTGTTGTTGATCCGCATTATCTCTGTCTTCTTGATGTTGATTGTCAGGCCAGTTGTCGCTGCTTCTTCTGAGAGCCGAGTGAGCTTTGTCTGTGCATGTTGTTGCTTGTGGGACAGCAGGCTGATGTCGTCTGCAAAGTCGAGATCCTCAAGTTGCATGGCAAAGGTTCATTGAATGCCTGTGTTGCTGTTAGAAGTTGTTCTTCTCATGATCCAGTCTATGACGATCAGGAAGATTGTCGGCGAGAGCATGCAACCTTGCCTTACTCCAGTCCTCACTGCAAAGGGGTCCGTCAGCTTCCCATTGTGGATCACCTGGCATGTCGAGTCCTCATACAGCTGTTGGATGATGGCAATGAACTTTGGTGGAAATCCGTAGTGCTGCATCAACTTCCAGATAGTCTCTCTGTCTACGGAGTCAAATGCCTTCTCAAAGTCCACAATTATGTATGTATAGTGGGGACTGCCATTCGATGGACTGTTCAATAATGATTCGCAGTGTAGCAATATGGTCTGTGCATGATCTACCCTGCCGAAAGCCTGCCTGTTCTTGCCGCAGTCTCTTGTCTAGGGCATTCTTCAGTCTGTCCAGCATGATTCTGGTCAGCACCTTGCTGGGAATGGACAGTAGCATAATCCCACGCCAGTTGTTGCACTGGGTCAGGTCACCTTTCTTGGGTAGCTTTACCAGATAGCCAAGTTTCCAGTCTGCTGGAACTTGCTCCTGCTTCCAAATTTTCTGCAGCAGGGGGTGTAGCATCTCTGTTGCGGCTGTTGGATCTGCCTTGAGTGCCTCTGCAGGAATGCCATCTGGGCCTGCCGCCTTACCAGTTTTCAGGGACTTGATGGCTTTGATGATTTCTGCCTTGGTTGGTGGGTTGGTGTTCACCTGGAGCTGCTCGGTGGCTGGGGCAATGTCCAAAATTGTTGCTGGTGGTGCCCGGTTCAGTATTTCTTTAAAATGTTCTGCCCAGCGAGATCTTTGTTCTGCATCCCCAGTAATGACGTTGCCATTCTTATTCTTTACTGGCCTGCATGCATTGATGTTTTTCCGTCCTGACAGAGTTCTTGTAATTTCATATAGTCTTTTCATGTTATTTTGCGCAGCTGCTTGTTCTGCCTCTTCTGTCATCCTGTGTGCGAACTGTCTCTTGTCGCCTCTTGCACTCTTCTTCACTTCTCGGTTCATCTCCCAGTACTTTGCTCTGAGCTCTTCTTTTTCCTGCTGGTCTTGACACTGGCTGATCTTCTGCTTCAGCTCTTTCCTTCCCTCTATCTTTTTCCAGGTCCCTATGCTCAGCCATTCCTTGTGTTGTTTCTGTTTCTTTCCCAGAACACATGTGCAGGCAGCCTTCCAGGTCTCCTGTAATCCTGTCCAGTGGTTAGCCACTGTTTCTTCAAAGAGTCCCTCCAGTGCCTCAAACCTGTTTTTGACTTCACAGTTGAACTCTTCTTGCTTCCTGCGATCTCTAAGAAACTGCACGTTGAATTTGTGGTGTGGTCTATCTGATGACTCATGAAAGGACCTCAGCTTTATTTTCAAAATCGCTACAAGCAGGTGGTGGTCTGAGGCTGCATCTGCACCACGCCTTACCCTGACATCCAGCAGACTTCTTCTAAACTGTTGATTAATGGTGATGTGATCGATCTGGTTTTCTGTCTTTCCATCTGGTGAAGTCCAGGTGGTCTTGTGAATGGTTTTGTGAGGAAAGACTGTGCCTCCGATTACAAGGTCATTAAACAAGCAGAAGTCCGTGAACAGCTCACCATTCTCATTGCAGTTGCCCACACCGTGCTTTCCCATTATGTGTTCTTTGTCCGTGTTTTCATCTCCAACTTTTCCATTCATGTCGCCCATGATGATCTTCAGGTCTCGTCTTGGAGTACGATCAACCAGTGCTTGTAGGGAGTTGTAAAAGTCCTCCTTCTCCTCTTCTTTTGCTGCTTTGGTAGGTGCATAGCACTGGATGATGGTGATCTTTCTTCCTTTGGAGTTAAACCGAGCTGACATGAGTCGTGGGGAAACTGGTTCCCATGATATTAGTGCCCTTGCAGCCTCCTGTGTCATCAGTACTGCTACTCCTTGTGAGTGGTCATGGTCAGGATCTTCATGTCCAGAGTAGATGATAGTCTCTCCTGACGAGAGTCTGGTCTGACCGCTACCATTCCATCTGGTCTCGCACAGGCCAAGGAGCTTGATGCTATAGTTCTTCATCTCCTGTGCTACCTGAGCTGATTTCCCTCTCTCGTATAGGGTTCTGATGTTCCAGGTCCCTATCCTGGTTTTTGCCTTGGCTGTGAGAAGATAGGTCGGCGAGCTGACTTCCCGAAGGCTTTCGCCAGCACGCGTCATAGGCCCCTCCAAAGAGGGATCTTCCCGTCCAGGCTCTCGTTGTGGTAGTGTTGTAGTTGTAGTTTCTGTAGCAAGGGTTGTTTTACAGGGTGGGGTTGCTAACCCCACGCCCAACCCTCCTCCTTCATCCGGGCTTGGGACCGGCAGGTTACCCGGGGGGGTTTCCAGGCGGAGTTAGATTCATTTTAGGAAAGTAAAAATATTTATGGCTGATCCTTTAAGTTTCAGTACCCATTTCCTGTAAATACAGTGTAAAGAAACAAACGAGGAGGATAATCGTAAAGTTTTGCTCATATGTCTACATGACACAGGTTGTTTCATCAAGTTTTATTAGAGTTTTGATGTTCACTTTTTCAAATGGTAATAATTTTTTTTTCAAAATTTTAAATTTGTAATATTACTCATATGACCCTTCTATCTGTTCGGTAAGTTAAAAAAAACAACACCAGTGTGCTTGTGTGCTTAGAGTTGGGATATGTGAGAGATTTCAGGTTACAAAAAACCCAGCAATGATTCAGTTAAGTGTACTGGTAGTTGTAAAAGGTCAGAGTTTGTGACTTTTTCTTTAATTATGTTAGCTAGCAAAGCTTTCCCAGAATTTTGTTGAGAAGTCAAACAAAGTATTTAGTATTCAAGCACAGATTACACTTTGCATTATTATTAAGCACATTCTCTTTAAATTGTAAATGTTATATTCATTAATTTTTTTTAGTGTTTACTGTTACTTGGAACTGTAAACAGGTAATTCTCAATATTGGATGGGAAATACAAAGTTAACACCACATCCTTGTGATCTGGTTTTGTTTATCTTTTATTCATGCTCTTCCATACCACCTTTTATACCTTCACATCCTGTCTTTAAAAAAAATTTGAATACTTGCCTTTCCAAGTGACTTTGAGATAAATATTACTGAAAGAATACCATAAAAAATATATGTGAACATATGACCCTATTCTGAGCACGCTTACATCTTTTATAACTTTCTATGAAATCAGCAGTAGTTTCTTGTTTTTCTGAATTGCTTAAAGGTGATAAGAAAATGTCTGCACTAATGTTATCAGCTTGCATTACACTGATGATAATAGTATGAGAACTGTTTATCATATTGTGTCTTTTCTAATCAACAGCGACATCTGGAGGACAGAAAAGTAACATTGACAACCAGTTTGAAGGAATGTGCAAGACACACAATATGCGTATGATACTTCAGGTTAAGCCCAAGGATGATGTTGGTAAATGACATTTTCTTTTTTTAACTTCTCAGTTATTTTGTTCCTTTTTTAGTCTTTCCCTCATTTATCTTCTTTTTTCTCTTTTAGCATTCTTGAACTTGATTTATTAACGTAAGGTCTCTGAACTTTATATGTGGAGGTCAAGTACAGTTGTGCACTTCAACAAACCGTTTTGCACAGCAATCAGATTCTTAAGCACTATGACATTTTTGTTTGCATTTTTCCTTCTGCCCTAACTTCAGTGGACAGTAAATATACATACCTACAGAATGAGTGATCTAGACGCTTTCATTTTGCAGCAGACAAATCAAAAAAGGCATTTGTGAGTTTTTACAATAATTACTTGGATGCATGTTTCCTTAATCATCATATTTAGAACAATCCACCAATCATTCTTCAATATTTGCACAGAATCGACACATTCATTTTATTACTGTAGAGCTTATTTGTATTTAGATCTTTTAGGCCCAACCTAAACTTTATAAATACATTTTAAAACTTATTAATAATAATAATAAAGTGAATTTATATCACACTTTTCCCCACAATCAAAGGCTACCTCAAAGTGCTTCATACAAATTTAAATCCACAGAATAATAATGGTTTCAAACAAACAGTTCATTGTGCTCACAGTTAGTATAGCTATTCATGTTGAGAAGCCTTCTCTTCTTCTCTGACAGTCTTTCAACTTGCAGCTGAGATTTTTAGTTGTAGTATCAGTGGTAATAGTAGTGGTGGTCGTGGTGGCAGCGACATGTATAAGTCCATTTGTGGCGCACACATGACTGTCATGGAGGTGGCATCAACGCAGTGTTGGGGAACAAGAAAGAGGTAGGATTGTAGATAATAGGTCAGAGGATCAAGTCCACATTTAAGAAGCATATATAATTAAATAAGAGTACAGATTTTGTAGTATGATAATGTGTCAAACGACTTATTTCAGATGTATACAATAGTTATGGTTTTATCAGAATATCAAACAACTTAAAAAATATGGAATAGTCCATATTTCCTAGACTCCTTATCATTCTCATAATTTTTACCTCCTTACCTTTGGCTCTGTCTGCAGATTCTTCTAGTGCCAAATCAAAGGACAGTTTTGTAGTCATTGTGAAACTGAAATATTTAAACATAGTTACCATTTTGTCTTCCATGCCTTTATAGCATCATGTTTCTGAGTTAGCTAGATATCCATGCTTACGAAAAATCTTCATTTTTGTCTTATTTAAATTTACAACCAGTGCATCCGAAACTTGTTCCAAATTGTTCAGGTGATTCTGTAAGCTGGTGAGAGTGGTGGAGATTAGGGAAATATCATCAGTAAACAATAACAAAAATATTTCTCAAAGCCTTGGCAGGAACTGAAAACCGTGTTTAACCTTATTTGTAATCAGCTACTTCTGTTATTAACAATTCAAAGATCGTGGGGGTTGGGGGGAGACGCATGCAGCCCTTGTTTTACTTCAGCTGGACATTCAAATAAATCAGATATCTGGGAATTTCAACTAACACAAATATAGATACATTTTTAGTATTTTTGTTGAAACCTTTAGCTCATGTAGCACTACCCAGAGGTTTTTTGTCAACTAAATTGAAAGCTTTCATATAATCCACAAAACACATCGAATTTGTTTCTTCACTGGCCATTGTGTGTACGCATGTGAAAGAGACAGAGAACAAGAAATGAAAACTTAGCATGTCCCTGGATCACTCAGAATCCAATATATGATGCTTTCAAAAGTATTAACCTATACACTAAAACCTTACTGTAATGTCTACCCATCAACATCCCCTGTTTCAGTAATGTGTGTGTAAGAGAGAGCAAGTAAGTGAGAGAGAACTTTTGCAAGTATGTTTTTGTATTTACTTTAGTTTAAGGGACCATACTCTTTCCTTTTTCCTATGCCCTTCCTGTGTATACAGCTGAGTGTAGACACAGAAATGAAGACAATAGATAAATTTGCAGAACACACCAGACTTACAGGACTGGTTTCCAATAATGATGACTCCTATTGCAGATCACAGAGATTTTTCATGTTGTTGCATGGTCTGATGATAATTGTTTAGAGCAAAATGTAAAGCAAACGAAAGAAATTATTGTTGAATTTAGGAAAGACAAAGTTGCTTTTGATAAAATACTTATTGAAGGAGAAGTAGTAAGTACAAATATTACAAATTACAGCTACAAATATTAAGTGTAATTATGATTGATAAACTTACTTGGAAAGCTCATAAAGGTAGTGTTATTAAGAAAAGTGCTTCATTGCCTGCTTTGTCTGAGAAACTGAAGTCTTTTTAAAGTGCATTTAGAATCTCTGTAAATATTTTACGCTACTGTTATATACAACACCATGACTTATGTTCTTGTGTGCTGGGGTGGGAACATTTCATTGAGGCCAGACAGAAATTGAATATTAAAAAAGCAGAAAGGATGGTTGGAAGGTAGCAGAATGATATTGAGACAATGTATAAGAAGCAGCTGATAACAAACTGACTGCAGTTTTAGCTGATGACTTACACCCATTCCAAAAGACGCACAGGCAGAAATCTACTTTTCAAGTTCCTAGAGCTAGAACCACACTTATCTGCCCTCATTCATTGTGGTTGCAATACAAATATACAATGAACCCATGAATAAGATGCACACTTGAATGCAGTTGGCAATACTGCTTGCTCCCATTCTGGTGCGTCCATTTCTTTGTATATTATTAATTGATAATTAGTTTGAGACCTATGTGGTACAGCAAACTTCCCCCAGTCAACCTAGCTGTGGGAATGGACCATAGAGTGTTGGTGAAGATAAGGCATTAAGGGAGAGGAGATGGGTACCACTCTTACATAAAGCTGGCTTCAAGAAGAGTGAGGTCTCGAACAGCTCACCCCCAAAGACCTAAGAAAAATTAGGGGACAACCTTTACCTTTAATTGATGTCATAATTATCTCTTTGTTTTTCTGTGTTGATATTTTATGTAAAGTGATGTTCTAATGTTACTGTTGGCAGACAACAGTTTCATGAAAAAGGATTAATAAAGATGGTTTGTATTTGTATTTGTGAAGTAGTTTTGTTACCTTATGGTGGGATGTAAATTACATGCCTCTTGTTGTACACTGAAAACTTAGTTATGGGCACTCTGTGAATAAAGAGCATTCAGATATTATAATGTCTCCTACAAGCTCATGTATTCAGTTATTTTTGATGTATTAATTAAACACACAACAGAATAAAATATATTTGTTATTCTTTCTTTCCCAAGATTTTTATAAGATGGATAAATCTTTACATGTGGCTTAAAGGCAAGACACTCCATAATATAGACAATATTATTGTGTTGGGTATAAAGCCCATATATGTGTTCCAGATGACGTGGTTGAATGCTTTTACTTATGTAGAAAATGGTGTATATTAGCTTTATTTTGGACTCCAGCTTGTGAGTCCACTGTGGTGGATTTTTTTGGGGGGAGGGGTTTGATGGTAGATGGGAGAGTAAACTAACAGCAGGGTTAAGTTTCTTGACCAAAATGTCAGGAAACAAACATAAATATAAGCACATTTTTTATATTTTTGCTTTTTTCAGGTGTAACATCTCAACCAGCTACCCTACAAAGTTCTAAAAAGAGCACCCAAAGGACTTCAACTGCTGCTGCTATAAATACCACATTACCTGCATCCTCAACAGTAGCAACCACCACCATCCAGTCAACAATATCTACTACAAGAGTGACAGGTAGTGGAGGAAAAACAAAAACGCTGCTTGTGTTGAATAACCGGAGTCCATTAGCATTTCATGAAACCTTACAGAGTGCAAGTGCCTCAGACTCTTTGTAATAGTGATGTTGACAGTGATATAATAGGTTGGCCAGATAATATTACAATCTTAAATGTCATCAGATATGTTTAGTTTGAATTCTTTTGTTGCAATATTGCTGCTATTATTATGACTGGAATAGTTATCAACTTTGGGATTTGTTTCCCAATCAACTTTTGATGAAAACTAGACAGTAGTTAACAGAATCTATCCAAAGCTTTAGAATGTTTGTACTCAGCAGAAGTTTGTACGAACATTCTCTTTTATCATGCATAGCAGTGCATGTAAAGCCTTTTTACTTTCAGGAACTAAAGGAATGGCAAAAAAAGATAACATGCTTTTGCAACCCAGCCAAGGTTTCTGTTATGCTGATAATCACATTGTGGCTTAAATTTTTGTATTTGATAAAAGGCTTTTGTAACCTGTCATTCATTCATTATTTAAATTTTTGTGCACATTTTCTACATCTTGTGTCAAAAATGAAAACCACAAGAGCAGGCTAATACTAATAATAGATTTGTAAGTCCCTTTACACCACTTTCCACCCATCCTGTCTGCAAAAAATTATATATGCTTATCTCTTGCTTTACCTAATATTTGTGTAACTGTATGTCTTCTTTATTTTAGACAGAAAGACTTAATTGTGATTGGAATGATTTTTTTTCAGATAAACCGCCCTCAGAGCAGAGTGTGGCAACAAATGATGGCTTTCCTGCGGACAATGTGATTCATGTTGGAGTAGATCGGAAAAATGAAGGAACAATCACAGACAGTGGTAGTTTCAGTGCTACATTTTGTGCTTCTGCCTCATTATGGACTTCACTCACACTATGGACCATCTGTATTGTGCTCTTGCTATAGTATCACGATGTGTGGGTTTGAGTTGTGTGTGAAAAGGAGAATAGATCTGTTTTGTGTGTATGTGTGCATAAGTTGTGTAAATGTGTGTTGTTTATGTGTGTGTACACATGTATGCATGGGCACCTGTAAATGAGGGTGATGTGAGGAGCAAGTGGGTGGGCAGGCACACCTACAAGCATGCCTATAGTTTGTATGCAAGTGAGGGATCCAATAAATCCATGAACAATTATGGTTGAGGTCATAAATTGTATCATACTGGCTTAACTCCCATCATCTGTTTGATGAATTCAAGTTTTCATTTGGAATCATTTAGGTAAAAGAAGAGAGCAAGCAATCAGATTAGTGCTGTCATATTAATATGGTAAATTTTGTGAGAGTATATGTGATGTCACTGACCTAAAATTTGGTCAGTTACAAAGGGCTTAGGCACTCCAATATCTGGAAAGATGTGCAAGTCAAGACTTTTATCATGAGTTGGCTACTCTGTATCTGTATCTCTGTGGTTGCATTTTATATGTGTTTATTGGTGACCAGATTTGCTCCTTCTTTTGATCCACAAATAATCTTTGTTTGCGGTAAGTAGTTTGACACATTAACAGCCTTTCTGTTTTCATCCTTCATTGCTCAGTACCATATTGACACATATTTTGACATTTAGCTTAACCTTTTGAACCAAGATACTGGCTATGGTGGTCTGTATTTTGAATTATGTCTTTGACGTTGCCAGGCTGCTGTAGAGGTTTCTGGTGTTTCAAACCAACCTTGTTATTGGCCACTTAGCAAATATAGAGCAATTACATGACCCAGTCATGCAGTGTTTTTGTGTCGGTACCCAAGATGAACCAGTTTGTATTAACTGTAATAATTGTGCATTAGGTGATATGATTCCTGTGGGTCATCGATTTATCAGTTTGAATGGTTTTATTTTTTTAGCAGTGGGAGAAAAGCATGGAATAAAATTACAATCTTATCTGCATTCTCTCCAGTAGGTCTGCTTTAAATTCTATTTTTTTTATTAACACTGTTGGACATAAGTTGCAGGCATAATTCTTTCCTTTTTCCCATTATATACTGGGCTGGGTTCTGTGGGTGTTCTTATCACCTTGCCATTATTAAAGTGATTATAAATATCTAGTATGAAAAAAGAAGATACAAATGCTAGTATAAAAAAGAAGATACAAATGCTCATGCAAGCCAGTCATAGTCTTCAGAAAGCACACTGAATTAATTTGAGGCATTTGGTGCCTCTATAATCAACAGATTTATTTAAAGAGGAAGTATCAAGCAATTTGGTTTTTTTTTTACAATAGTAGTCAGATGCTCAATAGTTATGTGGACATTATAACAGTATTTAACATAAAGCTTCAAATGTGAACATGCACAGTTCGTTGCTCAAGAAACATAGCTGTTTAAGAACAAGGAAACATGAACAACATTCGAGGGACAGAAGAACAAATAACATGAATGACGGAAAGATAGATAGCAGTAGTGATGATGAATAAAAGACAAGTACAGAAAACGCAAAGAGGAACCAAGTAACAAAGACTCAGAGTATAATGATTTTACAAAGGAATACGAGTAAGGAAGTAGTGATAAGCAGAAAAGGCGGCGGGTGTGTGTGACAAAGGACGATGCATAGGGCACACACAGTCACTTTCTCATTTTCTCTCTCTCTATCTCACCTCCTACCTGGCAAAAAGAAAAAATTAATAGTTGTTAGGGTAGCAAAAACCATTTTAACATTCTTATTCAGAATATTATATTGCTTTTCTTGTGGCAAAATTTTATGATGGTGGCATCTACATTTTTTTATGCAGTCTGAAACAATACATTTAGCTCCTTGCAAATATTAGTGTCATAATATTATTAACTCACTAACCTGGAGATGCACTATAATGTGTACAACGTGAGCTCACTTGCCTGCTGTGGCAAAACTGGTCTTTTATTATGCGCTACCTGGGTGCAGAGTGTTAGTCTTTAGTTTATTACATGGCAGTGTAAAGATAATTGTCATTAGCTGTATTCATCAAATAATTGTCCCTGAAGTACCGAAGAACTTATTTTCAGATGGCATTGAGATACATGCCAGTAATAATTGCCTGTAAGATTGATATGTAGAATTTTATTGCAATGCAGAAGAACCTAATGCCTTTTCTTGGACTTAAAAAGAAAGGAGAGCCAGGAAGCGAAACTTACTATTTTTTAACCTTTTACATATCAAACTGCATTAAATAATAGCCTAATGTAGAACATTCTTTCAGTTTGAAGTAACAAGTATTAGATTTATTAATAATGTGAAGAGGATATGGTGTGTGGAATGAGAATGCTCCTAAGGAGCTTCACATTGATAATCTAAAAGGTGATTTGTCTTAATAAAAATAGTTGGGAATCATATATTTTATTTTTACCATCAAATGAAGACTTGACTTCATATATGGCACATGGCTTTCTCACTTAAGGGCTTTGTAGATTAATAAATATTCCACCTAACAGCACAGTGTCATCTTTTCTTCCTAATGGTTTACAACTTAAAGTTTCTTATTGTGTTAATAACCCATTCTTAAGAGGAAAACTGGCTTTTCATTGAGGTTATCCAGCCATCTTTCTAGTATTTAGTATGTGGGCACAGGCTTAACATAGGCTTACTCATTGATATGCCATTTCATCTGTCAGATTTGTTTCCAAGTCAACATTCAGTATTGTGCATAAGTCCCATAAAATCAGCATAGGATATTCTTCTGGGACTAGTGATCATTTGACTGCTTTTGGGATTTTGGAAATGTCTGAATTTTGGCCTTTTTATTTCTTTATTTTTGCTGAAATCTGGGTGGCTGGCCGCCTGCTGTTTATGGCCAGGTTTTGTGGGCAGCATGAGTACCCGGCTAAGACTGTACAGGTATAAAAGCAATCATTCATGATTTTGTTTCTTATGAAACATTCTTTATTAGGGAGCTTTTTGTGTGAGAAGTGCAACACTTTGTCTCCCAAGAACAATTGCAGGCTGCTGTGTGATGTAGTTATTCAGTTTGTTATGTGCCTCAGTAGGTCAGATGAGGTCTTTTAAAAATATCTGTGCCCAATATTCTTCATACTATTTCCTCTATATCTTACTTATTGATGTGTAATAACACTGTAGGACAAAACTACAGGTGCATCTGAAAGTGTAAAAGGGAAAAACATACATGCTAATATAAGTACAGTTCGGTAGTAGTGGTGTATGAAGGTGTGCTTGTGCACATTATATGTATAGATTTATAGTACGTCTCAAAATGTGTACACACCCTTCCAGATGCAAAGAGTATACTAGTAATTTACATCCTATTCTATGACTGTAGACATGAAAATCATCTTTAAACTTAAAAAAGGAAATATGAAAATATTCCATGAAATCATATATTTATTAACATATTGAGATTAATTACTAACAGTCTAATAACGTTATGTTTCACTGAAATGTATTTTTCCTAAGGGTGAGTTGTGCAGGGTGTTGCTGGTACAATTTTTGTGCATTGTATATCAGTACCACAACGTGAGTAGCCAGATAAGATTTTTTTTATGAACAGTTTCATTTTATTCAGATTTGTAATTGGCTGGCAGGAAATTTAAGGTTTTGATTTTGGTAACCTGAAAATATGTTTCTTCTTTCTTTTACAGTTTATCATATTGTTGAATTATGAAGTAATCCATATAGCTTCCTCTGTAACACGTCCCTACATGTGCTTGTGGGAGTGGTGAAATTATTTCCAACATTCTAATAACATTTTCACACAGATTTTAAAGCCTTATAAAGCACAGTATATTTAGAATAAATGTTGCGCTTTATCATGTACTTAACATTTGAACATCACTCTTCATAAAATATCTTTATTTTGGTTTCATAATGATTATATCTCTAGGTATTTTTTTTTTTTTAGATTGCATTTATGTGCACATTTGTCTGTGTGTGTGAGTGAGAGCGCGTGTGTTTTTTGGATCCAGATCTTCAATAATAATCTCTGTGCACACTATATGGAAAAAAAATGTAAGTGCCACTCAGTATTTTTGAGAATTTCAATGAGAAGAAAAAAGTTTCATTACCAAATGCTTCACAAAGAGTTTTTTTTTTAATTATCTTCATTATCTCTCACATTTTTATCTCCAGCAGATTTTTATCTGAAAAATAAGTTGTCAGCATTATACATGTCAAAAGAAAAATACAGCTATCAAAATCAAAGAAGCAGCGTAGAATTTTTTAAACCCACAAATCTCTACAATTCTGTGATGAACAAGGGTATGTCAGCAGGACTAATAGGATCATGTTAGATACAGACAAAAGTAAAGGCCAAATAATCTGAACTTAATCCAGATCAGTCTTTTCCCTGCCATGAATGCCTCTATATTTAGATGTGTGAAACATGCATGGCAATGTGTAAAGCATAGACGGTTCCAGTCCAGTTGTGACTGAGAAAAAGATTTCCACTTGAGTTGTCTTGAGTCTTACAGCATTATGCCTGAAATCATAAGATGACTAATTTTAATTTTTTTTTGCATTATGGTAAAAGTATTATGACATTATAAATGCAACCAGTAGAGATAGAATTCAAAAGTATCAGATATATGGGTTTGATGTATTCTATTACTCAAATTTTGTTGTCTATATTTGGTCACTTTTTGAACAGGTCACAAAGTATATTGTGGTGTTCCTCATGCTCAAACCATAATGCCATTAGTCACATTACACATTAACATGCCATTTGTTTTCAAAATGTCTGGAAATTGTCGGTTATATTATCACAAAAACTTGCCACAAAATTTCCAGGACTTACTTTTCCTGGTGGACTTCCATCCATCTTACTTGCCAAGGACTTATGTGGTTTAGCCTGCTTTGTCAAATAGGCACCATCCTCTGTCCTAATTTCTAATGGATGTGATGGACAGTTTGTACAGTGTAATGTTTGTTGAATATCATTTAGTGTGCATGATTTGTACATAGCATTTCTTTATTGCAAGTGACCATTGGAAAGCTTGCTATATCTGTGATTCAATTTATTCTATATTTTTACGGAGCACAGAAAAATGTTGCGAATGTCAATTACAGAAATCTTCATCTGTAGTCTGTCATTCTTTTAAAATCACTTTATTACCTTATTTACCAGTTTCTGTATTGGATATAATTTATCATATTTATGTAGCACTGTAATAATCTTTTGTGCACTTTTTGTGATGCTAGTATGAAATATTGGTTAGTGAACTCTAAATTTGGGGGCCACACTTTATGTTCATGACAGACTATAAAATAATTTCAGTGGATATATATATATATATATATTTGGTTTCTTTGATCCTGCAGCTGTTCAGTGTCCATGTGGTTTAGTAGGGACTAAAAAATAGTTTGCTGCCTATCACAGGTGGGGGTGGGGAATGTTAAGATGTACACTTGTCTACAAAGTTAACTGTTGGTCAATTATAACGTTGTTCTGCATTTTTACAAACTAGATGAAAAGTTTGAAATATGTAGATGAGATTTTTATGACAGAAAGGAAGGGAGGCTCTTTTTGACTATCACTGTAAATATTTCACTTAAATGATCACTAGAAACTAAAGTGTTAGTTGCAAGTAGCTTTGTTTTGAGTACCTCTGTCTTTGAGTCTCCAGTGTTTCTCATCAAAGATTGTGAAAATCAGAACTTCATTCTCATCATCCCTCTCTTTGCCCTGCTCTTCATGCCATGTTTACAATCAGTACACTTACTGAAATTATATGTTGTACATAACATCCTACATGTTAACCTTATGTTGTCAAGCTGTTTGGTACTTTGGAATCTGTTTATGGCATCACATACTACATATATCAAGTGCAATGCTGATATTTTGTTTTTGAACCATTCTTAATAATGCAGTGCCCTTTTACTCTGAAAACTGTTGCTGCAAAAGCATTCTCTATGATAGGTAAATCTAAACACAAAAATTTCAGAAGTATTTTGTTCTGTTTGGTCTGGAAAACCTGTACTAACCACACATTCTTTTTTTCAGAAAAACACCGGGTATGATGGATGAGATTTTCCAGAATTAAATAGCATTTTGACAGGTCCATTTTCAATCATTACTTATCCAGACCAAACTAAATTATCCGAGTGCAGCCTACAACTCTTTATACCACATTATACCCTTAAATTTTTTTTCTTATTACATGTGCATGTTTGTGCACAGACCTTCCCACAGATTATTTTTTTGCCAGCAAGTTCACAAAATCATCATATCTCCTGATTGCTGATTAGAGTTTTGTACCAGATTTTACCTTTAACAGCTAAAGACAAACTGGGCATTGTTCCACCATTGTCATTGATTTGTGCACTGGTCGTTGTTGAGAATGGGCTTTCATAATATTACTTTGACAAACATGTTAACACAAAGTACCATATTCTGAATGTTTACAAATTTGTCATAAAGAACACAAAAAGTTTCATGATTGCCATTACCAAACTCTACGAATCACTGTTTCATGCATTTTCTTGACATATCAAAGTTAGTTTAAACAGCCACTTCCATCTCCCCCACCACCCCACAAAAAATGTGTTCTGTGCATATAACTATTTCTCCTCACAGTTCAGTATCAGCACTTAAGATTAAGTGTACTTGTACCTGGTCAGTATATCTGTATAGAAAAATATAGTGTACTTTGCACACATGCACAAGCATACACAAACATATATATATATATGCATATATATTCTCACCCACTCACTTTTTCACCTATTCACACATGCATCCATGCAAACGTAAAAAAAAATAAACGTTTTGTACATTTTTACATCTAAGCATTTTTTGGTGGATCACTTTTTTTATTAAAAAAAAGAGTTGTAACATTTGCAGGATGATGAGAGAAATAAATGTGTATATGTTTGCTTTTGTAAGAGAATTCAATCAAATTTGAGAGTGAGTCATTAAAGATGGTTCATTTATCTGCGGATCGATTGTCATGTTTATTATTTGCTTATTTTTGCATGGGGTTTGCTGTGCATAAAGATGAGATACGACATTATTTATCCCAGAGGAAGAGGCAGCACTGTATGGAGTCACAACATATTGATGATGATGATGTCTATTTATAATGCGCAGGTATCCATTCAGAATACCGCACCAAATAGACTCATACAATCGTGGTTCAGGTTTAATAATTGCATTATTTTAAAACAGTATGAGGAAAAAGAAGGAAATATGAATGATGAAATAGAAATAAGGAAACAAAGGATAGAGGTTCAGAAAACACGATAGAGTAATTATTTGTGGACTCCTAATTCGTGAAAGTGCAATTATTACAACTTTTATGAAGAGAGGCCTTGGCCAATTATGAAATGCAGAAGAAAATAAGACTTTATTAAAACAATGCGTAATGTGTTTATTAATAATTATTTTGTTAAAAAAATTAATCGACATTAGATGAGCTAGTTCCACGGCTATTTCAAAAGAAGCAGACGATACGAGTATTAATTTGGCTGTCGTGACAAAACGTATCTTTCTATTCAATTGATGCTATTGAATTTTGTCGGCTGCTACAGTGCGCTCACATAAGACATGGTACCATGAACGTAGATCAACGTTCATGATGGTACTAAGTATTTTCTTTAACCGCATACTCTATAAACCAGCAGTCCCGAGACCTGAAAATAGATCTTGCGTGTTAGTGTACCGCTGAAGAGTCGGCTTGTTCCTAACTGGAATCGCAGATACCACGGTTTGATTATAAATACATGCATACAAATTCGTATGTGCACCGCTCGTTCCTAAATTCTGTTTTAGGAAAACAAATTTTGAAAAAGCGAAAAACTAATTATATCAACTTTCCCACAGATTTGATTCCTTTCTCCTCTTTGGTCACTGTAACATACTCGTGCATACCTACTACAAAATACGAAACTATATTTGTCATCCAATTACCGTCAGTAGTTTCATCATGGCGCCGAAAGTGGACGTGAGAGAGATAAAGAGAACACAGTTATGAGGTAAAGATTTGTGACTGACATTTCCTCATCTCCCAAAATTGTCGTGTTTACAAGTAACACCAGAGGTCATTAATATGTCGCCTGTATCATAGTATAAACCGGCTGCCTTTGTATTTGATTACACATACATAAATGGAACGAAAAGTTTGTACTGTCTGGATAGCATTGGAAGAGGGAGGGGTGTATAAGAAAAAAATGCAGTGCAGGGGATTTGGATTCTCAGTATCGTTGGGATATAAGACATTGGAGGCAAACACAAAACAATACTTACATCACATACAAAATATCTTTGACGTCGGTTTACTGAAGAACATTTTATTATAGTTGGATGTTTGACACAGCAGTGTTTACAACAGTCCTGAATTTTTAAAACATTTTTTTTTAGCCCTCCCAGCTATATCGGTCAAAATGAATATCAAAATAGTACGGAATTTAAACAGAGAAAGACAGGTTTGGGGCTGGAGAGAGACGAGTTAGTCGATGACTGAATGTAAATTTGTGATCGTTTTTGAGAGTAACCAACAAAGTGAAGGATATGGTAGTACGTTCCAGAGTCAATAGTGTACGTAGATATATTGCCTGTAATTACCATAAGGAGAGTAACTTTACACCTTTTTCTGTATTTATCATCAAGATAAGTGAGTTTCAAGTAATCTAGAAACGTTAACTGCGAAAGGTTTGTGAAAGACTGACAAATGCTGATGAAAAACCTGTCAGTAGCACTGTAGATTTTTGTAAACAAGAGCAAATCACTAGATAGGCTTGTTACCATGCTGTCGTCCTTGCTAGCCATTGTCCTACAGAGCTGGAGTAGCTATCTGTAATACACCATTAGTTGTTGGTTTCATATACAAAATCTCAATCTTCTCATTTGTCATCTTCCTGTCTTCAGTATTGCGTTCATACAATGAAATGTGTTTAAGTACTTTGTTTTTGGTTTCAGAATATAGCAATATGTGAAATGCAAGTGTATCCAAGTCACCAGCAAATCCGAGGGATACAAAGTTAATGGAGATTCAGTGCTGGGTTTCTTGAATTATGGTTAATACATCTTTAATGAAAACAGTGATGGTTGTTTGCAGAGGTTATAGGGCCTTTCATTTCTAAGACTAGATGGAAACATACATACACTACACACTCTTTTCTATTTTAAATTCTGAATTGTTGATCCATTATGGCAAAAGGAAAAGTCTTTTTTGTCACTGCCTCAATTAAGATCACGTTTTTGGAAGCTGTTTTCTTTTGCCACTGATGCTGCCTGTTACAAACAACACTGAAAACCCAGACGAAAAGAAAGCAGCATAAAGTCTATGGCATGGAAGCGCAGGTTTCAGAAATTCATGAAAGGCAACCCTGATGTGTGGATTTAAAGATGGCCAGAAAGACAGAAGGACGGATCATTAATGTCAGTGTTATTGGACTGTCAGGCACCGAGCGAGAAAAGGGTCAATATGGTGTTGGCAAGTCCTGTCTTTGCAATCGATTCATTCATCAGGTATGAAAACATGCAACATTAATTAAGATAATGCTTGTATCTTAACGATCTCAGAAGCAATATTTGTAATGGTATGTTAATATTGTAACTGTGGAAAATTTTTGTACATTGACAAAGAGCTTGCCAGCTGTTTACATTTTAATAGGTCAGAAATGTGATATCATCCTGTTGATAGAAAATTGGGGCCTGTTCCTGTTTAACTACTTTAACTCTCTTGGTTTGAAAGGCCACGATCGTGGCTTTGCTGGGTAGCACGGGCAAGGCGATTTTCATTACTTTTTATTGCAAAGCTCAACTTTTCTCTTTTCCAAAAATGTATAGGTTTCTTGGTCTAATGTTTATCTCAGAGCAGCAATAATAATAAAAAAAAACTTCACCACTGTCGTCTTCGCAGTCTTCAGTTATAAGCCAGTCATTGTAATGTTCATTTTTATCTTGAACCAAGAGGGTTAAGCACAGCATTAGCTGAATCAGCCTGTATGATCTTTAGCAAATGCTGCCCTCAACTCAGAATAGAATAGCTGTGAGTAGATCATCCAACTTTATTCTTGAGACACAGATGATTTTGCTTTTAACACAAAACACTGGTAATACTAATAGGGGAGGAAATTCAGTCAGCTGCTGACCTTACTTCTCACTTCCCAACTTTCATCCCTTCTTTTTCACTTACCATCATCCTGTGTAAACTGAATGCTGTTGCATCAGTTTTTAAATGTTTGCTTTATTTACACTCTTTGTTTGATTGTAGTTCTATAACCACAGTATATTGAATTTGTCTTCACATGAGAAAAAAACACTCATCATCATAATCATCATTGAAGAGACAAAGAGGCATCATGAGGCTTTAAGTCTTCTTTATAGTTTATCTCTTAAGCAAACTTTTTAATGCCTAATAGTTCTTCGGTAGCATTCAGCAGTAAAATCTGAATGTATACTACTTATGCCTGTTTACAAAACAAGACAAATTATTGTACATCATCTGTGGTGTCAGTTTTTCTAAGCAGTATTGCTAATTCAAATGCCTACCATAAGCATTCGTCAAGGCAAACTGATGTTTAGTTGTGTTTAGTATTTTTCTTGTGGTAGAATGCATCCCACAAGCTCTAAAGGTATCTGCTGAAGATTATCTATGAAGATATTTTTCTTGACATTCACTCTAAACATTGTAGGTTGACTTTGCATTATAAATGAAACAAGCAGGATATCAAGAAGCAGAACTTAAATGAAGCAATGTACATGAAAATTTAATAGGTGATAGATTTCTTATAGAAAGTTTAAGTTGGAAATGATTTATTCTTCTGGCTGAGCATGTCTGGTTATGCATCTTGCATCACATTTCTCTTTCTAGAAGATATTATTAATATTGTTGAGCATAGGGTTGTATAATAATAAAACTTGATACATCAATAATAGACAAAAAAATATCAACAGGAGCCATTGTAACTGAACAAAACTGCCTAAAAGCAGATCTTTCGTGCCCATTTTTTCATCCTTTTTTCCCCCCATTTTAAAATTAGGTAACAGACAAGTATCACCTGGAACACATCTCGGTTCTGAGTCAAAGTGATTTTGCTGGCCGAGTCATCAATAATGACCATTTCCTGTTTTGGGGTGAAACCATGAGGACGGACGAAGGTAACATCTACACATTTCAAGTTGTGGAACAGACAGAGTTCATTGACGATGTATCATTTCAACCGTTCAAGACTGGACGCACAGAACCGTATCTTAAACGAAGCATATCAACCAAGGTTCAGTCAGCTGAGAAACTGATGTACATCTGCAAGGATCAGTTAGGTAAGATTTTTGCTTCCTTTACATATAATAAATGGATTATTCCACATGTCTGCTTTAGAACAAGGTTAAAAGAAAATGTCCTTATCAGAGTTGGGGCAGAAGGTAATGCAGTGGCTAATGTGCCAGTCACCATGACAGTGAGAATCAGGTGTTGTGAGTACGCATCTTGGCTCCGACATAATTCTGTCAATAGGGTTGACCATCAGTAGTTTTCTCTGGGTACTCAAGTTTCCTCTACCCTATGTGTATGTTGTGTGTATGCATGTTCATGCTTATCCTAAAAAGATATGTGTTTGTGCACCTGTAAGTTTGTAGAGCACTTTGAGTCTGGCTGGTACTAGGGAAAGGTGCTATATAAATACACTTTATTATTATTAGTCAAATCAAAAATAACAGCGAAAAATTAACTTAAATTTGATGCTCATTATTTAAACTTTCAGCATTTTTTTTTCCTTTCCAGGTGATTTCCCATGTTGACTTTGACAATAGGTGATGTCTGTCAGTATTGCAGCTCAGTGCATTTCAGTTTTTTGTGTTTTTTGTTTTGGGTGGGGGTGGAAACAATGCTTTTCTTATCCATAAAATAAAATCCTTCATCATCTTGTAAAAATAAGTTTATTCAGTGTTTGTTCCAAAACCACATGCTATGTAATTTTATGGACCAGTCCATGTCAGATCTTATATGCTTTTCGAAGTAAGAAGGGTAGGACTATACTTCCTTAGGTGGGTGAAAAGGGTTTAACATTCTTGAGCTCTGATTTACCAGCATATTCACCAAGTGTAGGAATGGGAAAATCCATGTATTGGCAAGCATTCAGAAGTCGATCATCATGCCTGAGATGTGTATTGCCACAGCCTCTGAATCCCACCAGCTGTATGTGTCCTTGTCTAAATGAGGAAAAACTTTTTCCTATTACTATCTTGAGATAAATGAATGAAAATTGTGATTAAGTGTTTTTTTGTGTGTGTATTATAGCCTTAAAGTCGGGTAAATGAAAGTCATGATCTATGTGTTCACTTTAAGGGCATACCTGCTCATTTGTGCCTTAAATAGTTTATTATTGTTTAATAATGAGAAAATATTTGGCCATTAGTTTACGCTGAAGCAAGATGTCTCATGAGGGTGAAGTATAATTTAAGGACCACAGAAAACTGTGCACTAAACTGTAATGCCCCAGTCATGGGTTCTTTCCCTGAGCAGGACTAGGTAGAACATGTTCATGACCCTGGGTGGCATGTTTCTGAATGCCCTTGGAAGTGGATCAACATTCATCCCCACTCTCATTACGCAGCGTTGTGTTTTTCACCTGTCCTGGTGATCTCTAGGCCCTGTGTCCATTCATCTTCTTCTCAACATGAGTAGCTGCACCAACCATGAACAGAATGAACTCTTTCTTTAGAGACTATTGTTATTATTCTGTTTGTATGCTTATCTTTTTGTCAAACACTTTGAGCTAGCCTTTGATAGTGGGGTAAAGTGCTATATAAATTAACTTTATTATTTAGGTTTCTCCCTTCCCCCCCTCCTCACCTCCAAACTGTGCTTAGCTTGAAGTTTCAACACTATGTGTTTGATATACATTTCATATGAGTTTTAAACACAGATGGGAGCTGAATGCTGTTAGAAGGGTGTGTTTCATGTTTTTCTGTCCAAAGTTGTTCAAGAAACTAATATGCATGTATGACAAAGTGGACAGTCAAAAAGGCAGTCATTTTGTTACTGTAGAAAGAATGTGCTTCAAGAGCAATGTCCTCAGTGTCCTCCTATATGGGTCAGATTGCTGGAAGACCACAGCCTCCATTGAGAAAAAGATAGAAGTGTTCCAAACCAAGTGTCTGCAGTGCATGCAGAAGATCTTCTGGCCCCACACCATCTCATTTTGTTCTGTTAGCTTTTGCAAAATTGGCGGATTTGTGTGTGTGTATGGTTAGGTGAGTAGGTGTGTGAGACTACCTCATCTTGCAATGGAGGAAAGAGTTGGGAGAGTTGGCCCCATATATTATCAAAGACCATTGGTGCTGATTTCCTACCAGTCATTAAGCTGTAGTGTATGTAGTGTTACATATACTGCTTAAGCCAACAAGTGGACTCACACCATCACATATTGAAAGATACTTAAAACCTGTGAAAGTGAAAATTGTTGAAAAATTAATGGGTTTAGATCATTATAGATAACATATTCTCTAATCTGAGCAAATAAACCTATTCACAATGCCATTGACAAACCTCCAAATATGGGGATGCACAGAAACAGGTCAAATTGACGACCGTGTCATGTTAAAACATGCAGACAGTTTGCTTGTAGAGGTTGTATTTAGTAGGAGGTCTGAGACTATATGTTAATTGTAATTCAAGTTCTTGTGTAATGTTGCAGGTATGGAGACTGACAACACTTATGAACAGAAACTAATGCCAGAGGGACGACTCATTATTGATGGCTTTCTTTGCTGTTTTGATGTCAGTATGGTAAGCATTATCATTGTTTTCTTTTTGATAAAATACTTTCTCTTCCTACTATTATGAAATTTTGGTGGCTCTTTGTTCATATATGTAAGGAGAGAAATTTTGTGACATTATCATGCTGTCGGCTATTACTTTCAAATTAGCTATTTTGTGTCATGATATTAATATTGTGACACATTTCATCTCTTTTGACATGGGCAATATGGATTAGCAAATTTATATATTTTTTTGTAAACAGCAGGGAGAGTTGTTTTTCAAGTTTTTGACTGTATCTTAAGTGATGTTTGTGCTATTATTAATCATTAATGTATTAATAACATTATTTATGCTTAAACTTGATTTAAAATATGATTCAAAATAGACATTGCTGAGAAATTTTTTTGACAGGAGAGGGGGGAACAAACCCATTTGCTCAAAATGTGATTTAAACTAATGAATTTCTAAATTTCGGTGATGAGTGCTTATTTATATTTGCTTTTTATGAGTGCAGGTTCCACAAAGATCTTGTGAAAAGCAAGTGGAATTCGTGGCATCTTTGTTAACAGCAGCTCTCAAGACCAAAAAACCTGTAGTACTTGTTACCACGAAGCATGATGATGCAGATGAACAGATGCTACGTGAGACTGAACGTCTTTTGAATCGTCGGGAAATAAAAAACTGTGTGCAACTGGTAGAAACTTCTGCGCACAAAAATGTCAATGTTGATGCAGCTTTTATGTTACTTGCACACATGATCGATCGCACTAAGACACGCTTTAAGATCCTGCCTTATGTTGATGCTGCTCGCCAGAATGAGGTTGGCTGTCAGGTGAGTTTACATACAAACAAATTACATTTGACTTAACAGTGAGTTTTACTGCATTTTGATTGTATATAGTGCTAGCATAGTTTCTTAATAATAGTCCATCTTTTGTAGCACTTTGAAGGTGGTGGTGATGGTGGTGGTTATGATGATGATAATATATAGTGCAGAATTCTAGCATGTGACCAGACTCCCCATACTTCACATTACTAGGCTAAGCATAAGTAAGATCACGGACCTTCATTACTGGATAAGTGACTCAGGTGTAAGTCCAGTGTAAGTCTCGGCTTTTCGTTAGACAGGCCTCGTATTTCCGGTTCTTTGTTTGCATACCTTAAATACATTCTTCAAGTAGATGTTTTGTTTTCGTAACAGAACAATCTATACAATTCTTTCCAAAAAATCAAAAACAATGTTTTTTTTAAATTGTTAGTGGTAAAACAAGTCAATAGCATCTGTTGTGACGATGTTTTTATTTTATAAAATTTTCGAAAAATCTAAATGTGTTTTCTGTAAACAAACAGACTACATTTTACTGGAAAAACTGTTTATTTTGCAATCAGTCTTCTTTAACAAGGTTCTGATGACAGAAAAGCTCAATTACTCACTTCTAAAATTTCTTCAACGTTAGGAAGATCCGCCATTTTGAAAGAAAACGGAAGCGAAAGCCTTTCGTTGTTAGGGTTTGTTACGATTGGTCACTCCTATGATAGAGCAAAGAGGCAACGAATGAGAGACACTTATCCAGTGAATGAAGGTCCGTGAGTAAGATTGATAGGGGAAGGTGTTTTTTTTAAAGTTTAGTACTTCTTTCTCTCTCTTGAAAAACACACATACACACACACATATATCCATCACATCTTAACCATGAATAACTTGGGGCTGCATTGGAAGTGGAGTAGCAAAAGCTATTTCCGAAACAAGGAAGTTCCTGATTCTGATAGATTGGGAATTATTTCCATTCCTTGCAAGGTTTCCTAGCAGCAGAATTTTGTCAGTGTTAAAAATGCTCAGCTTGTACTGTTGATGATTCCTATGGTACTGAAAGCTGGCATTTACACACCATGAAACTTTTGTAGAGCAAGAATTAGGAACTGGAGTGATGCCCTCTTTCCTAACAGCTTCATTTACTGGTTCTTATACTTGTTGGATTTTGTCCGTAAATCATTGTTATTGCTGTTCTTTCTTTTTTATCACTGTCTGAGCCAGATTTCGTTCTCCATGCGTTATGCTTTTTATTCTATAAAGATGAGTTCCTGATTTATCGAAGTTAAGATACAGCAGCGTGAATGTTTCCATTTCAGGCTGCAGCAGAAGCCTACCAGCACCTTCTTCAAACACATGTGTTAAATCCAGGTGCTTCATGGAATACATGTCTGCGGCAGTTCAAATCTGAGCAAGCATTCTGTCATTATGTTGATCTTTTTGGCACAGAGAAAGCTCACAGGGCGTTTTTGCGTCACATCAAAGATATGCACGATGATCAGATAACCATACGTGAAAAGCGATACCTTCATCAGCTGCCTCATCTTTTGAAACTATATTTCCCTGATTTGGAAACTATTGCAGACAGGTGAATGCCAAATTTGTATCATTTTAATTGAGATAATTATTCTGTCATGTATAAAATCCAGTCATAAATTGTGTAACAAATGCATTGCGTAAATAATGTGTATGTGTTGCAGTCAAGGGGCAGTTGAAAATCATATCTCTATTCCAATTCTATGGTTCAAAGTAAATTTGAAAACAAGAAAAAAATTGTACTCACTAGTGGTATTCTAATTTTAAACTTATTATGAACCATTTCAGGGGATGGGCTGCATTGCAGCAGACATTAAGAAATCATCTGGAGTTCCACAATCATTTTGTTGAGGTGTGTCTTCCAGGAGAAAGCTGGAAAAGTAATGATGCATTTGTAAATAGTGATGATGAGAAAAGGATCCCATTTGACTTGCTCAGTTCTTCTGAAGCAGAAATTTGCTTTAGAAACCATCTGAATGATCTCCAGATTCAGCACAAGAAAAAAGAGTAAGTGAAAGAAACTTGCTTTAGCAAATTTTTTGTGAAGTTTTGTTTTCTTACACCGTTTATTATGTGCTGATTTTGTTAAAGTAGAACATGCAAATAATTTAATGTAAAACAGCAACAACAAAAAAGTGACCAAAATAGAATAGTATCTAAAACGTCCACCTAAATTTCATGCAGGCTGTTTAAAAAAAGGGGTGGTGGGGGAAATTTAGGAAACTGCCATACCTCTTATGCTTGTATGTATTGTGCTGCTAACAGATTACGTCATCAGTTCAAAAAACTACTGGAAGAAACTTCTCAGGTGAGTGTTGGTCGGCCACTTACTGAGACTTACGTCTTCTTGGTGAGCAAGGAATGTTATGCTGGTCTGACTGAAAGTGAACGTTGTGCTGTCTATGAGGACCACCAGCAGGAGCTAAGAAGCCAGGCACAGCGTTCTTTCCATGAACTGCTTTGGGAACACTCCGATCTTTTTTTGACTTTTACTGCCACTCAGCGCTTTACTCATGATGACTTGAGTCTGATCAACCAAGCTTTGCACCAAGATGAAAGGTACCAAGTGATCTCTTTTTTGGAAACTTTTTTTTTTTTTAATAAACTTTCAGAATGAGGACATTATTATTATTGATATCCCTGAAACTGGATTACGGTCCAGTGGCGCAACTGTTAGCTCCTGTCATCACTACAGTGAAAGATAGCTCTCGCCTTGGGCATGCTGTTCTTTCTCTGCATGTGGCATCTGTTTACAGGGCTGCCTGGCTTGCTGTGATATAACCAATTCCCCCTTCCGCCTGAAACTGGAATTCCAATTGGATAGTAGTACTGATCACATATGCACATTCATTCATGATAGTGTATAAGTAGTGTGTGGACATGAGATAGTGGTGAAAAGAGATGAAGATGGTTAAAAGCAAAACAGTTTAAAAATAAATCAATTATGTCCTCAATCATATTATTTAAAAATTAGGTTTCCACTGCTGACCTAGGTGATGCTATTTTCAGCATGTTCTTTAAAACATAATGGTGGTTTACATTGCATTCAGATGACTGAATAATAGTATATAAATTTGGTAAATAATGGTATATAAATTTGGGGTTATTTGACTAACAGGTACCTGCGTTTATCTCGTATGGAAGAGGAACGCAAGGTCATGATTCTTAATCATCTTGGATTCCTTCAGTGTCCTTCTCGTGACCGATGTTATTACCGAGATGAGTGTGTTGATAATCAGCTTGTTCACATTCTAGAAGGTCTGGGAGGCAGGTAATGATCAGTTTATTTATTTGTATAATAAAATATTTATAAATTGTTGCATATGGCCTTATTTGTGCCAAGGTTTGTTTTTCTGCTTTATCAAATATGAGGGAAGAGGTAGGAACTGCATTTACAATAAATCGTTAGATTTTTTTAAAGGGAAAAGACTGACATTTTGAAATCTGTAGAAAAAGTGAACATCATTTTTTAGGATTTGGGAAGACTTTACCGTCATTAGGGTGGAGTAGCCATTGTTGCCAATTTTTTCTTTTTCTGCAATCTTACAATGCAAGAAGTTAAAGGTGCAGAGGTGATTTTGATATCCATGTTTATATTTTAAAACCATCTGGTATCTTTTATTTTAAGTAATTACTAAATATGCTGTGGAATGTAATATTTAGTACACTTTGTTTTTTTAGGAAAATGCTTTATTTGTTGAAATGTAAGCTTGAGCTGTAAGGACCCATTAGTCAGTAAGTGCTGAGAATAAATATATGAATGTAAGCATTTAAATAAAGTACTCACATAACAGCTAATGTGCAGTTGCACTATGTAATGGAATATTGATGAACTAGTTTGTGCCTTTCTAAAGTAAATTGTTTGCTTTTAAAACAGATTTGCCTATAGATTTGCATGCAGTTGATAAATGTTTACTGCTGCTGCATTTTATTTATACTTATATTTGTTTGACAAGGTCTGACATGAAAGATGATGAGTCACTAGTTGATGAACCTGTACGGAACAGCAATCTTAACCTGGTCATTTTGGGCAAGGATGGTTTAGCCACAACTCTAAATCACTACATTCGGGTGTGTTCTTGTCTTCTGTTGGTTTCATTTAATAATAACAAACCAGAAAGAAAGAGCTCTGTAGAGAATGTTACCTCTAAATAACGCACAACTGCTTCATAAATCATAACAACACATCAAGCAGCTTGTCTGACCATGTCAGAACAAAGCAGGCTTGACTGAGAATTCTGGTAAGCAAGAGAGATGTACATGTTCATTTTTAGAGTAACTTAATGTGGAAGGTGAGAAATGATGCATTAAAATATGTTTGGTTTCTTATTCCAAATTGTGCATAGTATACCTAGGAACATTTTTCATCTCTTCAGGGTCTTTGTTGTGATGATGAATATACACACAGAGGTGTTGTTTATGGACTGGATTATCGACCTGTTGATGGTGATGTTAGTCGTGAACAGAATGCTCTTGTCACATCCAGCTTTAAGCCACATGGTAAGCTATACCAACCTTATAAAGTTAGAAGCTACTATCTTTGTATATAGAATTTCCACTTTTGCAAACTTTTTTTTGAGGGGGGGGTTCTTCTTGTAATTTCCCCTATTCCCTAACCTCTAACATCTCCAACCCCCAGTTACAAAATTTCTTTCTTAATAATAGTTTAGAGAAAAGGAACCTGTATGAAACAATGAATTAAAAATCTGTATAGACTTCTGATGTTGTCATAGAGAAACTTA
Organism: Marisa cornuarietis; assembly: GCA_004794655.1. Lineage (NCBI taxonomy): Eukaryota > Metazoa > Mollusca > Gastropoda > Architaenioglossa > Ampullariidae > Marisa > Marisa cornuarietis. Next base: position 883,252 of record SMMW01000585.1, read on the forward strand.
TATCTGCCTTAAAAGTACCTATAATTAACTACCAACCTGTAAACTAGGCCCTTGACTTAAATAGGGAGTTTGGAAGAGGCAAAAGCTAGTCTAGTCTCTTGAGCTTAACGTCATGGCAGACAGGAAGCTGAAGCATGAGAGGTGAAGCATCTGATATGGCTCTCCATCACTGTCTGATCTCTGCTAGACACTGCAGGGTTGGGTTATCTAGATGGCTTCACTCTTTGTTTTCAGGCCAGTTGTTGGATTGCCTTACCCTCATTTTTCTGTCTTTCTTCTTTAATCTTGAACGATCTTGAAGGGTGATTGATGGGAAAGGGGTGTATGCTGTAAAAAATTTTTTTTAAATCTTTGTAACAGCAGAATTTTAGTGAGCTTATTTAAAACACTGAACTTTAAAGATGGTTGGTTATCATGTTATCAAGGGTGCATCTGTGTCTTCAATTCGGAGGCAACACTAGACTATGTACAGAACAGTCTTGAGCAGTCCCTTCTGTTGCATCCTGAGAGAGAACCATCCATGCAAGGTATACCAGTGGTGTTGATGCAGGCCTCACTGACTGGACTTTCTCACAAGCGTGTTGAAATTCTACAAGACAGAGCACAGCAGCTGGCAATCAGGTCATTGGGTGTTTTTTTTTTTTAAAGAACAGTAGTCAGTTAATAATAACATTCAATGTAGCTACATAATTTCTCTAAAGATTTTTAACCTGACTGAACATGGTCCTACTGAGTAGACATGGGGTACTATGTTAAAAAAAAAAAATCAACTCATCATTGTTATTGTTTATGGTTGATGTTTTGAATAATTTTTAAAATTTTATCCTGCATTCAGGATTTCTGATATTTGTTGGGTGATGGAAGAGGAAGGATGGTTGAATTCTTGAGAAAATTGTTGACCGGCTCTTTTCCAGCAGAAAGCCAAAGTTCGTGCCAGAAGTTTCATTTCATTTGACATGTTATATCAAGATTTAAGATTTTTCCTTGTTTTAGTGATAGTTTGTGTGGTAGGTTTTTTTTTCAATATAGTATGCTTTATTAAATACAGATTGAATGCTGACCTCATCACTTCCACAGAGGATGAATTGGAGGATTCAGACAGATCTGAAAACAACTCAGATGCTGTGGATGACACTACATTGTTTAGAGATTCTGAACTCCAGACAGCACTAGAGACTATCATTTTTAGAACCATTATTGGATTCGAGAGCAGTTCACAGTGTCCTCTTCGGTAAGCATTTCGAAGCAAAATACATTGATAGAAAGTGCTGGATCCTTAGTGAACTGTATTAAACACTTCAAGTTCAGACATAATTTGATCACAATTGTTTTCCAGTATCTCTTGTTCACAGACCTCTATGAATGATAACATGCATACTGACACTTTAATTTCTGCACAAATGATTACATCACAAAACAGTCTTGACAGATGAACATAGAGTATTTGATAATGATACATTTCTGGTGAGGGGTGGTTGAATTACAATAAAACATTGAAAACAATGGTAAGGAAGGTTTACAAAAACGTGCTGTTCATGCAAATTTGATGCATGCACACTTTTAATCTCACAGTGTGTAGTCACTGTGCACTCAGTCAAAGGTCAGCTTATTGTTTCTTTTTTTTCAGAATAACCATGTGCATTATGTGTGGGGATCCATTTCCTCTGGAAGTACCCCTGGGACCATTGTTAAAATCAGAAGGTCTGCAAATAGGACCAGAGAATCCATATTCCTTGACTTTGCAGGTAACTCTTGCAATATTACAGCTCTTACTTTTACGGTTAGAGATGTGTGCATCTGATCATCTGTAGGAAGTGAGGGGAATTTTTACATCAAACTTTTTTCAATCGGAGGGAGAAGGATGTTGGAAACCCAGAACAGAATTTTTTAAAACATTTTGGGCATACTTTTGTCATAACTATAGTTTATGGAAAATGGAAGTTAGATGACAGCATCGTGGTGGTAATGATTGAACAGACAAGAGCAGCAGACATCAGTTTTTGGAGCTGACTGGTGAACCAGATAACCAAACAAGCAATCAGATTTATGTATGCTCATGTGCCTCTACTTACCAATCCCTACCCAAATGACTAAATGATCCTCAAGACTAATTTTGTGCCAGTCAAGCACCACACCTGTTTTTACCTTTTCCCAAAATCAAATAAATAAGTTTTAAAAAGAAGAACAAAAAAAAAAAAATCCCATAGCATGCTAAAAGTGTATTTACATGGGAATTATATTCCAAATGACTACATGCATTAGTGTTTAAGCAAGGTAGCGCATAAATATTATATGCTGCATTTCATTTGCTTTTTTTTTCAAGGCCTATCTTGAAAGCCATCGTCAACCAGTTGAAGTGGAAGTAACATCTTACCATGGACGACCACCATTATCCTACAGGTCACCAAAACATGGCTACATTTTGGTATATTCTGCACAGCGCCGTGCTTCAATGAACACACTAAGGCAAATGAAATATTAACATCATTCTCTTAGTGAGCAGTCAAAGCAAATGTCTAGAATTTAGATAACTTTTAAGGATAAGAATTTAGTATCAAGAAAATTTTTTAACACCGTACGATATTTAGAACAACTAAGAAAATACCATTTTTTAGTAGTAAAAATATCTTTCTTCAAGTACTTACCAGATGGCACAACTGTGTGAAGTTTACTAGCTACCCAGTTCCAGCTGTTCACTCCTGATTGGTCAGGATTGACCAATGAATGGGGAGCACACAAACTCAAGCAACTCTCCCTCCCCCCATCCCACTATTCATAGAGTTCAGGCAGGAGGGAGCTAATTATTGTCATCCAGTAAGTTCTCGAAGAAGGGAATTTGGCTACCAGAAATGGTATTTCCTTCCTATTGTATCATGTGACATGACTATGTGGAGAATAAATAACAGGTGGGGGGCAGTGAGGCAGTTGGAAAAGGAAAGGAGATTACTGCTTCAGAAACAGAAATACCTCAATTCCAGCTGGGCTGCAGACCAATAGGCCACTCCATGCTGAGGTATGCAGCAAAGACGGTAGGTCAGACGAGTCATGTAGGTGATATGCTGAGCTGCTGGCACACTCTCAAATTTGTTCAGAGAATCAGAGTGAGCTGCAAAGTCCTTTGGGTAAAACCTAACAAATGTGGAATTGGACTGCTAGTCTACTGCCTTGATGACATCTTTAAGAGTCAGTCAGTCAGTTAGTCGTCGCTTGCCTGGCACCTGGCGTTGGGGGCAGCACATGGATAGACTTGGCAGCTGACAGGGGCCACCACTCTTGCCTATTTTGGGCGATAGTGAGCAGGTCCTGTACAGGACGACCAGTCCAGTCTTTGACGTTCGTAAGCCAGTTCTTTCTCTGGCCACCGCGGCGTTGCCCACCCTCCAAGGTGCCTTGAAGGATAGTCTTCGACAAAGTGTCATGCCGGGTCACATGGCCAAAGAAGACCAGCTTACGTCGCTTGACTGTTGATAGTAGAGGTTCCTGGTGTCCTACGAGTGTGGCAATCTTGTTTCTTACAAAGTCGTTGGTTTTATGTTCTTTGTATGAGATCCGGAGCAGCCTCCTCGGGCACTGGTTCTCGAATACCTGGATTCTCCTTTCCGTTTCGGCGAGCAGATCCACATGTCGCATCCGTAGAGCAGGATCGGCACTACCAGGGATTTGTACAGCCTGTACTTGGTAGTGAACCGTATCTTGTGGCTATGCCAGATCCTATCTAGCCTAGCCATTGCTGCTGTTGCTGTTGCGATCCTGATGCAGATCTAGCTTGGAGCTGCTGTTCTTTGAGAGGGTGGCTCCCAAGTACTTGAAGCTGCTTACCTCTTTGAGCTGTACCCCGTTCATAAAGATCTCTGCTTTGTCGCTGCCATTGATCATAACTTTGCGCTTTTCAGTGCTGGTCTCCATTCCATATGCATTTGAGCTGTCTGTCAGTCTGTTGGTGAGGTCTTGCAGTTCCTTGTTAGTACCTGCTAATAAATCTATGTCATCTGCGAAGCGTAGGTTGTAGATTGGACTGTACTCGTTGAGCTGTTATACAGGGCTTCAATAACTCGGGCGAGGCCTTCTTGGATATTGAATTTCTGCATCACATGCCATAGCCCCTTGTGCCAGACTCTGTCAAATGCCTTTTTAAAGTCAGTGAAGTTGTGGTAAAGGTCCCGCTGATGCTGAAGATGCTTTTCTATAAGAAGACAACAGTTGAAGATCTGGTCAACTGTGATTCTACGTGGTCTGAAGCCAGCCTGTTCTTCTGCTAGCAGCTCTTTTGCGGTGGTTCTGATGTGGTTCTGTACAACCTTCAGCATGACTTTGCTTGGGTGAGTGAAAAAGCTTATGGTTCTGTAGTTCTGGCACTGTTTGCTGTTTCCTTTCTTTGGGAGGGGTATGATTAGTGACTGCACTCATTCTCTGGGCCATTCCTTGCACTCCCAGACTCTTTGGCACAGGACAGTTAGGGCCTTTGTAGTTTCTTCCCCACCCTGCTTGAGCAGCTCAGCTGGCACGTTATCAACGCCTGGGGACTTTCCTCCCTTCAAACTATGTACAGGTCTTTTGACCTCTTCCCTTAGGACTGGTAAGTCTGCAGGTTTGCTGTCTCTAGCCTGATTGTTTTGGAGAATGTTGGCGTCAGTCTTCAGCTGGTAGTTGTACAGGTCCTTGCAGTACTCTGTCCATCGGTTGAGTACAGCATTGCCTTCTGTGAGAAGGTGACCATTTCTGTCTTCGATGACTGAGATCTTCTGCTGCTCTGTCTTAGTGAGGGTCTTTAGAAGTCGGTAGGCCTTTTTGCTGTCACCTCGTGCCATTCCATCGTCTATGTCCCGGCACTTATTCTCGATCCAGCTCTCCCTAGCTGCCTTCATCCCTTTCTTAATGGCATAGTTCACTTCTTTAAGAGACACAATACATGAAGAAGTTAAGCTAGTTGCTACAGTGCAAACCTCACGTGCTCTGACCTGTACAAGGGATTCCGTGTGCAGGAAAAGATTCATATATGCTGCCCTAATGACTGATTTTATCCAGGCTGCTGCTATTTGTGCTGGTATGTAGGCCTTCTACTCCAGCAACAGTAGAAACAGATGAGATCTGTTCCTCCTGCATGGCACAAATATAAGATGTGCAATGCACACACTGGATCCTGAAACCTAACTGGATTGCAGGATTCCTCTCTTGGAAGAGGAAGCAGAGTGACCTCCCAAGGACCCAGTGAGGGCAGTCTTTTGTTAGCCAGAAAACCTGGGTGCATCAGAAGGAAGCTTAAGCCCAAAGCTGCAGGCAGAAAGAACATGAATTTCTTAAACTTGCGTGGCTGAGGCAACGTCTACCAAAAGGCAGGTTTTTCAAGTAAGCAGCTTACAAGGGCACAAATACCCAAGGTTCCAACAAGAAAACACAAACAACACACCGATCATGCACAGGACAGATTGGCCAGTAAGTCAGACAAACCTATGTTTGACCCTACAGCTTCTAAGTAATTGTCATGAACAGTGGGTGAACAGAATAAGATTAATGTTTGCTCCCTTAACTTTTCTAGGACTTTGTGCAACAGGAATGTGGGGGGAAATGCATAAGCATTGAGACCCTTCCCTTGCATCAACAAGGCATCCACCACCCAAGCTGACAGGTCTGTAACTGTAGACACAAAGGCTGGGAGCTTGTATTAGTGTGTGGTGAATAGCTCCACTGCTGGCTGAAGAAGAAACACTAACTCAAGACTTTATTTATCCCAGAAGGTAGTTAGAGGTAGCTCTATATGGTAGGGAATTCTCTCGGTAAATAAAATGGGCATAGAGAAAACATGAGCATTTCAAGATTGCAAGTACACATCCTTTCTTGAAGAATCACTGTAATGCTATACTTTTGCTGCCATAGAAACAGATGCCTCCATCACATGCCTTACTGATAATTGTGGCAGATCTATCTCATCTAAAGGGGGTTAGCCAGTAATGTCTAGATCAGAGTGTCGTGAACCTTGGAGAGAAGGACACGTGAAGATGGCCAGAGGGGGTGTAATTACCGTCGCCTCGGACTAATTACACTTTCAGTACCTCCCCCTTCTCACGCCAACATGTATTGTGTACACAACACTTACACTAAATTGCTACTATGATAAATGATCCAATCTGACTCCAAGCCCCCAGCGTACGTCCCCAACTACAAACTCAAGTCAATTTAGTGTATAAAAGAATTGTTAATCATCAAGATTTCAACACATCAATCACAAGAATATGATTACTACAAATTCAGTTTAAACTCGCTTTCTAGGCATCCCGCCACAATCCTCTACGGCTAATCCAGGTATCGTGAGTCACTGAGTAATTAGCTTAACTACCACACACAGCACACACTTGTCACTTATCTCTCTACACAAGAATGTCTCTCGCGGCGTGGAGGGCCCTCTGATGTCTAGATGTCTGAGAATCCGTAGATGTCACTCCGCCGGGCGTTGCTGCCTCTTTCACGAACACAGACTCTGGCACTGCAACGTGTCACCACGTGACTCCCTCAAGGCCAGACTGCGATCAGCGCTTAAACGTGCCTAATGAGGGACCAAAGCTTATCTACCAGCTTTGCCTCTGCTGTCTACAACCAACAACCACTGTAGATGAAGATTCGTGCACTCTGATAGAGTGGGTCTTAACGCACCTCTGAAGTCGGTTGTGCTGAAGTAGCCACGATTCCAGACTAACTCTCAGCAGAGAATCTGAACAGCCTTGAACAGATCTCTGCTACAACCTTCTCCCTCGAGATTCCAGTGCGAAGACGCCGATTCCTCGACTGACTGACATGATGTTAAATCTTTGTCTCCTGCGATCGTCATCTCTCGCGATCGGCTAATCACACCATACACACACTCACTGCCATTCCGTTACCTAGCTATGACCAGTCACTATTTAGCTAGTATGTGATGGACAGGTGGTCACTGACTTTCTACCCAAGAATTCTGTGTACTACAACCAATCGTGCATCGACAATAGCCTGAGACAACTACAGCCACCCAAGTCTGGGAAACATTCTCCACCCAAAGGTTATCTTACCTGGGGCCTACACTTTCTAAAGAGTGGTCAAGTCGTTAACTTGCCACTTGTCTAACCTGAACAGATGAATGTGCGGTGAGCGAGTTCAGTTCAATCAGAATCAGAGCTGGCGCTACTGTCCCTTGATCACGTCGCATCATTCAATCCCATCCCCGGTTTCAGCCTGGGTACCTGGGGCTGGTGCCCTGGCTGACCTGTCCTATTCGGCAATGTTTATGATCCTGACCAGCTCGGCTTACCTACGAGTCTCTGGCCAGTCTCTCCCCCTGAGCAAACTGACACCAGCCGTCCCTTTCTTCGGATGGACAAAGGGATGGACCACTGTTCAGCTATCTGATCTATCCTGCGCGAGCCCGTTTGGCTGCGTGTCAGCGCGACTTGTATGGAAAGCAAGAGTGCAGCACCAACACTACAGCCCTATCACTAGTAATCATATGACACAGAGACACTTTCATTTAGCCTGGTTTCAGTAAATGCCAGGAAACAAGTATCCCTGTATACTCAGAAGTTGCGTACCTAAGCATCAAGCTTGTCATTCTTGTTATAAAGTGACTATATTGGATTACAGGACAGATAGAAGAAGTGGATTCATTCATCGATTGTCAAGGCAAAATGTCTTGAGTCTATGCTTCATGCTGCCTTTGTGCCCTCTCTTCTTAAAAAATCATGCAGTGTTAAGTGTTAAAAACTCTCCCAGAATGTGATGTACCTGTAATGTGATGTACAGGTGGGACCACTAGACGAGCTTCCAAACTATAAGGCATATCTCAGGAGAGAGAGTACCTCCTTGCTGACACAGGAGTTGTCAGGCATATGCATCACACATTACCCCTGCAAGTAGCTCTGCCAAGCCCAAAGGGTCTTCCACAGCCAGTAGTTCCAGGGCATTGGTGTGAAGAGACTGCTCTCTTGCGACCACTGACTTCGCTGCACTGACTGGTGTTCATGCATATGGAGAACTATGGGGAAGGTTCCTTTAAGGGACCCTTGTCAGGAGTCTCTGTTGCTGCAGATCTGCAGGTTGCTTGGAAAGAGCTTAGATAGGTACCATTTCATCCAACAAGCCAGAAGCAGGATGCCAATGCAATAAGAACGCTGCCCAAAAGTGGCCTATGCAAAATCTTTCCAAGGCAGCAAATCTGCTGTGGCATGTAAGAGACCATGAAAACACATCCAGTCTCATGTCGTGTTGATTGTGTTTTATTTTGTTTTCTTTGTTTTGTCTGTCTTTTTTATTAAAGTTCTTATATGACAGAATACATGTCCCTAACAAAGAATTATCACTGCAGAATTACTTTGAAAAGCCATTGGCTTATTTTATCTTTATTATGATTTATTGTTTTTGAAAATGTGAACTTTAGGTGATGAATGGCTTAAATTTGTCTTTTTAAGGGCATTTGCATCTCGGCTGCCAGCAGTTCCCAAGCTAATTATAGCTGTTGCTGACAGTGATGGTGCTGCTCACCTTTTCTTCAAGGACTGCTCAAGTCAAGTGTTGATTCGTGAAGGCAATCAGCTGGCGGATGAACTGGGAGCTCTCTTCATGACCACAACTGCTACATTCACACAGCAGAGTGCGTTTCTGTATATCAGATTTTCTTCGTTCATTTAACTGACTGCTCATACCTTCTAAACCACTGTGACTGATGTTACTCTTTTTGGTGCTGTTACCATGTCATGTGATTGCTGTTTATTGGTCCACTATGATCAGTGGCAACGTTTTCCTTCTCCCAATACTATGTAGTTCATTTTACTTATTTGTTAGCTATAATCCTGGGGAGCTTTTAGCCAAGATGACAAGAGGAACAGAGTAAGTTTTAATTTTATTTCGTGAACCAACAGCTGCAGCATATCTTCCCTTCTTCCGTGAGGTTCTTGATTTGAGAGAGCAGTCAGAAGCTGCTTGCCTGGCTCCTATTGAAGAGCCATGTCCACCGGCATATGAAGACAGCCGCTCAACCTACATGGACAAGAGACCACCAGCTCCTCTTCCTAAGTACTATGACACAGGCCAGACAAGAAGCAACACAAGTAACAGGTGCAGGAATCTTACTGATTTTCTTGGGAAATTGATAGAAAGTTTGCCTGTTACTTTGGTAGTTACAGATTATTCACCATAAGGTTCTCTGTTTATTTGTTGATATCTTGCTTCATTAAATAGAGCACACAGTGTTCCAGGTGTGTGTGTGTGTGTATATATATATATATATAAAATCATTTGGCGGTGCAGACTTATCCTAATACAAGTAGAAAATCTTGTATGACTACATAGCATTTAGTCATGATATGAAGTGACTGATAGTACAGTGTCCTTGATAGTGAAAAGACAATGATCAAAGAAATGTGCATGTCGTCAGAGAAAGTGACTGAGCTTGATTGTAGATGTGTTTGATGGAGACCTTCAGTGACACGAGAGCAGGTGCCTTTAAAAGTGGCATCTACTGCACTTATCTAAACTTATTGTATGACAGAGCTGAACTTATAAATTCAAGATGAGATCATCAAAAGTTATTCTGGCTTGAGGGCCATTTGCAGATATTCATTGTGGTGTCATTAATCCCATTTTAGTAAAGTTAGGATAGGTTTTGAGAATTTTATCAATTTATGGCGATGCTTAGCTTTAGAAAATGTGAGAATCTTTTTTTCTGTTAGCCAAAGCACAGATTCTGAGCCTGTATATGACCAACCAAATCTGTATCAAAGCCACTACTCAGACAGTGAGCATGAGCGAGCCTCTTCTGCATCTCCACCGGCCACTGATGATATCTACTGCGAGGTTCAGAGTCAGGAGCAACTTGTAAAGCCAAGTTTTGTATTCACTCGCAGAAATATTAACAAGGGTTAGTGAAATTTTACTGAAATTAGTTTTATAGTGATTGAAAATAATTTTTATATGGCTATTGTTCATTCATATAAAAAGAGTGTTTTCAGTCATCATGATAAAACTTATATTGCTAGGAAATGAAGATCTTTGGTGACGAAGAATATGCTGCTTTAAAACACTGATGCAAATGTAATGTGAGATTTTGGCCCTGTTGTGATCTCAGAGCATAATTTTTTAAAAAAAGAAATCAAGTACTTACTAATTAATTGTCAGTACTGAGTCCAATGCATTTTAATGCTTTGCTAATATGAAACAATCATTTAATAGGTGTTTTAGGTTAACTCTTCCTGTACAGTTTGCACCCACAGATGAAAACGTCTTCAAAACTACAGCTAAAATTTGAGAACTGATTAAGGGTGGTGTAAAATAATAATAATAATAATATAATAACACTTATGTAGCATATGTAAGGAAACTAATAGCAAGCTTGGGTATGTGGTCTTAAATGCCTGGATGATGCTTTTCATATCAGCAAGCAGAGTCCACATCCATACAGCAGGATGGGCACTATATGAACTAAGTACACCTGGTACAGCAGCAAATCTGATATTGCTGTGCCAAATTCTTTTCAACCTGGCTGTGGCTACTGTCATTGTTGCAGTCTTGATGCAAATTTCTGGTGATTTTTTTCTGAGGAAGGTGGTGCTGAGTGTCTGGGGAGCCAGCTGGCTGGCTGTGTTTACCCATTGCTTCCTCGTTGACTTTACCAGATGATGACCATAGGAAATACACAGCTATCTTTGCTTTTCATCCTTTGAAATTTTCTCCCCGAGTTGCAAGCCCCACATCCATGAAGTAGCCACAAGAAAAGAATCTTCCACCCATGTGAGGTTGATGTCAGTCAGTACTAAGTTTTTATGAGTAAGCTCTCTGGACAGATCTACAAACCAGTCATCAGATCATAGACCTGTTTTCTCATTTTACATCAGCTTTTCCTTTGCTCACTATCAGGATTTTCTTCAGTCTTCATTTTGAAATATTGTACTAGTTGATCTCTGTTTGGATCCAAGACTGTGATGATTCATTTTTGATCTGTGGACATCACTAAATTATTCATAATTACCATAAATTTCGGGCTATTAGCCGCAACCCTTTCCCTCAGCTTTAAACCCTGCGATTTAACCAGTTATGCGGCTTGTTTGCGGATTTTTACAGATTTTTCAGATTCTGATTAATTTTTCGATGAGCTCCATGTTAAAGTGTTAACTGTTAAAATTGTTACAGTGTTAACTGTTCACATTTTAAAATCAAAGCCATATACAATACAATTCAAGTGTTCAGATCAGTTGCTGAAGCACACACCCTCATCATGCCAAAAACGAGACAAAATGCTTACGATGCAGCTTTCATGTTGTATATATTTGTGGCTTATAAACCAGTGCAGCTTATTTGTGAAAAAATTAAGAATTTTTTTAAAATTTAGTGGGTGTGACTGACAAACATGTGTGTTCAATAGACCGAAATGTACAGTATTGTCTTTATCAAACATTTTCTGCCTTCGAGGGTGGTAGCAGATATCCTGAATACAATAGGCATTTTCCTTCTATTAATGACAGTTTTTATTTATGAACTCATCCCTTATCTGAAAATTTAGATGTTCTTAGACAGTGGTTGTTATGGTGATTACTGTGCTTTGGTCTGTTTGCATTTTCATTGATTTTTTTTTTATCGGGATTACTGTGTTCTACATAAGCATGGTATGCCACATTTTCTTTTGAATGCCAGTAGCATCTTCAGTCGATTAGTACCTTTGTATTCATTCTTTCTGCAAATGCTTGTGGAATATTCATTGTTTTATATGGTTTGTGGTGCCTTCTTGTAGCATGTTGTTTACTTTGTAACAAAAGGTGATGACTGCCACTGTGAGCAATGTGAACAGTAAGAGCAGAAAGTGTAGTAGCAGTCATTGTGCTTAGTATCCTGAAAGAATTTCTTATTTTATGTATGTCTGTGAGGGTGTGTGTAGGTCTGCATGCATATTCCTGCATAAATGCTTTATCTGGGCAAACTGCAGATAAATATAAATACTGTAAATGATTATTGTAGCACAGAATCCCATTGTGAGGACAGCCTGTCCACACTTGACATTGCAAGGCTAAGCATAAGCAATGCAGAAATAGATATAAAACATCTGTTGATGGAACAGGAGTATGTTTTAAAATAAATACTCTTTCTGTCTTGCTTAGACACTTGCATGTACATTATGTGTCTTAACCATAGGCAACAAACAAGTGTAGTGGACATGGTGTTATCGCAAGGAATATTTCTGGAACAAGAAAGTTGAATGCTCTTTTAAAGCAAAAAAGTGGCTGAATGGTTTCAACCAAGAGAAGTAGTGAAATTCATTAATTTATTAAGAAAGCTTGATGAGAATATTAAAGTTATTAATGCAACTTAACTTCATTTGTCATTGCATGTTGGCATTTTATTCCAGCATGGGCCTTGAATGACCAGCAAAGACCAAAGATGAAGGGACATGCTTCTTTCATCCACAAACAGACTTCTTGTAGTGAAGATGGTAATATCTTTTTTTCTGTTTACTTAAGTTGTATAGTGGATAGCTGTGAATTACAAATAAGTAAATGTATAATAGCTCAGACAACCCCAGATGTTTTGAAACAGCACTTCTTTAATTTACAATATGTTGCATTAGAATTCTTACATTGTGCTTGGGCTTACTTTAGAGATATTTAGTTTTAAAATGCTTTTGGGTCACCTTCAATATTATTGCTCAATTTCACATTATCAATTACTGCAGTATACCCTTCAAAGATTTTTTTTCTGTTTGAAAATCTTACATATTTTGCAAACTTCTCTGAAAAACTCACCAGACTCAAATGATTAGTTTTATTTAAATACAAGCTATTAATTCCTATGAAATCAGCAAATAACTTCTGGTCAAAAGATTCAGGCCTTCTAACTTTGACATACAAATAAAGATCAAATTAAGACCTCATTTTAGAGCAGTTTAGAAAGGATGCATTTGTTCAGAAATGAGATGAATCATTTATTTTCTATAGATGCCTGCTGTTTGGATCCATCAGACTTAAAGAAAGATATTGAAGCTAGTCAACTTTATCAAGAAGGAATCAAACCTCTGTGTACTCGTAAAGACTTCAGCCGTGCAGCTTCTTCTGACAGTATTTCAAGTCTGCAATCACAGGTGTCTCTTTTTGTTTTGGAATTAGTAAAATTAGACTTCATTGAAAGATCTACGAAGAACATACTGATGTAGTTATAAAATTTGATAAGCATCTAAAGCAATTTCATGTATTATTTTTTCATGTATTAGTAAGGCGCAGAATTATTACTCTACTCATCTAAGCAGCATAGCTGTGCAGACATTTTGTATGTTGCCTTCACCTTTAGAGGGTTAATTGTGCTTCAAAAAGGCAAGCTGGTTGCTGCTGTTGGTGAGATCTTCATTAATAAATGATGTGCCAAATGTATTCGGAGAGAATAGTGAGAGGATGCCTCTGTGTGTGTGTGTGCGCACACGTGCTGGAGGAGTGCATGTGTGATTCTACTTATGGGTATGGTTGCTGATACTTTTCTGTTTTCCTTTGCAGAGTTCTAAAGCCTTTGCTTCTTTTAGCAATGGTCAGGTGTATGCCCCACTGGCAGTTCCAGAACCAGTTGAAATAGCTGACTATTCTCTCGTCAAGGTGAGTGGTTTCTTTTCTGATTTATTCAGATCTTTGCTTTTAAACAGAAATTTAGAAAAATAGCTATTCGGTTACTTTGTTTACAAACTAAAATATTTAGTAGCAAAGGTAAAGCATGCTGAATTAAAATGAAGGTAACAAAATGTTTGTTTACTGTCCTTTTATAGGATGCAGTCACATGTGAAGAAATGGATAGAGATTATGCTTTGGTGGATGATGCCTTGCCTCCAGGACAGCTGCATCGTATTTTTTCAGCCAAAACACCTGTGAGATGTATGTTTTCAAGGAATTTTTCTTTTTCTTTACTTCTTTGTTGTGTGCCATAGTCATGCACACTTTGAGAATCGCTGTCTCATTGTAATAACAGAATCAAGTAGACAGCGTCCATTGCCTTCTTCCTTTTGTGGGGGCTCCCTTATTTATCTCTTTGTGTGTGATAGCTTTGCTGAAAATTTTATATTTTGTCTAAGTATATGTTCACCTTTGTTTCCTAATTTAAAGATCAGACAGACTCTGGGGATTCAGATTCAAGCCCTGTTGGATGGAAAAAAGAAAGTAGAGGACAGAAGAGAGACAAGTTAACAGAATGCAGTCACCTGAAGAGCTACCGTAAAACTAGATCAGGCAGGGAAGTGTCAGATTCCTCAAGGTTTTTGCGGCAGTATCATGGTGCCAGTGTTGGTAAGTTATCCATTTTTAATACTTCACTGAGCTTCGCAGTGCAAAACTTCCAGCACAGAATCTTAGAATTTCGCTGTGTAATATCTGGCATGATCAGGCTTGCTTTACTTGAAAGATACTGTGACCATGCGTTCAGTGCTTTTTTGTGAAATAACAATGAATGGCATTGCACCTTAAAGGGGCCTAAAAATGTCCCACATGTTCATTTTTATATATTAAGGTGAAGACTGGTATATACATATTTATCTTCATTTTCTGACCTTGAAAAAGGGTTTATATTATAGCAAGCTACCACTAGCAGATGACAGAGGGACTACGAATCTATCATTTTCTTTTTTTGCCATTACGATCCTTGCCTACCTTATTGACAGCAAGAAGAAATTCAACTTTCTGTTTGTCATGGCTTACAGAGAACAGCAGTTCTCAGTCTGATGAAAGTGATACAGCTGACGAATTGAACCAAAAACAGAAGCAAAAGGCCAGTCATGCTTCCCCAAGAACCAATCAAGCCCAGTCATCATATGTTGCCAACACATTAGTTTCTGCTGGAGATCTTGCTGTATCATCTGAAGGTGATTTATGCTTATAACTTGATTCCCCATCTTTGTGTGCTATTGCTTAAATTTATCCTGTGTCCTGTAAGCACAACACATCAAGCTCTCCTTCAAATGTGGAAATATGCTTTACTAATTCATTTATTATTATTATATTCTGTCTCTGTGCAGGACAAATATACATAAAACTATAAAATGTGTAAGGTGTGATTTTTCTGAGAGAGGGGACTGTTGTATATGTCACATTTTTTAGAAGAAAGTCTAAATCTTATGACTTTAAGTTAGTGATTGTTCCTTCAGAAGTAAGCACCTAAAGCACTGTAATGTCTAAAAAGTGCTCTTTTTGAAAAGATTTTGAGCCATGATATTTGAAAATAAAGATCTAAAGAATAAAACCAATTATTAAGTTTATGCAGATGAATCTCTCACTGATGATAGTAAATCTCAGAGTATTTGGAAGCTCATTTTACATTAGGTAAGGGTATATTCTCAAATTCAGGCTGTGACCTTTTATTGTGGAACAGGTCACCATGATGAGACATTGTATGAGTCAGTGATGCACTTCAAAACACTTCCATTGGTATGTTATATACATTAAATACTGTGTTTATATCTCTAGCCAGCCTTTTTGTGGTTCTCTAAAGTAACACTGAAGTGCATTTGAACATCTTTCAACTATAGTACTTACAGCGGACATACAATAAACTGTGCACAAGTCTTCTTATTTTCATTTCATGGCCCATTTAGAACTCCATTTATTTCAGTTTTGGTGCGTATTGTGTCTTCAAGCAATATCACCATTTTTTTCTCTCCTATCTTTTCAGTTTTGGGCTTAATGCTTAGCTATTCAAGTGTGTGTGGTTTAGTTTGTTAGTGTATATTTGAACTGTAAAAATTGAAACAAGATTGCCCTTCCTCTGCAGGTGTTTTACTTGATTTTAATATCACCTGCGTACAGATTTGTTATTTTATTGCTTTTCCTTCCTTCAGGCCCCAGAGAGTGATTCAAATGATAACAGTCGCTGGAGTGATAGGTTCCGCAGCTTCAGAACTTTGAAAGAGCCAGGAAAGCAGAGGAAGAAGGAAGAAAGAAAAAGACTGAAGGAAGAGGTACGTGATCTTGTCTTGCACATTTGATATTCAGCTCTGCAAAATGATATTGTGATCTAAATGTGAATTCTTTTTTGTTTTTGTTTTTGTCATGTGTATTCACTGATTAATGGCAAAAAGATCATTGAGGGTAATACATCTCTTAGATGAACTGGCAACGATTGAAATAGAGAACGTCTCAGGTTAGAAAACATTAGGGCCACGGTTCTCAACCTGGGGGGCGCGCCCCCCAAGGGGGGCGCAAGCTGCTGAAAAGGGGGCCGCAAAGGCGGTCATTTTCTCATATCTCATATAGGTATTAGTGGCTAAGGGGGGCGCGCGGACGTACCTTTATTCGTCTGGGGGGGCGTCACAAGTAAAAGGTTGAGAAACGCTGCATTAGGGGCAGATAAAAAAAAATAAAAATTTTAAGTTTCAACCTGAATGTTTGAAAAAAGTTGCTCACGGAATGTTTTAGGATCATTTGATAAAGCTTTACCAGATGGTTTTGGTGACTGATTGCCGAATATGTTTAGGGAAAGAAATCACGGGAAACTCAAAAGTCCAAATGGAAGAAAAAAGATGGCAAGACACCAATTCCAGCCCAGAAATGCTGCTTAGAAGACTTCCCTTCCTCTTTCTCCAATCCTTTAGTCCCCTTGTTTGTAGAAAAATGTGTCAACTATATAGAAGCTGAAGGTAATGGAATTTAAAAAGATACAAAGTCATAATTAAGATATGTTTAAAATTTCATTCCTTGTACAAAATTTTGCTTCATATAATAGCACCAACAGGACATTTTGCATTCGCCATTGAAAGATGAGTGAATTTGGGACATTGAATGCTATTGAAGGAACGATGCTCAACAATGCCTTGAAATAAGTTGATTAATTCTTCCATGTCTCTCAGTGTAGAAAAACTTGCAAACATTTTCTTTCATAATATTCAGTGGTCTTCCCTTTGCTGTTTATTACTAGATGTGCAACACTTTACGCTTTTGCAAGTCATGAATTCATTTATTGCATTTTTCAAGTTTTATTTTTTTTTAAAGTAGAATCTTAGAAAATTAGATACAAACTTCCATACAAACTTTGCATTTATAAATGTTATTAATGGTGTTTGTGCAACTCAGGGATGAATACAGAAGGGATTTATCGTATCCCAGGCAACCGTGGTCAGGGTGAGCTTTTCATCAATAAATTTAAAGAAGGTAAGTGAATAAGATGATACAATAAACAAACTGTAAAATATAATTTCAATACTTTTTACTGGCTGTTATTTATGGTTCTGTTACATATTGTTAAGGGTGATTTGATGGCACAGTAGTTGAGTGTCTGTGACTAAGACAGAATCATGGGTTGTGTTCTCTGGCACACAACAAATCTATATCAGTGTGGCATCTGGTTTTGGGTGGACATATATAAGTTTGTAACTGCATCAACAGGCATTGCATCATGGACCATACATAACCTGGACTGCAAGCTGTAAGCACATCACAAAAGCTTTATTCTGGCAGTTAAAGGACAAATTTGTCTATCAGCTTCCCATTCTGTATGTAAAATCTCTGATTGAACTGATGGAATAGTTAAAACTGTTTTTTTTTTTTTTAGAGGCAGTGGGTTACTGCAGTTTTCCTTAATATTAGGTTGCTATTTTCAGTTGATATTACATTAATCACTCACTTGACATGATAGATTTCTGGGGCCAGTTGCATACCACATTTCTAATTTTAAACATTTTTAGACCTTAAAGCTGTTTAGATAGTCGGTTTTATGCACAGACATTTATGTGCATGCACAGACATGCACGCACAAAGACCCACTCTCTCTCTTTTGTTCTCTCCTCACTCTCACTTGCTTTAAAATGAACTCATTAGTCATACTGGAGATTTAAATCGTTAACTGTTCTTGAGTTCATTTTTTCTTAAATTATTTAAATATTATACTTCTAATGTTGAAACATTGTTCCTGGAATAATTTTTCAGATCCCAATGTAGACATTGCAGCACTTGAAATTCCTGTGAATGCTGTAGCAACAGTCCTGAAAAGTTTCTTCAATGACCTTACAGAGCCCCTTGTGCCTACTTTTCTTCATGATGAGCTGATAGAGGCAGCAGGTAGTTAAAGGCTTGCCAAACTAAGGAGTTGTGATATCATTGCCTTAACTTTTGGAAAAAAGCATCAGCTTTGCTATGATTCTCAGTATTGATAGAATGATCTGATGCTTCTGCTGCACATCTTTTTAGTCTGACCATATTTTAGGTGTACATGTACTGTTTTATTTTGATTTCATACACTCATGATATTCTTTTGAACTGGCTTTCTAAGCTGGTGAGCATGAAAGACTTTAAATATGAACTTGAGGTTAAGTTTGCTGACTTAACTTTAAGCAGCACAGAAAATTGATGTGCATAAGGGAACCTAAATCCACTAAACACAAAATTCTTAATTTAAGACTGCTACTGACCAGGTATAAGCCATTGCCTAGCTGATTCAGACAGCTTAGAAATTTTTAGACTTCTTCCACTGATGGTGGCAAGACATAAGGCTAATGTTTAGAAGATGTTTGAGGAGAATAATTATATTTCGAGACAGGCAGAATTTGTTTGACAGAAAGGGTCATCATTAATACAGAAGCATCCAGTCATTGTGTTGCCAGTCTATTGTCACTTGTCATTGATACAGTGACACAAAAATTGCACATCTCACATCATCTGTATTATTTGTGTGACACTGCTGTGTTTCACAGACACTGTTCAACCATGTTTAAATTTGTACAACTATATCCCCTGGCAGCACAGAAAGCCGAAAACACATGGGTCTCAGAAAGTATGTGGGCCCCATGCTCTACACCAGGGGACCCATGTAGTTTTGGCATTCTGTGCTACTAGGGTCGAAGGGACACTCAAATAGGTAATTTATACCAGAGTTTTCAGTTACACCAGTCTGAGTGTTGTTTCCCCAGAAGGATGCACAATGACAAGTCATAATGTAATTACCATGCAAACTGATCCCTGTTATCACTTTTTTGTCCTTTCCGATGATGCTGAGGACATCCATCATTTATCTTCACCTCCGGGGCTTCGTCCTGTTGGCGGCCTTTGAGCTGACATACATAATAGCCCTGTTAGATTGAACAACTTCTGACCTCACTCCCATCTCTGCTTGCTATGAGAATTAAGTTTTTCTTGGCAATCCATGTGTTGGAGATAGCAGCAAACAGGCCTGCAATCAAACAGCTGCTGTGATCCTGTCGCAGATATCTGTCCTGGAGCTGGCATCCTTGGAGAGGGTGGCACCCAGTTACTTAAAGCTGCATACCTCTTTGAACTGTACTCCATTCGTGTAGATATCCACAACACCATTACCAGTGGCCATGATTTTACTCTTGTTGGTGCTGGTCTCCATTCCATATTCGTTTGATTTGTTTGTCAGTCTGCTGGTAAGATTTTGGTAAGTTTGTAAAGTTAAGTAAGAAATTTAGGTTCACTCATGCACACCTTACCTGGGCAGTACATGCTTATTGCTCTATAAGCATGACTTGTATGCTGATATTTAAAATCATTGGCTCAGCTAGTATCATGCAAGTCCTGTGGTGTCAACTGAAATATAATCTGATCAGGAAATATTGGGTAGGGGAAATCTTGTCAGGACACTTCACTTATTTACTTTTGTTCTTAACAGGCATGCCAGATAAAAGCAGTCGCCTCTTAATGCTTCGTGGTGTAGTTAAAAAATTGCCTGAGCAAAACCTTGAGGTTCTGAAGTTTCTTATTTGTCATCTTTACAGGTAAGTGAGCAGTCTTTACAAAAGTTAAACTGTGTGAAGAAGTGTTCTTTTGATATACTTCTTTCTTTCTTTTAACTTTTTGTTTTTGAATAGGGGATTTTAAGGGGGAGGTCTAGAACCATTGTTTTTCACAAACAAAGCATGAAATAGATCACCATGAAATGTCACAAGATTGCACAGCAACAAGAATACCATACTACAGTCGAACCTCGCTAAGTCGAACTTCCCTAAGTCGAAAACCTCCCTATCTCGAATTAATTGTTAGGTCCCCGCCAAATTCCCTTAAGAGCAATGTATTTTAGATCTCCTTAACTCGAAGATTTTTTAGCTTTCAACCTCCGTAAGTCGAATTTTGAGTCATCACCAACCAGAAGCAACTATGTCTCGAACTGTTCCAAACTATGTTCCAAACTGTCTCAAGAGACACTTTGATCCCATTTTCCTTTCATATTTGTGTAAAAGGTTCGTTGCGTGCTATGTTGCGCAGTGGACAACTGACTCACACCAGTCCCCCCTTTGAAGTTGACCGATTCAGGGGAACTGGCCGACACTAGACTTTTTCCCACGGTTACTTCAAGTCGGCGGGCCGCGCATCACTGGTCAAGTTTTATGGCCACCCGCCTTGACAATCCTTTCAGGCGGTGGCGGTGGTGTAACTTGACCAGTGGACCGTTGGTGGTTCGCAACGTAAGTGTTGTTTTCTACACTTTGTCAGTCTCTTATCGGGACGAGCACTGAATAGAGTTCGTGTCGGTGTGGTTTTTCCCGTGCGGTACGTGGCGCGGAAATGGCAGTACATGTATCCGTATAAAACGATAATACTGTATAATAAACGGTTATAATACAGTAATTAAGCCGGAAAAACATTGACCTTGATCAACCTCCGCCTATTACGCCATTTTCCCTAACTCGAAAACTCCCTAAGTCAAATTTTTTTCGGGTCCCTTTGAGTTCGACTTAGCGAGGTCCGACTGTATTATCAGTGCTCCTCAACAAAGAATTTCCATCTGACAAAACATGTATATTGAAACTCATGTTTTCCACTTTCTGTAGAAAAAGAATATTAATATACTAAGACTAAGCATTTAAGCATTTGTAAGTTTGTGGTAATGAGACTCTTTAATGAAAGGTTGAGCATTTTATAAAATTATTTTGTTCCTGAAATTTATGGAGGTATTGAAAAGTTAATGTGCATATGTACTTGCATGCCAGCACCACTTACACATACACAGAGAAATGTGTGCAGTACAAATGGGCACATTTGTTATTGTCTGCTCTTTGTCTTTTAATAAAGAGTCTCAGAGCGGCACGCAGAAAATAACATGGATGCCAAGAATCTCTCACGATGCTGGTGGCCAACAATACTGCGGATGGAGTTTTCTTCCTATGAATCAATGCTTCGCAACTCTTCATATCCTGAAGACATAGTCCTCTCACTTATAGAACAATGCAGTTTTTTCTTTCTAGGTGGTGATGAAGTCTAACTTTGAGTCATAATTTTTTTGTGAAGAGTTGCCTGTCCTTTGCAACGATTTGTGGAAAAGGGAAATTTTCTTCCCTCAGTAAATTAAAAGGTATTTCCTACTTTTTGAAGGAATATCTTTTTAATTGTGAATTTAATAGTGTGTACAGAAATATGCTTGTAATGTTCAAGGGACTGTGCATTGACGAGTGAAACGTGATTTTACATTTCATAATACAGGGTTGGTGATCACCAATTCGTACAGTTTGTCTCGTATGTTTGTGTGAAACTTCTGTCGATCTGTGGATGAAAAATGATGCTTAACTCTCAATAATTTGGAAGATAGAGATCTTCTAACAGTTTTACAATGTCAGGTGCTTACGTTTTTGTCAGTTGTAAGATTAACAGCACTTAACTGCAGTTCAAATAATAACAGATTGAGAGCTAGTGTGTCAGATGAGAGAGATATTAGAGTGGTTCACATGGGTGATTTTCTGCAGACTGCAAGGCACATGAGTAAGAGACATGTTTGTAAGAGAGAGAGAGAGAGTGCACAAGGGCATTTGAATACATATACACACATATGCTTGTTTTGTATACCAGCAAAGGTACAGACTGTGTTACTGGTGAATAAAAGACCTACAGGCGATGCATGATCATTATACTATTCTTATGAGAGGGTTGATGAATGCATGTGTAAACTACAGATGATCGAGGACAGTATTTCAGCATGGTAGCTCTGGAGTTACAAATTTGATATTAATTTGTTTATAAGCCTTGTCAAATGTCTTCATTGTAAAAACCTGTTTTGTCATTTGTGATGAGAATTTCATTTATATTGTAGTTAATATGAAAAGGGACATTAACGCTTACTTGGCACTACTTGTGCTGCTTTTTTTAAAGACCCTCATTTGGCCTTAACAGCCTTGATGTGACCATACTGGCTATTTTTTTTTTTTTTGCTGTCCATACAAACTCTCTTTTTAAGGATGACCATTCCACCCGAAATGGTCTTTGTATGCCTGGATGTGTGTACATGTGTCTAAAGGTGTGTATGAGCTTGTGTGTTCACAGAGAAGTTTAAAAGAGTTCTTTTGAATTCCACAGTTTTGGCATTAGTTTAACTAGTCTTTCGATTAAAAGAAGGAAACTTAGAGGGAAATAAAAAGAAAATCTCCCAGTCTTAAGAACAAGATTCTCTATAGTTATCTCTGTGTGTTCAGTGTTTATTGTTACAATTGTATATGCCTAAAAAGCTCAGAATATGAGTTGCTACTATCCAAAAAAGAAAAAAAAACTATTCAACACATCTTTCATTTTCGAACCTATAAAAAATATTACCATTTTAAAAAGTATTAAGTTTTAATAAACAAAATATATGGGGTAAGACTGCCAGGTACCTTAAACTTGAACAGAGACCGTATAATAAGCAAAAGATAGGTATCACAGAGTTATCAGAAACATGATAGTCTTAGCTTACATATTATAAAGAAGGGATGGCACATCTTTGTTCACTCTTTGCTTTAGCTCATTTGTCTCGCCTGCTAAGATATATAGTAAATTCACGCACACATGCACTTTCATAGTTGCTCTCACACTGTTCTATTTCTCATATACAAACAATAAAAAGACGTAGGTGGTGTCTAATTCACTGTCTGCTGCATTTCTTTAAGAAAATACTGCAAATTTATGAGAAAGATTAGGGTGATAAAAATTGTTTGTCCTCAGACCTTCTAAACCAATTTTTGGGGTAACTTTTGCATATTCATGCTTCATGGTGTAAACAATCAAAATCCAGAAGACTTGAAGCTATTGTGTCATAACACATACAATAACAATATGCTGAAACAATTTTGATAGAATTGTAGCAACTAACGATTTACAGTAACTACATTGTTAGCCTGCTACAATCCCTTTTTGTATTAGATTTTGCCCATGTGTTCTTGAAAAAATCCTTTTCACAAGCATACTTCAAATGATATTTGTGAAAAACTGAGCAATAATGACAAGCAGCCACATCAAACACCAAAAAGATTTCTGCTGCTGGATACACAATTTTTACATTGCCAACATTTTTCAGCACGAAGTTTCAACATTTTAAAGGAAGCAAATTTTCAACACTAAGTGCACAAAGGCACCAGGGTTAGCATATGCATGTTCTCTTTGTATCAAATGTTAAGTTTGAAAATATTTTCGGAAAATTGGGCCAAGTCAGAGTTCCAATTTTTCCTATCAATATTTGTCAACAATATTGTCAAACACACACAAAATTGATTTCCAAGCTGGGTAATCAATGTAGAATATACAAAAGTTATTTTTCACTAAGAAATTCAAATTCAGTAAATCTATTTGAATGAAGTACTAAATTAGGATAAATTATTAAAATTTAAAATATTCATAGCAGAAATAGCTAGTTGAGAATCTTGTGTAGTCGGCTAGTTATTAAAGCCTAAACACTTTTTTCTCTGTCGTTATCGTTTGGGTTTGCATCAGATACTGATGAGCTAATACCTGTACAGTTTTCTAATATAAAATTCATCCCTTTTTGTAAAAATTGCTAAACAGCAGATTGTCTTGTCCACTTTTGGTGCATATTGCAATGCTTTTGTCATTTTTACATCTATTATTCTTTAGTCAGATTGACTTAAAATAAATTGGGGCTAGCTGGGATGAATCTCTTTCATTCATTGGTTATCTCTCACCATGTGATGACTTGCTGTATGGACAGTGTACATTTATGTTTTCAGTAACATTTCCTTGCTTCCTGAGGCTTACCGGTCCATGTTTGCTGAATGGCAAAGAACCAGGCTTATTTCACCATGTTGTAGATGACCCTTCACCTACCCCGAAACTCCCTCTCATGCAGACACACATCAGTAACTTGAGAGAATTTTTTTAAAAAACTCTTGTTGTGTTTGCATTTGAGCTGAAAGTGTTCTGTGAAGATGTTTGAAACTGATATGTGAAAGTTTCTGATGCATTAAAACACGTTGAAATTGTACTTTTGGAGGTGTGACATTTATTTACAGTGGATGAGTTTGTATCCTTGAGTAATACAGCACTAACATAGAGGTGAGTTTCATAAGCATTTGTGTAATTTTTTTAGACTTGAATAACATCTATTACATTTTTTAAATAAGAGCAGAACAGTGATAAATAATTATTTCCTTCTGTGACAATGTTTTGCCTGTTTGTTTATAGGGCTGAGGAGACATTGGTTTATTAGTAATTCAAAAGTATCATGGAAGAAATTCTTTGGAGTTTAGTCATACTGAACTAACAGCTTTGCATATCTTCTTTTCCTGCTGGATCCACTTATCTTTTACTATATTTCTCTCCCATACAAATTAACGCTTATATGGACATATAGTACTAGAAATAAACTGATGTAAAGATGATATACAGAGTACACTATACGGTGGACATAGTAGTAGAGGATGCTACTTGTAGAAGAAACACAGAGGAAAAGGCTACACCCAAATAGATACCTCTCCTCATAGGATGTCCCTGTAGGCCCGGTTTCTTGTGCCAGGGGTGAGCACCCAGTATCTCTGGCTGGGCGACTAAGCTAGCCCACTCCTTTCTGCTATGCTATTCTTTTTCCTATTTCACTGGCCCTTTCACCCGCAGTTTTTCTCACCAACCCTCTCCCTGTTAGACTACAGTTTTATCTTTCCTATCTTCTTCTCCACTGGTCTTTTTCCTGTCTTCTTTTTCCATAATCCCTTTCTTTTGCTGTATCTCTTTTCTCCGTGGCCTTCTTTAGGCCCCCTATGTTTGCTGTGCAGGGTGACTCGTGTCGGGGGAGGATGGAATCCTGGAGGTTGAGGTCCCTGATGGGTTGCAGGCCATTATACCAACACACCTCATTGGCCCAGACTTCTAGATGGGCGGTTGGTGTGGCCCACACCAATCAAGCAGCTGGTTGTGCATTGTCCTACCTTTGCCAGAAGGCTGCGGATCTTCTAGCAAGGGGTCAATCTGGTTTTCCTTTCTCAAGCCCAGGGTATATTCCTTTTGTATCCCTGGCACGACCCTGCTGGAAAAGCCCTTGTTGGACTTTGTGGTGGTGGTGGAGGAGCAGAAAGAATGAAACAAACCGTTTATTATGGCAAAAAAAGAAAAAGAAAAGAAATTACAACTTGGCATTCAGACAGGATGAGGAGTGTGAGAGTGAATGTTGAGGTGACCTGGCCCCATTTTCTTGTAATGGTTCAGAGCCGGCCCAGCCACTCTTCTCGCTCTCTCCTTTTTGCAAACGCTAAGGGTTTCAATTCCTTGTCCAGTGTGCCAACCAGAAAGCCTCAGAGGCCCTGCGCCGATGGGACTGAAAGCAGTTTGTTGATTGCCTGATTAAAGTGACTGTGTATAGATCCCTCACGTCTTCCAAAGAGGTCATCCATTGCCCTGACCTTGCTAGGATGTCGGAGGTTGACATCAGGTCAGAAATGGCATCCCAGGGGGTTTCTGCTATGCAGAGAGTCAACTTAAACAAGGATGGGGAATCTGTTCATACCAATACTCTCTAACCTTTTGTTTGTACAAAATAGCTGACTTCATTTAGGTTGGGTATTTGCAGTATCTTGTTTCATTCCTTCTCCGTTGCGCTACTTCAACTGTTAGAGTTGTGGTTAAAGGGCTAGCTTCTGCAAGTCCTAAGCATGCTGTTTTTGCGGCGGCAGGATTGGCCATGCAGCATTTAGGCAGCCATTTAGTATGTATGTGCAGAATCGGTTATCTCTTATGCTGATGCTCACTGTCACGTAGTGGGTGGCTCCTCAGAAGCAATTTCTACTCCAGGCTTCACTTCCTACTTGGCAGTCATTGCAAAATGACCATCAGTTTCTGTTTCTATCCAGACATAACATGCCATGGGCCTCTACTGAGGGTCCTGTCCCTGTCTGTCATGTTATGCGTCCTCCAGGCAGCAGTGGCATCCAGTCATCATAACACAGGCATCTCAAACCACACAACCTACACCACTCCGAAATACTACATGCCCACAAGCACGCAACACTAAATCCCCCAAAAGTTAAAATACGTAATACTAAATAGGCAGACAAGAAAGAAACTTACTTACTATTTTGTTATTCTTCTTCTTATGTGGCTTTTATTGTTTGTGATATTATTGTTTATGATATTATATATAACCTAGTTTTTTTCCCCTTAAACATTTTAATGATTACTTTCTCTCGCCGTGATATATGTAGTCTTAGTTGATGGCACGGTGTAAAACACAACCAACCAAGCATCCTCATAGGAGCACGACTTAATCCTTTAAAAAACTTTTTGGTATAATAAATGAGACATTTAAAGTCTCAGTCTTTCATTTTGACAAATAATGATTGTAAAAGTAAAGCCATCAGTGCTAATGAAAATGTACTCAGGAGAGTCGGTTATAGGCCTAATCGATTTTGAGATCATTAAATTTATTATATAATTCCAACAGTTTCTTATCTACATGATATTATATTGTACGTTTACATGACACAATCCGGTTTATTTATTTGACCATTCTTGACCAACATTTGTCTTATTCTTGGAAATATTTGCACGTACATCGAGGGCCGTCATCTTGGAGGAAGCGAGCAGTCTTGGTCAGCCCTTGTTGTTGTGGCAGTGGAGGAGAAGCTCCACGTTCAACGTGTGTAATTACTATGGATAATCCCACAAGGGTCAAGGTATATATTATCCTGCTTTGTTCCTCTTTGTTTATTGAGTTTCAAGACATTAGCCGAAAATAAGAGCCCCAGAGATATTTTTTGTTCACCAGCAGTAAGAGAGAAGAAACGAAGATAGCGCTGTAAAGAAAGACTGCGACGTAAACGAAATTAAAACTTCCGAGAAACTTTCATTTTATCGTACATTTCTTTTACATGATTATGGTACATTTTTACTGTATTTGTTTTTAAAGAATAGCAGTAGAATTTTTGTGGGATCTTTTAATGCTTATATTGGAACAGAGTTTTCATACAAACCACTAAGTAACTACACAGTATAACCATCGAATTAATTGCTGCCAGGGGTTAGGGATGATCATTCTACTCAAAAGCTTTTAAATGCCTTTTTTATTAATACATTTTGGTTTAAAAGAGAAAAAATACAATTATGGGTAAGTACAGGAAATGATCAAGGACACTTGGGTATTGATTAACATGATGTGTGTTACCTGCACCGTACTAAATCAATAATTACATGGCTGGTATATTGTTTTTAACATCATTAACTATTTAGGAGCTTTGATATGGATGCTTGACATACACTGAAGTCGGTTTCTTTTGTAAATTTTTGTTTTTGCATTTGTTCCAGAACTTGATAGTTTTTCTTGAAAATGTGCATGGGTTGGGGGAGCAGCTCAATTGGTCAACTATTAGTCACAGTTGTATTATTTACTTTTTGTTCAAGTTTCCTGGACAGTACAAGCTGATTAAAGTTGTTGTTTCAGGCTTATGTTTGAGGAAGAATGAGCATATAAGATAATGCTATACTGATGTACAGTGGTCAAAGTCTCCAGACATTACCAGCAAAGATTTTAGCAGCATTGGTCTTCAGTGATATTTGTTTATTTTATAACAAGAATGGAGTTTGTTGGTAAAATAAGTGAATGCAAAAAGAGTTAAGTATGGAAAGTAACCACCCGAAGTCTGAAGGTGTCCAGTATAATTGCCACACAGTCCTAGCAGCTTGTCACCAATACAACAAGGATCAGCTGGCCTGTGTTCAGATCTATGGCATACTGTTCTTTCTTTGTGTGTGGTACCTGGCTGGCTGGTAAAAGAGGATGTCATTAATGGAATGTTTTTTTGTTTTTTTTTGAAAGAGTGATTATAGATAATAAAAATGGAAACAACACTGCAAAATCCTGTTTCTTTCAATAAAATTTAAGAACTTAAGTATCGATAAAGGTTATTAACTCTCTTGGTTTGCCGGGTAGCACGGGCTAGGCGATTTTCATTACTTTTTATTGCAAAGTTCAACTTTTCTCTTTTCCAAAAATGTATAGGTTTCTTGGTCTAATGTTTATCTCAGAGCAGCAATAATAAAAAAACAAACTTCACCACTGTCGTCTTCGCAGTCTTCAGTTATAAGCCAGTCATTGTAATGTTCATTTTTATCTTGAACCAAGAGGGTTAATTAAGTTAATAGAATAATTTTTGGAGAAATAATCCTAGCACCTGAAAGATGGTGTTTCATATCATTCTAGTAAAGACGTATATAACATCTTTGAAAAATGTGGTGGGGCTTTTAAATTGTTTTTGCAGGCAGGTGAAGCTCCTGCTAGTACGACTGTGACTTTAAAGCTAGAAGACATGGAAATGATTGATGACCATAAAGACTCTTGGGACTTTGAATATTCTGGATCAGGTAATATCTATTCATTAGAGAATGTACTAATTGTAACATAGAGTTAATGTTAACACATTTTATTTGCATTTCCCTAAATAAAGTGGATAATCAGAAGATAAATCTGTATTATTCCCTGAAGATCCTTGAATGTGTGGCAGTTCATGTTGAAATATTTTGATGAATGTGATATACTTAAAAGACAGTGAAAATAAATGAACACAGGAATAGTATTATCTCATCAAAAAAAAAAAAGATGAAAATGGTTTAACTAGAAACAAGGTAACATTCCTTTACAGATGAAACGTTCACATCTGTTTGACCCAGAAACACTGTCATGCTCTGTAAACGTTTTGCCATCAAAATTACTAATTGATTGCTTGATTGATTGATTGATTTATAATTTAGATGTTGGTTTTGGATATTTTTGTATGTTGTTGTACATTTTTTCAGTGAATGGAAACCGTGAGAAGAATGTCTCTAAAGAAGATATCCGACAACGAATTGCTCCCAATGTAACAGAGATGGTGAGATCTACAATTCCGTAGCCTCTATGTTATTATGGTATATATTAATTGGAAGATAAGCGTTAGTGTCTTGGGCTTGACACATGGTATTTGGAAAGATGCTGTAGAGATACATAAAAGTGCCTAAAGGTCGGGTTTCATTAATTACATTTGATTTGTTCTACAGAGATGGTAGTTAAATTAACTCTTTATCATATTTGCAGTAATCTACCATTTTACATTTGAAAGATAGTGAAGCAGAAAAGTGGCAAGCAAGCTGATACAATCTCGAATGAGAACAAAACTGGTAGTTTTATAAATGTTGTTAACTTCACACCATCATAAAAATAGTTCAGCTTTACTCTACTTTTAAAAGGAACAATTGATTTCTGTTGTACTGCATCATACAAAAGTATTCATTTTGTCATGACAGATGTGGGAAATGGGTGCACAGAGTGCTAAGAAGGCTTGGAGTATTTATGGCAACATTGACATCCTTCGTCCTTATTTTGATGTAGAACCCAAAGAAGTTCAGAAAAGGTATCATAATTTGCTTTATCAAGTTTCTTTTTTATCACAGCACTGACATGATATGATTTTGTCGTAGGCTTTGAAGTTGGACAGACAATGCTGGCTATTTTATATGGGAACCAGACTTACTGGACTGTGCCTGAGAAGAGTGAGAGAGTAGGGGTTGATTTTATATGTACAGAAGTGAAAAGGGAAATGTGGTTGTTTTATTCAGGTTGAGGAGAATGGCCTCTATTTTGGAAATTAAGTTGATTCTAGGCAAAAGAATATGGTACTCACTAAACTAAGGGACTCAGATGTAATTCTTTACAAGTAGAATGGCACTTAAAAAGCTTAAAACTTGAGTGTCAGTTTATCTTGATGAAACAACAGTTTATATAAAATCACATTTTCTTTAAAGATTGCTGTATTCGTTGATACCACACTGGCCCACATCACAGCAGCAGGTATGTATTCCTGCCAGGAATTTTTAATCATGTCAATATTTTCATTTTACATAAAAAATAACGCAGACTTTTCATAATATTAACTTTTGATTGGTCTTTGTTTATGGTGTATTGTCATTCATAGTCAAACAGACTTCTGACTTTGTTTAACATCTTATTTTACTGTATTTTGTTGTTGCTTCAGAAGATTCCACGTGAACTGTATGGGCCGACAATGGTTGTGCTTACCATGATAGCACTTCTGCTCTATCAAATGAAATCAGCAGAACATAGAGTGGTAAGGACCACCTGAGTCTTTCTTAAAAATATCTGAATGTTGAAGAGCTTTTATTTGCTTGAGTCTGAAAATCATTTGGAAAGGAAAAAGATGGAAAGACAACCATAACTGGTTTAATGCAGGCATGTTTCTCATTCTGACAGGCATTTTTTAAGTCTTTATGTCACATTTTGCAGACTGATGGCACTCTCATGGGTTCAGCACTTGGTGTTTGCTTTGCATACTGGTTAGGAGCCTCTTGTTTGGTCTGGGTGCTGTCTTATGTCTTCTCTGTCAAAATCGTCTTGATACAAGTTATGAGTATGGTTGTAAGTATGAAGGTTTTTACTTCTCCCCTCTTCTACCTCTATCCTTAAGGAACATATAGCTGATGCATCATTTCACAACATCAGCTCTGAGTACTTTCACATCGTATACATGCCAGTCTTACCATTTCAAAGAAAAGAGAAATTGAAACATTAGTGTCTTAACCCTTTAACCAGTTGTCTAACATTTGCTCTGCATTGCTTATATTTATGTTACTTGTTACTTTTATCTTATTTTTACCATATTGTATGCACTTGTCTTTACAGGGCTATGGAATGTTTGGTCATTGTATTGTTCTTTTGCTTGGAACTCTGATCCACACTTCCCATGACCACGTGTTCTTCTACCTGCTGTGGGTCATCTTTGGCGGCCTTGCCACCCTGAGAATGGTACAGCTTTATTTTTTCCCCTCCTTTATTCAGGATTATATTAAATTTAACTTTGCCTGTTAGCAATAAACATTTTCTGTTGATAAAGCCATAAAAATATGTTGCAGAACTTAGCATGTATAAATACAGACACATGTTAGAAGAAAATGTTAAGAAAATTAAACTGATCATGTATTTCTTCTTCGTACTGACCCAGATGACATGACTTTATGGAATTATCCCGACTAGCTACCTCAGTTCCAGCTATCCACTCCCGACTAGTCAAACCTGACCAATAAGCAGGGAGAACACAAATTTGACCAACTCACTCTCCCTCCCATCCCACCCTTGCCAGTCAGTGAGCTCTTTCACGCCAGTTTTTCGCCCGGGTTCATGCAGTCATACAGGGACTGTAGACAAGGCAAGAATCGCCGACACTTGAGCTGCTGAAGCCACTGCTATCAAAAACAGGTCTTCCAGATAAGTCCTTGAAATATAGTTCAGGACAAGGACTCAAATGTCTTGGAGTTCAGAAAGGTGAGAACCTACTCCAGATTCCAAGACGGAAATAAGACACGACCTACTGGTCTTGCTCAGGACAGATTTCCCAGCATGTCAGACAGTTCTTTATTTGTCAATACATCCCAAAGCGCCAGTGTCAAAAGATTTCCGAGAGAATGGCCCTATAGCCCTTTATTGGGATGGGCGCCAGTTCTTTCACATTTAAGAGCCCAAAGAAGAATCTGCCACAGGAGCTGGCAATACCTCAGAGGGCTCCAGCCCTTGTAAAGAGAGCCAACTGACAAAAATCCTTCACTTACCTTCATATACAGTGGAGGACCTTATAGCGGCAGCGATTTGCACCATTGCTTCACCTGAGAATTTTCTACTGGTGACCAAACTTGTGATAACCCCCAGACAAGAAAGCTGAGATACTTTGGCAGCGGATGGCAGATCTGGCTGTGTGGCTGTTTTGGTAATGTGTGACGGAGTTAGTTTCCAAGGGATCGTCATGGACAGGGCTACCAGGTCGGAGCTCCACAAATGACTTCAGTTGAGTGGTGCCACCAGAAGAAGGTCGGCGGAGGTCATAACAAACTTGTCTTGAACCAGAGAGGAACTTTGATGTTATTTAGGACTGTAGACCACCTACAAAACATCCCATTTGAAGTCTAATGAGGATGTTCTTGAGATTTAGAGTGAGACAGCCGATGATGTGAAACTATCAGCCATGCTGTTCATCTTTAGCAGGCCGTCCCAGTAGCTGGCCATCTGCTACAACCAACAATACACGTACTACATTGGGCAGACTTTAAACATGTTGCCAAATTTTGCAGTTGTCCAGTTTCTTGAGAGGACATCAGGGAGAAATGATTTTTTTCTGGTGGCCATGCAAAAAGAATATTGGTTGAATGTATCACTGAATGGATTTATTTGTTCACAGGCAACTATTTTGATGTCTCGTACCAAGAGCAAGATGGATCGACTTGTGGTGATTGGATTTTTAAGCTTGCTGCACATGATGTTCCTTTTGTACTTGCACTTTGCCTATCACAAGATTGTTGAAGGTTGGTGTAAGCTGCATCTTTAAAATTTTATTAACACTAGAATGGCAGAATGTATCAACTGAGGCAAATGATACTGTTGAAGCCTGCAAACTTATTAAATAATGAAGTAAAAATCTGTAAAATTTGACCTGTGGTGTTAAAAATGTAAGGAAATGAAACTTTGATTTGATCAACATGCTGTCATGTGCCATATCGAGGATCTCATGTCCAGAATTCATAGACATCTACTGATTGGAGTACATGGTGTCAAGCATGTTAGCACTACACATATTTTCGTCGTAAAGAATAATTTTATTTTTGCATTCTGTTGGGCAAGCAGCGTGCTTATGCAGTGTTATGACTTGGCTTGATATTTTACAAATTTCAGTGAGCCACTGGTGTAAAATATTGATTCAAGTGTTCTCATTGCTGGCGGTTCCATTTCACTGTAAACAATTGAAGCGCATTTTTGAAAGAGTTTCATGGTGAGATCACAAGCCATAATTATCATTTGTGATCTTGTTGTCAGGTCCTAAGTATGACTTCATGAATTTCATCACTGTGTGACTTCAACAGTCAACTCTTAGTTTGTCTTTTGGGTTCACATTGAGGCAGTACTTGGATAAAGTATGATTTCTTTTAGCAATGTTGTGAATGACAATGACAATTACCAATTGATTGAGTGCCGATATGAATACTTGGAAATAGGGTGGCTAGGTTTTGTCTTTTCTGTCTAGTTGTTACAAGCATGATTTCAGTTTTCTGGGGGTTGAGCGACATTTGGTTCGATTCCATTTAAGCCTGAAGCTCGTCGGCGCTCAGCTGTAGGGAGGAAGTAAGTGGCTCAATCGGTTGGTGGTGTGCGTGTATTGTGGTGTCGTCTGCAAACTTTTCACATGATTGTGATATGTGGAGAGGAAGATCATTTATGTAGATGGAGAATAGAAGAACTCCTAATACAGAGCCTTGAGGAACACCAAATTTGACTTCAAGAGGATCAGACATTTGTTTCTTTACAGCGACTGTCTGAGTTCGATTATCGAGAAAGGAGATGAGGAGTATGGTGCTTCTGGTACTTAGTTTATATAATTCATTTTTTTCTGATGAGCAGATTATGATCTATAAGATCAAAGGTTTTAGCAAAGTCAACAAATAAGGCAGCAGAAAAATGGTTGCTGTTGATGTTATTTAGCCATTGTTCCACTATAGATGTTAGTGCTGTGTGGCAAGAGTGATTGGGCCTAAATCCGGATTGGTTTGTGTAGAGAAGCTCGTGTCTTATTAGGTGCTCTTGTAGGTGCTTGTGGATGTGTTTTTCTAAGGGTTTTGAGAGTGGTGATAGGATTGAGACTGAGCGATAATTTGTGGGGTCGCCTGGATCACCTGATTTATGTATTGGGATAACATTTTCTTGCTTAAGGCATGTTGGAAAGTAGGATTTATCTGTACAGAGGTTATACTGGTAGGTCAGGGTTTTAGCAAAGGCCAGTGGTGAAAGCTTTAGAATTTTGTTGCCAATGCTGTTAGGCCCTCTGGTGTTTGTTTCTCTAAGTTGGGAGAATGCAAAGAGTGTAATTGATTTGTTTTGAGTTACAGAAACTTCGTAGTTTGTTTTCTTGTGAATTGTCATTTGAGACTACCCTACTAGCAATTCCACCAAAATGCACGTTTAGCGGATTAGGGTGTATTGTAATTGTGGGACTGGTTTGTCTTGTTGGTTAATTGATTGATGGCTTTCCAGATCAGTTTAGTGTTCTTCTTGCATTCTATTAGTTTGCTGAAGTAGTTTTTCATCTTGCTTCATTTCGTACTGGTTACAATGTTTCTTTGTTTTTTGAACTCTGTTTCTCTTTCTAAGGGTGTCTCTAACACTGATCTGGTCTGGAGTTCCAAGTCAAATCAAGCAGGCTTAATGTTATGCTTAACACGCTTGGTGTGCAGCGATGCATGCTTATTGTATATTATTAGAAATTGGTTGTGTCAGTAAGTGATTACTTCCTCTGGGTCTGTAATGTTATATATTCTATTTAGAGGAGAGTTGTATAGATCACCTAGAAATTTAGATTCCACAAAACTTTTGAAGGAGTGGTAGGTGATTGTTTTGTGTGTGCTTCTGGGAATTTTGGTTTCATTTTTGCACCACGTTAGGCATACCAAGAACTAATTGCTGCAGCCAGTCTTGGGTTGTAACATAGTAAATAGATTACAGCAAGGGAACATAAATATATGAAACTCAGCTTTTCTGTGGAAGTTGGGTAGATCACAGTCTGGTCTGCAAAACTTTGAGGAAACAAAACTATTCGGAATGCAACTATAGCAAAGAAGTTTTAAGAGTTTTCAGAACAAAACATGTACCCAGAAATTCATTTTAACCTGAGCACAAGTCTACAAGCATGGTCAGTCTGATGTCTTAAAGGCTGTCTAGAATGCAAATTTATTTTCAAGCAAAGGGATTCATTTGGTTAAAAGATACTAATTCCCCAAATCCGAGTCAAAATTCTGATCCACTCATAATATACAAGCTATTTAACATTATGGTTTTTAGATGGGTTTTGAAAACAGGCCAAGACCTACTTTCCCATGATGTCACAGATCTCAGCTCGAATGAGTGGGAATTAATTCATAATTAGCATATTCTCAAAGCTCTCAGATTGGCTTTGGCCTTCAGTGGCATCAGAAGCATAAATTTAGGTCAGTCCATGGGCTTTTTTTAAAAGATAATTAAGCATTTACTATGCATTTTTGTAGTAAGCTAATAACAGCTGCGTGTTCTGTTAACTTTCCAGCAACTTTAGATTTAATTTTGTGTTTGACTCAGAAGAACATTTCCAGTAATCGCCCTGACAAATTTAAAGGGATGTAAAGAAGGGACATAGGTACAAGATTTTGCTGTAAAACATACAACTGTTGGAAAATTCGTAACTTTAGAAAGTAGATCATTTTAGAAAGTGAGATATGGGAGAGGGCAGAGGTGATTATTGGAAATATTGGTTGGAGAGAACAAAACTGATAAATGAAAGACAAACTTTACCATTTGCCTGTTTTAGAGTTGTCTGATGCTTTTCAAGACAAGCTTGTTCCTTTGCCTTTGGAATCAGGATCCATCAACAAACAGAGTGATATTGAAAATATAGCAGAAGGTAATGTATGAGAAATTGCAAATACACACGTTTTATTCATTAGGGCCATACACCGCTTTGAAGATGAATAAATGTACAAGAAGAGTAATTCAAGCATCACATTATCACTATTTATGAGATGGGGCTTTCTGTAATGCAAAAAGTCTTAAACATGAACATGCACACTTTTCTTAGGTGTTTTAGAGAGAGTATAGGGTCAGAAAATTGTTGGATGCAGTGCTTTGCTAGTTTCACAAGATGCACAATCAGGCTTGTTCGAATTGTTAGCAAGAAAACACATTATATGTCCTTTAATTTAGTGAAATTTTGTTAAATTGCAAATCTTTATTTGGTACAGCTCTTTGTCTTTTGTGACCTTTCATTATAAGTATTATTATATATTTTTATTATATTATTGATTTTATTTTATTATTTTTTTTACAGAGGCACCTTTGAAACCAGCACTACAAAATGCTGAATGAGAACTTTTTAAAGGCCAAACTTGAAGCTAATGGCTGGAAAGAATGGTTTGACCTGCCGGGAGGTGAGGAGCACATATGGTACCAGCTACTTGGGTGGTCATTCTTTGCTGTGCTTCCATCCGATCCAATAAATGCCCTCACCTTCCTCCACCAGGTCAAATCTGTTCTTTCCCACTGAATGATAAAAGTTTAACCTTTAAGAGACTTTTATCTTTTATAATGTGGGGGCAATGTTATTTATAATAGCAAGTTGGTGAATGGTAGCTATGAGGTGAAATGTTCACCCAGTCCTGATATGTTGGAGTCCCTCATGATTCAGTGTATTTTTCTCAAATAGTCAATGACTACTTAGCTGATTCTGACACTGTCATTTCCTGCTTAAGCTTATGGAAGCATTGTTACTGCTTGTTTGCTGATTATAAGTTGTTTTTTTTTGAGGGAGTAACTCCAGCTGGTTGGATAGTATGGAAATGTCAAAATAACAATGTCTTGAACAAAAGGCATATGAACAATTTAATGATAATTATGAAAGACAGTTATTTTGTTACATTTTTTAAATCAAGGAAATCTAGATAATCTTCGTATGAGGTATTTGTATCTCAGTAATCCCTTTGGTGATGATAGCAAAAAATAGATCTGCTGACTACTCTGCAGACATCCCACAATAAAAATTTTACAAGATAACTTCCCAAAACTGATTTATTTTACCAGATCATATTGTGCTATCCTTGTTTACTTTTTGAATGAGCTTTTGCATCTTTCCTTGAAAGATTGTGACTACACTTCTGCATTTTGACTTGACAAAATTATTGCAGCCATGGGTAGAATCCTATAAACTAATCTTGCTTCGTGAATACAACAACAAAAGCAAAAGACATTCTAGTATTGGAATGAAAATTCCAGCTGTCTGGATGCTTCAGTAATAATTAGCATACCAATATCATTTACTGGCCCTGTAGGTAGTCTGGCTGGGAAACTGGTCTTTGGGTGGCACCTCTCTGGCAGGTTTCTGGGCTGCTCGTTAAGTCAATATTATCATTAGCTGTAGGTATCACCTGTAGAGGTTGAGGGGAATAAGTGTGTGAATTATAGAAGTTCACACTTTGTCCGATTATTGAAAATTGTATTGAAGTGCTTGAATGGACAATACTTTTGTGTGTGGAATGAGAATCCATTACTTGAAATGGTTGGCCTATAAAAAATAATGTCGTCTTCTGTTGCTGCATCAAAGATTTATTTTTTTAAAGATTAAACAAAAAATGCAAGATCCTTTGCCTTTGGAAAGTAAAACTAAAAATCCAAGACATTGGATCTAGTTTACAAATTATGCCATTTGTGTCTTTGTATGATTCTTTTTCTTCTCAATTTAATCATTTTGTATTGCAGATTTATAGCATGGTGCCTAGAAGACCTATAACCATAAGTAAGGGAACCGTTTTGATGTTTAACACAGAATTACCTGAGTTGTGGATAAAAAAAGCACTTCTTTTAGTGGTTAGACTGCAGCGAAACATGATGATGATGAAGTTGATTTGTATAGCACTTTTCCCCTCCATTAAAGGAAGGCTCAAAGCGCATGATAAATAAATCATGGCGGTGATCTTGTCAGTCTGCATCTTTGACGCACTATTCATGGCCATGGTCATGCTGCTATTTGATATCCAAAAGCAGTCTCATATAGGATTTTGTTGATGAGCTTTCATAATAGTTATTCAGATATTTGTTCACATTTTAAAGATGTATTTTGTACTGTAGTCAATGTCTACACTACCTGATTATACCGTTATGCTGTGCAATATGTGGTCTTGTGTCATGATTAACACGATGATAGCTACATTTGTTGCTGAGAGCATCTGTAGCAAAATGCAATGTTTTGACTTTCATAAAAGTTAATTTGTGTGAATCAATTATATCATTTTCACTGCCTGTGAAATGCAGTTCATGCACATTAGCAGGCTTCATAGTTAACGTTATGCCAGAAGTCTTTGTGTCAGTATTTCTTTGAAATATGAAAACATATTTATATGAAAGTCTTTTTCCAGAAATCTTAATCAAGACTTATTAACTGCTAAATTAGAGGTATGAGTATTGCATTATACTTCCCTTTAATAATAATAATAAATGAAGATTTTTATAGCGCGTACTCACACCCATAGAGAGCATGCTTAAGCAGAAATCTATCCTGAATGCAAAATTTTTTTTCAAATAAATGAATTACCAGCTACAAATACTTAAAATCTGAGCAAATAACTATTCCATTGTGGGCAGACACAGGGCCTTGAACATTATAATTCTCCCTGGGTTATTGGAAAGATGTCACGATGTTCCTGCAATATCACAAAAGCAGGCTTTCTGGTAAGGTACCATTAAGATAAGCTTTTGCATTAACTGCAGCTTTCGGCAGTGTCAGAATTTAGTTCAATCCATGTGTGCTTTTTCAAAGAAAACAAAATGACAGAACTTAACCCTTATAACATGAAGAGCGACAATTGTGGCATGGCCAGGAAAGCACAGGGAAGGCAATTTTCATTACTTGTATTGCAAAGTTCAAGCTTTCTCCATTCTAAAAATGTATAGTTTTTTGGTCTAATGTTTACCTGAGAGCAGCGATAATGAAAACAGACATCACCCACTGTCATCTTCACAGTCTTCAGTTATTAGCCATTGTCTTTGTAATACTTATATGAGGTGCTATAAGGGTAAAAAAAATGAAACAGCTCCATGATTCTAAAAAATTTGTGAAAGAGTTTCACATTATAAGACATTAAACTAAAGCTTTAACTACTTTAAACAAAAGTTTATAAAATTTAAAAGTTCTAGGTGCTAATAAAGAGTGTTTGAAAGACATTTTAATGAGTATAGCCGCTTGGAACCACTTCAAGAGGCGGCTTGGTGGAGCTGCAAAGGGAGAGTGGACCAGACAGCGTGTGCAAAGGCTCATTGGCCAGCAGAGCATAGTGCAGAAAATGTGGAACCATGGTATCAGCCGCTAAACGTGGCGGGATGGAATCTGGAGGGTGAAGCAGGAAGAAAGGTAACCATGAGCACAAATGTGATGGAGGCAGTTCAGTTTGTGACACGGTCGTTGATAGATACTTGGCTTTTTTTCCTCCATGGAAATTAAGCGCTAAATATTGTGTTGAAACTGCTGCACAAAACGGACTTCTATAACACTGCATATAAATGTCTACATATGAAACTATTCTCATCAGTGCGTGCATGGAAATAAGACATGGCAAATGATTTGAAAGACAAAAGTATATGCATGTTGAACTGTTTCAAATGTTCATAAAACAAAAAGTCGATATTTTATGGGCGCTCTTTCCCGGAACGCACACTGCAGTTTCACATACACATGTGCACAAGAGCGCATATAATTTGAGAGGTTACAAATTCTTTGATCATGAGTCCTCACATCTCAAAATTAATTGAATTTCAAACAAATTAAAGAAACTGTAAATTAATCTTTGACCACGAGTCGGAGATGTCTTTAATTCCTGTCATTGTACCGATGAATAACATTTCGCAAACTATGGAGGTTGGAGTTTGTAGGTTGTTTTTTTTTTAATGTGGAGCTCTTTCAAAACTCACGATAGATACTGAAATTTCATTTCTTCTTAAGCAGCTGCTTGTGTAGTGTTCAGTAAATATTTGTATAGTTGCCAACATTTCGCTTCTGTGATCTTTGTGCTAACACACACACACATACACCGATCAGAACTTTGCGTGTTGTGTGCGTCTGTGTGTGCGAAGTTGAGGGGAGTGCATGATGGCTGACGATTGGTCAAAATAGTAGACTGTGAAGATATTTTAACCAATGGGGTGAAGACATTAACTCCGGACACGCAAAGTGTGCTCAAGTTGATGCTGTGTCGCCATTGTGTCCAGATTAAGACACCTGCTTGTAGTAATTTGACATGGTATCATCTTAACGTGATCCCCTCGGAAATACAAAGACACATCTGTACAAAATTTATTTTTTGTATTACGGTAATGCATCATTGAGAAAAGGTATGTTTTGTTGATGGCATTTGAAGAAAAGCGTTCGTGCGGATTGTGAGTGTTACACGAAAGACTAGAAGTAGGAGATTAAAAAAAAGTGCTCGCAGATTTTCAGGAAGCTCAGTATATCAGGCAAAACAAGACGCCCAAAAAGAATGTGTGTGCATAAGATTTTGATTCGTTTTAAGTTCAGTCAGTTGCACATATATATGAAACCTTTAACAAACGCGAATAGTAAAAAATTGCAGTTAAACATTTTCAGACGGCAACAGACATGGACGACCAGCTTCGAGCTTCTCCAGCAAGATGTCATGACGAATTTAATCAAAGATGAGAAAAAAAAAATTAATGTCACGAACTGTCGCTTTTAGAAAAAAATAGTTAAGGAAGCGTTGGCAGAACTCACTATCAAACAATATATTAGAACAGAACAAAAAAAGGAGGAGAAAAAATCATGCATGCACTCGCGTGAACACATCCCGCACAAACACGCAGTGTGTAGCTGTTGGCGCATGCATCTTGCGTAGTAGTCTTACATGTTAATAAACAGGGGAGAGTGTGGGGGGACGGCGGGAGGGTGTGGTTGCTGTGTTTACAAGTTTGGCCTAGAGTGCTAGGAAATACATGGGCCAGCGCGCGTGCGTGTGTGTGTGTGTGAGCATTACCAAGATTAACATTGTGAAACGATTAGGCCCTATTTCTGTGTGGAAGTTCTGCACCTTATTCGATAACAATATAAACAGTTAACAAAGAAGACCCTGCACATATTATTTGGAGTTTATTTAATTCACGTGGTGTGCTAAATGCAGAAGCCACTTAGCTTTTGTGCCCTGCTTTCGTTTATTATATTGAGGTCATTAAGTTCCTTTACTTTTTAACGATGCTATCCCTAACACAGGCATTCTGTCTTTCAATTTCAATTATAATGTGTGCCTTAGAGAATTTTGTAGTAGTTTCCGAATGATCGTTTAAGTTTATTTCAAAACTGTGTGTTTTACAATTTTAATATCATGCCTGTTTATTGATGCCAGTAGTTAACAATAGCTACCTTGTGATAGTGTACTTCCAGTCTTAGTAGAACTACCCTGTGTTACCTGACATCATGCTTGACATGATAGGGAAGCAAGAGTTGCTTTATTTCATCCTGTCCATTCTATTCACTAGCAGAAACTAGTGACACTAGATAAGCTTTCTTAACATGTTAGCACCTTTAGTTTCAGATTTTATAATAGCATGGGTAAGCCAGTAAAATTACTGGAGTTTTTGCACCATGTCATATACTATGCACTGTGCCAGATCTGCATATACTGCATTTCCTCTTAAAGTGTTTAGACATAGTTTTTTTAATTGAATTGTTGCAATCATTTAATAGAACACATCTCACGAAGAAAGGGAGAAATATTTGTAAATAATTGCAGCTTTAGATGTGATATTTTATTGTTACCTGTCTGTTCTTTTAAAGCAGGATTTTGAGATGGAAGGGAAAGAAAAATTTTCATCTGAAAGCAGGAGTGGTGCCAAAAAAGGAGAGCAAGCAGACACACCAGAAAGAGATAAGGCAGTAAAGGACTACGAGTCTGAGCTGGTTAATTCAAAAGCTGCTGAGGAGTCAGGAACTCTGAGTGTCCCTTCCATACCAGAAATTAACATATCCACAACAGTATCAGAAGAGTTAAGCATATCAAAAACTTGTTCAGTACCATCAAACACTGTGACTTCTTATAGTGCCAGTGCTGTTTCATCTTGCCCTACCTTAGTTGCTACCATCACTACCAACACTGTAACAACTACTACTACAACAGTGTCTTGTAAAACGCCCAAATCTTCAGTTGGTAAATTTGTGTGTGAGACAAGAACCCCAGGTCTCAAAGATGACAGTCCTTCATGCAACACTTTCATGTCTGCTCACAGACAAGAAATTGCAACAGGAGGTTCCCAGGTGATCTTATCTTCAGATTTGAAAACAGAGATTACAGGTAAATTTTAGTTCATAATATAAGGAGGTATAAAAGTGAAAGATTTTAAATGAGGAATTGTACTATTTTATGGAATCATTCTTTGGTTCTCTCTCACATTGTGTATGTGTGTAAAAAAGTTC
This sequence comes from Marisa cornuarietis, assembly GCA_004794655.1. Taxonomy (NCBI): domain Eukaryota; kingdom Metazoa; phylum Mollusca; class Gastropoda; order Architaenioglossa; family Ampullariidae; genus Marisa; species Marisa cornuarietis. The sequence goes on from SMMW01000585.1 coordinate 925,442, forward strand.
ATTCTGGATGCTCGTTGCCCAAGCCCGCTTGTTTGTACATGTGCAGTAATTCCCTAGGAGCTTTACCAGGTTTTCGCATAGCTTTGTTTTTCCGATTGTTTGGTCCAGCCACAAAGGTCATCTGAGAGCATTTTGTAGGGGCAGATCTGATCTTTACTAAGTGCTTGCTAGTCATATGGTCAACAACACTGTCTTAAAGGCAACTGTTTTCTTTACATTCAACTTTAAAATTTGCAGTAATAAACTTTGTTTTTAAGCATGCATATATATATATATATATCATATGTATTTTTCTGTTTCTGACATATATTTTTAGTGAAAGGTGGATATATTTAATAAGACTGCTTTTATAACAGCAAATGATATTTAGTGGAAAAGTTTGGTAATATTATCAAGTCTTCTCATTTTATTTCCTGGTTGTGAAGATGATAGCTCCAACAAACTACTACAGGCTGTTCGGTCAAAGAATTTGCCATACCCACTGCCTACACCATCATACAGCCAGGCTGTGCAAGCAGCACGAGCATCTGGCAATGTCTTATCCGAGAGAGCAACAATTATTCGAGAAACTGTTAAATTTTTTCTTGCCTACAAGTACTGGTGGACCAGTGATGATTATGATCGTATTGCTGAGTTGGTTGTCAATGAATTTCCTGAACTACAAGACCCATTTACCTGGCCATCTCAGCCTTGTTATGTAAGTTGCATATATCTGTTTCTGTTTTTGCGGTGACTCATGATTATGGTCCATAGACTAGTTTCTTTCTTCTTTATCTACTTCCCTCACTGTGCTTTTTTTTTTGAAGAATATCAGATCTTTGTGACAGATTCCAAAAGGTATGTTTCTATGTGTCCTTGCAGAGAGTGGTGGTGTTTTGTAGAACATTTAATTATGATTAAAGGTTGATAAAACATGGTATAGAATGGTGATGGTATAAAAAGCTCTTGTCAATAGTTAATGACTCATTTCGCTGTCTCACATACAGTTAAACACTAAACATTCCTCTCTGGCACAACACACACCTTAACGTACACACAACTCCTCCCCACTCACCTCATAAAACACACAGGCAAATACATTAATAATCCGGTTGGTGGAACAAGTATATTTTAAAAGTCTGCTTGAGCTTCACAGGGGCTGGCATGTTTCTCAGACAGGGTGGGTTTTGTATTTTACATTGCTAAGTCTGCATAACACAAACTTCTATTGCTGAAACCATTCAGATTCATTTTAGGGCGGATCCTTCTCAGAAAAACTTCTATTAGATATTTTTAGTGATGTTTGCAACTTTCACAACAAAACTTTTCCAAAATCTTAGAAATAAAATGGAATGTTGGAGACGGGTCTATAATTTTGGAGCACTACAGTCAAAACTTGATTTCTTAAAAAAAACTTAATCACTGCTTGCTTTAAATGACAAATAATTATGTCTTTAGATAGAGAAATTCAGAGTATGGATGATCAGATTGAGAAGGGTGGAATTGACAAGTCATTTTACCATCAACCTTTTTTCAAAGGCAGTTTATTCCAAATCATCTTTCCGTTCAAATAAATCTCATACAGCCATCTGAGTTGTGTGTGGTTTAGCCTTTATTTTTCATAGAAGAAAACGCAGTAATTTTGAGATGCATGGATTTTGACTTTCATAAGCAATTTATTTTATTGCAAAATAACAAAAGGGATTCATTAAAGTAATAAATGAAAATAAAAATATGACCTGAAGAGAAGTGTACTTAGATTTAAGTCCATCAAAAAGTAAAAAAATTAAGAAGTTGATAAAATCATCTTCTCCAAGATTATGATGTGCAGTTTACTTTTAGGCATAGCATTTGACATCTTCATTATTTTTCAGTAAATGAATTACAAGAGAATTTGCCAGATACTATCCATGTGTTATGTGCAGAGTAAGGTAAGGCTGGACCTTTCCATGTGTGCTCGAAATATTCGTCGGATAGCCAAAAACCATGAAAAGAGGAGAGGAAGTCCAAAGCTTCAGAGTCCTGGCTGCCATCAGGCGGTGGAAGAAAATAATAAGCGAGTGACAAATGCAGGAAAGATTCCCCAGAGTAAAACTAATGAAACACAGGAACTCACAAAGAAGATGGGCAGTCGAGCTGGTAAAAGTACAGCAGGTCAGCTGCTGCCGCACACAGCCCACACAGCTCAAGCTAAATCTGATGGCCAGTTACTGGATCACAACCAGGTATGCTGTTAAGAATATTACTGCAGTGCTTTACATACAATATTTTGTTTGTGTTAGCAGTCGATGTATTTATTTATTTGTTTGTGTGTGTGTGTGTGTGTGAAATCAAAGCATGTTCAGTGAATTGTTATTATTTTAAACTGAACAACATTCCAGTCAGTACTGTAACTGTTTGCCTTGAAATTTCTTATAGCCACCTGAAATAACCATGCATGTGTATATGTGTGTGTGTGTATGTTACAGGTTGCAAGTTTGCCCTATTTGTTGACCTCTGCAGCCAGCCCAGCACCTACTGTTCTTCCACCTGTAGCCCACTTCCTAGGACATAGTCAAGGTCTTGGTGGTATTGTCTTCCCTTCTCTTGCAACACCCAGTGCTGTGCTAACAGCTTCACCAACTACCTCACCCTCAGGTGTCCAAGCGCATATGCAGATCACAGGAGTTACCAGCAAAGAACCAACAATGGGCATAGGTCTTTCAGGCCCCAAGTCGACAGGATCCCAGTTTGAAAAGCAAGGTCGCCGAGATGACGATTCTGCCTCTGTACCTTCAGCTTGGGAACCTGATGTGCAGCTCCCCGACCCACTTCCTGTTCCGCCCTATTCTGATAAGGTAATAAAAGCTCAGAAAATGGGTATTGTCAAGTATGAGCGGCCACTCATCATCCGCGAGACAGTTCTTTTCTTTCTCTCCTTGAAGTACTGGTGGAGCAGTGTTGACTACGACCGTATTTCAGACTTGGTGGTTGAGTACTTCCCAGACTTGAGAGACCCAGGTTTAAGTCCCAATGTGCCACCAAATGTGAGTTCTCTCAGAATCAGGCTGATGTTTTAGTAGTGTTGTTGCTTCATCTCGCATGAAGTTGTTCTATGATGTGAGCTGTGGTATTCTTGTGAACTGAAAACCTTATAGAGGATTCAGAGTCCCATCGTGTCATATTGTGCATTAAATGCCTTTTTTCCTGTGGATCCTGCATAATTATTTTTCATATCTTTGTCATACTGTTGCTTTCAAGTGTTGTTTCTGGACTGATGAGATAAATCGTTTTGACTAAAATAGCTGTATTTCAGCATCACTACTTGCATAGTAATAAGACGAAGTGGGTGACTGACCTTGTACTCTTTATCTGAGGGCTTTTTAACTTTATTTACTTAATTATTTTTTGAGTACTAAGAAATACTAAGGCTGCAGTTTCGCTTTGCTGAGGCATTGTAGTTAACTGTAATTGGATAGCTATTAATTTTTTCATAACATTAATATTTCTTCAAAACTCATCTAATTTCTTTTGAGCGCAAAGACTTTTGTCAGACTTCGCAGCTGTTCTTTAATTTTATTTCATTGTTGGAGCAAAGATTGAATATATAGGCTGGGCATTAGGGGGTACCTTTTGTATGCAAAATATGTCATTTATATCAATTAGAAGCTTTATGTCTTTGGTTGCGAATCATATACCTGCATTGGGAACCATGATTACTAAAATGATCATTTTAGTGATGGTTTTATGTTAGCTCAAGGGTAGACAGACATATAATTTTTGCTACTCTACGTGATCAGCTTGTAACCTGTGTTGGAAGTGAAGATCATCTTGTGTATGTCACAGATGACATATCTATGCAGTTGCTTAGCAGGCTGAGAATGCTATAGTGAATGTGTAGCTTAGTGATGTGCTTTTTTACTTTCTCAGTCATTGCGACATAACAGGTTGAAGCTGTTAATATGTACTTAATAAAATATCAGCTGAAACAGGACAATCATGCATGAAGAGAGAGAGAGAGAGAATTAGCTCAAATGATTAATACTGCAAATTAGCAGGGGATTCAAATCATACATGCTTAGAGCTTTCTGTAGGTAGGGGATTTGAGGCACTGGTTCATGTGATGTGGCATATTGTTCATCTGAGGACAGTTGTTAATGCTGTAAACCATTATTGAGAAATGACAGCTTTGTGCTGTATGCTGTCACTCTGAAGATAATGGTTTGTGCTATATCATTACTCAGAAGGCGCCGGTTAATGTTGTGGGCAGGTATGATGAGATGAGGTCTTTTGTTTTACACAGTCACACTTTCCTGTGTTTTAAGTGCCTCCATCAACACCCTGAGCACAAAATTCTCTCTGAAAGACAATATGGACTCCACACAACTTCAAGTGGACCTGGATTCAGGTCATTAGTCACCCCAGGACCCACTACCCCAGAAACTAATTTTCCAAAAGGCAGCGATTAATTATCATCGATTTTCAGTGGACAAGCATATATAGATAGAAGTTGGTCAGGTTTTTTTTCATGTCTCATATTCATGAACATTGGCAGTATATCCATGGATAAAATTGCTCTAAATAATTGGGTAGGGAACTAGTGAAGTTAACAGGCAAACTAACTACCCATTCATGAACTGCTGAGTAGGGGAAGCTACTTTACTGCCATCGTAGGAATTTGGGGGAAAAGGGTGCGATTAGACTTGCTTTATTTAGTCATAGTCATGTATTTAATATTTAGTCATGCATTATAGTGAGGTGGGAAACTTACAAATGAAGAAATATTTTTAAAAAAATGAAAAGGGAAGCAAGAAGCTGTAGAAAGTCAGATTTATTTATTCTGACAAAATGATGTTTTTTGAGTAAGTATTAGAAACTAAAATATTTATTTATTTTCATTCAAAAATAAAATGACCAATAAAAAGAAAACAAAGGGCAGCAATGTTGGTTGCTATATTCAGTTTAATTTTTTTCATTGCATCAGCTAGTAACTAATTTAATAAAAACAGTATATACTGAACAGGTTTATACTATCATATCTGTCCAGTCTTCTGTTAAACTATATAATCTCTATCAGATTTAACCTACAAAAGTTATAAAAAGGGGGTAATTCCAATCAATAATAGCTGGTAAAATAATTTGGGTAGGCCTCCCCTAAGTCCATAAATATGAAGCCCATTATCAGTTGGAAAGCTGATTTACCCGGTTCAGATTGGAAACCTGTCTAGGTAAACATGCTTCATGAATCCAAGCCCAGGAGGGCATTCCTCAGATACAAACAAAATCTGTAACTGAAATGGTCAGAGGAGTAATAACAACTATTTTACAGTTTTGTTGTCTGATGGTATATACAGTTTTTTTGATTAGAAATGGAATACAGTATTGTCTCCCTATAGTCTTGACATCATGGGTCTTATTGTCAGCCTGTGTAAGGATGGATGGAGGTTTAATGACACACTTTGCTGGTTGATTAAGTGCCATGTTTACATGTTGTTGGCTGCTATGCAGCAACATCTTGGGAAACTTTTCATATCTTTTCTTTCCCCTGCCCTATTCCTGGATTAATGCATTTGATGGGAATGCTTGTGTAAATTCTTGCAGTATTTTGAGCATAGTTAAGTATTTTGTTAGGCACTATGGCTGCTAGAATATCTTGTCTGGCCTTAAGGATTGCATAGTTTATTTAGCTTTTAGTTATTTATTAGTGACTTAGACTTTTAGTTAAATTTGTTTCATTTGTTTTGCATGCTCTAGTTAGCATTTTGTTGTGCAAGTCATATTTTTAACTGTGAGGTATTATTTACATCGCGTTTCCTACCCACCTAGTTGTACTCCAGTGTGCGGTACATTGTCTTCTTTATTTCCATTCCTGATGCTTTGTGTCAACAGGCTTCTCTTAGTGAAATCAGTTCGATCATAGGTGACTTTATTTTATACAGACCATTTTTTTCATGAGCTGAAATCTCAGGCTTTTAGGGCAGTCTTAGTTTTTGCACATTTTGTTGTTGCTTATTTAATCATTTACAAAGCTTGACATAATGCACGGTGCTCATAGCAAAGAACTGTAAGATTTTACAGTAGAAGTATTTTTGAAATTGCACTTCAAGTATTTTAATAGAATTTATTTTTAAGAAAGCATAATGGATTTCGTTTCATTTGTAAAGACAAAGTAAATATAAAATATATTGAATGAAACCTAGTTCATCGTTTTTTTTTTTCTCACTGACCCTAAAAAGATTTTGACTTTTAATCAGTTATTACAGCCAATAAGCACTTCTGTGTGAAAAGGAAATTGCATTTTTCTGCCTTCCAGCTTCAAAAGATAATTCAATCAATTTTATTTAGTTTTTAATTTCTGTTTATTACATTGTTTTTCCTTACCAGCGCCGTGTGCGTGCAGACCTGTCTCAGACAGCGAGAAACATTCGCCGCCGAGAGGGAATGCTACGTAGGAGAGATAGCAAATCTCCAGAAGACCGATTTGCAGCAGTTGGCACTGTAACAATGTCATCATTAAGTGGACAACAGCCGTCTACAGATTTTTGCAATGAGCTTTTGACTGCTGCTAGCATTATTGAGAGTCGTCATGCTGCGCTACTGCACAAAGAATTGCCAGAGCTGAACGAATCACAAATGGAAAACCAGAGAGATACTATTGCCGAGGATCCCCCTGTGCCCAGAGGTCAGGGTGCAAACTGTTCAAAAGGAGGCCAGCTACAAGCACTAAGTGATGGGATGCTAGACAGTTTAGCACGGATTCATCGGGATGAAACCATGAAAGATGAACAAACAAAAGAACTACCAGCATCTTTTTCAACCTTAGGGACAGGATTAAAATTATCCGAGACATTGTTGTCTGAGACAGCTGGATCAAATGAGTTGGAAGCAATGCAAGAAAAAGTGCTTAGGGATGTTAATAAACGTGTTGTTAAAAGAAGAAAACTGTCAGAAGTCCAGGCCCACCCTAATCAGAATGTGGCTGTCTCTCCTGCTGGTTCTTTAGATGTTGTGATAAAGCATGAGGTAGAAGATATGGAAAGAAGTAGATATGAGGATTTAGGCGATGACCATTCCTTGGTTACACAGTCATCCCAGGCTTTGCAGAACATATCTGCTCAAATGTCTCAGGCTTTGTCAGTGCAGTCAATGAAAGCGCTGTCAGCACAGATCTCTCACACGCTCACTGCACAAGCTTTGTCTGCTGCTTGTATTTCGGACCATTTGATGTCTGCTCAGCTGTCCTCACATCCTTCTCTGATTCAGCATACATCTCCCCCAGCAGCTCATCAGAATACCCCAGCCACATCCAGTGCAGCTGTTACATCTCTGTCACTTCAACAGCTGTCACCAGCTCACATATATAGTTTGGCAGCGGGAGGAGGGGTGGGCACAAAGGATGAGCTTAGTGAAGCTGCACATGCTGACCGTATGTCAGCCATGGCAATGTGGCGATCAACATGTCTCCCAGACCCCTTGCCTACTCCTCCCTTTTCACTGAATGTTCTTCGTGCCAGGGACTCTGGCAACACAGCTTCTGCTCGTCCTCGTATCATCCGTGAGACCACACAGTTCTTTCTGGCCATGAAGATGTGGTGGACCACTCAAGATTATGAGCGCATTGCAGAACTTGTCCTGCGGCATTTTCCCGCCTTACAGAGTGTTGTAAGTTTTCACCTTTTAAACAAAACTTTCCTTTTATCTGCAATTTGTACAATTTTTATCAACGATTTAAAGCCGTTTACCCTTAAAGTGCAGGCCATCTTTATTAGCATAGATCATGTACTCCATTTAGATGGATTGGCAAGTCAGGCAGCAGGAATGGATTTTCTTGTTGTTTACCATGGCAGCCATGCAGAGAAGTATTTGTATTGTTCTTCATACAGTACCAGATGACATGACTATTTGGAGATCACCCTCTAGCTACCTCAAAATCCAGCTGTCCAAACCCCTGCAACACTTAGGACCTGAATTTTACTCAGCCCCCTCCCATCCCACCTGTCACGCTAGTGAGCCTCTCTATTCCAGTTTTTTTGCCTTGCTTGACGCAGTTCAGACATGTCAGCTACCTCATTTCTTTTGGATATGCCATGTGAGGCCTGTGAAGTGCGGTGATGTTTTCTGCTGTCTATCATGTTCGCAGTACCGACAGCCTGGTTTCCTCTTGTTTCCTGTGAAGTTTGCTGTTCCTCCTACTGAAAGGGACAAAGTTGCAAATGCTGGTGATCAGAGACAAACCACAGCAGGAAGGTTTTCGCTTCAGCTTGTTAAATGATCTTAGAGCGATATGAGGTAATGCTAGACAGCTAAAAGTATCGCGCTACCATGAAAAGATGGTTTCCCGACACCACTACGTTCCTCTTAGAGAAGTAGAAAGGGGGTGGGGGCATGAAAGTGCATTTCTTTTGCCCCTCCCCAGTGGAATTTACAGGCCCAGTGGTGTCTAATGTTAACCTTTTTGTGGTTTATAAATTTGAAAGCATCGAATTTGGCTATGCCATATAGCTGAAAGTTTCTTTCCTTCTGTGTGTGCAAGCGTGTTTATGTAGCTTTGTTGACTACCTTTAAGATGTATGTGAAGTACTTGGGTCTACACCATGTCCATTTTGGGCAGTTCTAGTTTTTGGCGTTCTCTTTGCTGATAAGTGATTTACTGTCACAGTATCTCTAAACGCCTGTTTATATTATGGACTGGGAGGCGCACTCGTGTTTTCGCTTCACTTTGTCCGTTGTTCAGCACCAGGACTTACCGACAGATTAGGTCGGTCATTTCACGGCTTACTGAGGCATAGGCTTCTAGCTTACCGGATAACTATACAGAACCCAAGGCCACACTACCGAGCGTGATATCAGAGCCAGGTTCAGACATCTGTGTTACGTACCACAGTCGCTATGTGGAGGCATCTAACTCGGGTCCCGTGGTGTGTTCCACTGTTTACCGTAGCTATGGTTAATTAATCCAGTAAGGGGTCTGTCCTTTCTGGGTACTTGAACAGAATTAGCCTCTATAGTAAGAGTGGTAATCAGAGGCTAGTCATGTGTCCCTGTGTTAAGTATGGCCGTACAAAGGAATCATCACTTAGTGGACTACTGAGTTTGTTCTTACAGTCTGTCCCTTGCAGCAGTAATATTACAAGCACAGACTAAGTGGGATCAATGGTATCTGGTATATGTTTGGAGGCAGTCTCCTTGGTGAGACCTGTGACCCTTACCTAGATAACGGAGCAAACCGCGCTTGTAAGAGTGCTTTCAGCCAGAAGGCGCGGGACCTTCTGTAAGGGAGACGGAGCCTAAATAGAAGGTGGACCAAGAGTGGATTGGTACAACAGATCAGACCAGAACCTTGCCTTCAGTACTTTCTCGACCTGCTATCCCATGCAGGTGGACGACCGCGGGATACTGGTGGCCCCTGTACCAGTTCGGCCACTCTGTCAAGGTATGGTCCATAACACGTAAGTCTCCAGTCGGAAACAGACTGGATCGACAGACCATGGAGAACTCTCCCTCCTGTCCTCTGTGGGATGGCGTGTGGCCAGTACCAGACGCCCTTGTTCCGTCTGTGGTTATAGACGAGGAAAGTGGCCAGGCCAGACACAGCGTTCCAGAGGACGTCCACCAGTGGGAGGGTGTACAGCCTGCATCAAACGCCCACACAACGAGGTGAGGGAAGCTGCCAGGCGGAACGCTATGTGCCAGGAGGGCACCCCAGGCCCTGGACGCTTTTGGCTCCTCCCCCCCTGCCTGGGCCACTGCCTGGGAGATGGCTTTGGACTCCCCAGTCCACGAGTTAATATGTGGTTGGAGACCTTACGCTCAACTCGTGCCTGCCCGCTACGGATTTGCGACAGAAGGCAATGTCCCTACCGTGCCAGGAAGCGTTTCCTCCAGCTTCCACTTTGAGCCTTGCTTTTGAGTCCGATGGTCAGATGAGTTACCTGCCAGCCAGAAACAGGGGGGAGAAGTCTGTTTTGAGACTAGACGTCCTCACATCAGCTTCACTCCCTTCACTCACCGACTCAGCTCCCACGGTTCCAGTTGGGGTAACACTGAGGAAACAGCTCATTGGGAGACTTTTTGGACCTCAGATCTTGGAGTCTATGCGGTGGGCCAGGAGACAGGGGATAGAGATTTCTCTGCAAAGTGAGAATCTCACTACAGTCTTGAGAATGCTATTCATGAAGTGAGAACGGCGTTCATGTTGCACGATTATGCAACCTGCATAGACTTTGCTGACACCTTTTTTAAATCCTGTTGCAACTGTCAGCGGCCCGTTTCTGTGCCTTGCCATTGAAGGCAGCATTTTATGATTTGTCATGATGCCTTTTGGGCTGGGCTCGGCACTGTGGTATTTACCGGAATGAAGTTGCACCCCAGGCCCGGGATGTTTTCGGCTTGCTTTTCCCCCTCCTCCCCGGGCCTCAGCCTGGGTGTCCAGTACATCCTTCCCAGGCCATGAATAGGCAGGTGGTCGGGAGACCTTGTAGCCTATTCATGCCTGCCTGCTATGGACTCGCATAATCCTGTTCCGGATGAGGGCTCAAAAGGCCGTGTCAGCCTTGGGACAGTTGATTCTACACGGCCAAAACAGTAGGTGAAGCTCGAACTGGCTTACCTCTTGACCTTATTGTTAGAGTTGAGGTGGCTGAGTCACCCAGTTTCTTCAGAGCTGGTACAATCATCAAACCTTCATTTACCTTCTTTCTGATCTAGAGCCAGACCGTAGTCAGCCCTGGAGTGTTATGGGCTTAGTTCCTTTGATTGAATGGTGGCCAATCTGCTGGTCTATGGATGGCTCAATATACGCCCCACTCAGATGGCCTTGTTGGCAAGCTGGAGGCCAACAATGGGATGGTTGGATAATCCAATAACTATGTTGGCAGGTTACAGTTACACTAAAGGGCTAGGAACGACTTCCGGTGGTTAGGCACAGGAATCCCACGCTGGAGTTTTATTGAGGCACAACTGACAGCTGTCAGGCTTGGGGGTGGCCTCCTTCTTGACCTTTGGTTATAACAGTGCCAGTGGTGGGAGGAAGAACAGTCTCAGTACTTAAAGGCTGGGAACTGTTGGCGATGTGGAGAGCGCAAGTTACTTGACAGCGGGCCCAGCAGAGGATAACAGGAATGGTTTTGGCCAAAAGATCCAAGGTAGTGATCTTTTTATGTCAACAGTAGGGTGCTCTCTCCCCTGCGCTGTGCCCCTTAGTGGGAAGGTTATTCTGGTGGACCATGTTTTATTCTTGCATGGCTAAGCTCAGTATTACTGGAAGACTCAAATGTCCTAGCCAAAGGCCTTGAACAGGAAGGGACTTTATCCTTCGCCACAATTTTCCAACACTTGTCAGGTTGTTTCATATGGGGGACCTCTGTGAGACTTGTGGGGACATGCTCCTGATGTTTGAGTCACCAGTTCCTGTCCCACTGACTTGGGCAGTTGACGTAGTGTCACTGAGTTGGGAAGGAACCCAGGACATAGACTTAACAATCCTTCTGCCAGACAAAGATCAAGAGAACCAAAATCAGGCTTCTTGTAGTGGACCCACTTACCTGGAGTTGGTCTTGGGAGCTAAGAGTAACCAGCTTTGTTGATGGGGGTACTTCAGGAATGACCGCCCATATGGGCTCTGTAAAAAGAGATGTGCAGTCAGCTAGTTCATCTGGCTGCAGAGAATCTGCATCTTCACACCTTTGCCTTATTAGAGGTGACAGCTGAAGTCAACATTGATCTAGTGATGTGGTGGAGTGCATTGCTTTCACTAGAAAGCCCTCCACGTTGGTAGTTTAGAAATAAGGCATGGACGGGTGTCATATGATAACTAAGTTATAGGGCTATAGTGTTGGTGTTGCACTTCTGCTTTATGCACGAGTCGTGCGTACGCGCTGTCAGACAGACTAGCATACGGTAGAATAGATAGCTTGGGAAACGAATTAGCTGGTAAGGCAGTGTTACGGCAACAGCTGCCTTGTTGGTGCCAGCCAGAAGTAGTGGACAAAAGGACCAGGTAGGCTTCACCACCGTGTATCTCTTTGAGATCAGCGAGGTCGGGGGAATGGATGGCCACTTACGTCAGCACTAGCGCAGGACAGAAGCGGGTAACGGCGGTTATCGCCGCAGGGGGTTCTTTCAAGAGGAGAGATCACAGGCCACGGTGTGGCCGTTAATTACGGGTACCTAGTGTGGGACAACAGCGCTTCTGGTTATTGTCATTGACTGGACACCAGTAGTGAATAGAGAGGCAGACGTGATGACGCAGTAGTCAGATCGCGTCACTAGTAGAGTGGGCAGGGAAGTCAGGACTGACCACCTGTCTGTCATGTGTTAGCTAGGTAGTGATTGGATGTAGCTATGTAGCAGAATGTTGGAAGGAAGAGTGTATGTATGCTTGACCAATCGTGAAAGAGAATGATCCTCACGGATGAGGATTTAGCATAGAGACCGGCGAGAACTCATGGTCTTTTGCACTGGAACCTCGAGGAAGAAGGTTGTAGCAGAGATCTGTTCAAGGCTGTTCAGATTCTCCGCTGAGAGTTAGTCTGGGAACCGTGACTACTTCAGCACAACCGACTTCAGAGGTGCGTTAAGACCCACTCTTGGTACAGAGTGCACAACGTTTGCATCACCAGTGGCTGTCGGTCGTAGACAGCAGAGGTAAAGCTGGTAGACAAGCGTTGGTCCTCAGGCGCGGTTAAGCTCTGATCGCAGTCCGGCCTTGAGGAAGAGTCACGTGGTGGCACGTGGCAGTGCCAGAGTCTCTGTGTTCGTGGAAAGGGCAGCAACGACTGGCGGAGTGACATCTACGGATTTTCAGACGTCAAGACATCGGAGGGCCCTCCACATCGCGAGAGACATTCTTGTGTAGAGAGATAAGTGACGAGTGTAGTGTGTTGTGTGGTAATTAAGCTAATAGTGACTCATGTTATCTGGATTAGGAGTAGATATACCGGGAAGCCTAGAGAGCGAGCTAACGTTAAATTTGCAGCATTTGTATCTTTTATGTTCATTGATCAAACTCTCGATATTAATAATTGTTTTAATATACTAAATTGCCTTGTGTTATTCTTGGGGACGTACGCTGGGGGCTCAGAGTCAGTTGATCGTTATTTGCAATTTAGTATAAGTGTGTGCGTACACGTACATGTCGGCGTGAGTTGGTCGAGGCGTCGAGAGTGTGTTTAGCCCGAGGTGACGGCAAACGCAACCTCTGACCATCTTCGGGTGCTCTTTCCCCGGAGTTCACGACAACGGGATCCTTAGGATATAGGTGGAATGGTCTGTGATTCTTAATAAAGAATTTGGAGCTAGTTATTATTGAAGGCTATAAACCATGCTGTCAGATACATTCCATCGTTGGCGGCCAATGGAATGGGGGCCAGTAGCCATGTTCTGCTTTGCTGACGATTTTGTCTTGTTGACACTTTAGGGGTAATGATAATCCTGCTTTACTAGCTAAGATTAGTCTTCCAGAACAGGGTCCTAGGAGGTTATGCTACTCCTACTTTAAAGGGCATGCCTGAAGGATCAGGTTAACCCCAGGATTTAGTGAGAACACTCCGGAATTACCACCAAGAAGTTGGCCTCACTCAGGGAGGCGTGTGTGGGTTCTTACCAGTGTGAGATGGTAAGACAGAAAGTTTTCTCAGTGCAATCTGTTACAGCCTGGGTCTAGCAGTCGTTCAGGCGGCTTATGCAGTGCTGTTCCACAGCGGCTTCCCTAGTTGGAAGGTCCGCGCATTGAGGCTTGAGCTGTTGCCACTAGTCCAGCCTTCAGGATATGCAGCTCTGTAGTTATTTGGGCTATAGGCTGGCATTCCTGTGTGATTTGCTAGGTTCTACCTACGGATCTTGCACCCTATCCTGACTCATTGGTGACAGTTAGCTGGGTAGCATAGCAGGGAGTAGATACTGCAGCCTGTTTGGCAGGTCCGATGGCAGCTTTGCATAGCTCAGTCAAGGCGGCCTCAGCCTGGCTGGATTTGGGGTGTGATTTTTTGTTTATTGTTCACCTATGGAAGGTGGGCGGCCACTCCCTTAGTTATTCTCAATATAGTCATGTCATCTGGTACAGTACGAAGAAGAAATACCATTTTTGGCGGTAAAATTTCTTTCTTCAAGTACTTACCAGATGACATGACAGGTAGCTCCCTCCTGCCTACCCGCAGTGGGTTCTAGACTCAGTCCAGGCAAAAAACTGGAGTAAACTAGCATGACAGGTGGGATGGGAGGGGGCTTAGCTAAATTTAGGTCCTACCGTGTTGCACGGGCTTGGACAGCTGGATTTGAGGTAGCTAGAGGATGATCTCCATATAGTCATGTCCTGTTAAGGACTCGAAGAAAGAAATTTTACCACCAGAAATGGTATTTTAAATAAAAAGTTGTTAGCCATTTGCCTCTCTTCAAAAAAAAAAAGAAAAGAAAGAAAGAAAACCAAACAAAAATCAGTGCAGGTGCTAATGCTTCAGGTTGTGTGCTGAAGAAAGATAATGTAATAGTACAGTGCACATATTTTTGAACTAATTAAAACATTCCTGTTATTTAAAAACTGGAGTCAGTACTATTAATCCTTTCTTCAGTAAGCCAGGCATATTTATATGGTGGTAATGTTAAAATATAAATTAACATACTTATGTATCGGGGTGTATGTGTGTGTTTGAGCATTGCTTATTGATGTATGACAAGTAAATATATTATTTTTAAAAAACAAGCAATATTTTTGTGAGCTTTTATTTGTATGCAGCAGCATATGTTCTTATTTATTTTAATAAATTGTACTAGACTATTCAAGGACAGTGTATGGTAATTGTCTAGAGTGAAGCTCTGCATTTTCTAACCAATTTTTCTTGTTCTCTGTCTAAAAAGCAAAATATCAAGAAAGATCTTGGGACATGTGCACGCAATATGAGACGGCGCTTACCAATTTCTCGTCATAAACCCTCAGCATATGCAAAGCAGTGGTGCAGCCTCCAGTCAACAGCAGAGAGCCATGGAAAGGAAGTAGACAGTGATGACCAAGCAAAGGGATCAGGACTAACACTGGGAGAGCTGGCAACTATGGCAAGTCTGCGAGAAGCTGTAGGACAGCAAGGACATGAAAAAGGAATGATTGGAACTGCTGGACTGGCTGTTCTTACTGAGGAACAACGCCAGGCTTTGCTGGCCCACTCCATGTATGAACAAAGCACTCTAGCTTGGAATGCTTTGTACCAGCAGTTCTCCATGCCTTCAGAAACTTTGTCCAGTGGATCTCACCTACATGGAACAAAGCGAAGCTTAAGTGATACATGTGCATCAAGAGTAGTAGAATCGGATGAAAATGATGATGGATGCAATACTTTGAAGCGGGCATCATTATCTCAGCCATTGTCCAAGCAAGTACTTACGATGGAAGAGAGAGAAAAAGTGCCTGTTGATGGCATGTTGGAAGGAATTCGACCTGATGTGAAAATGGAGCCTGTAGCTGTGGGAAATCGAAGGCGAAGTACCTCTGATGCAGTTGTAGGAAACAAAACACATTCGTTGTTCCGACTTCACAGTAGTCAGTTGCCATCAGTTCAGAGCGAAAGAAATTTATCAGTTAATACACCTGCAACACCATCTTCACCAAGGCTTTTAATTCATGCACACCAGAATCCAGTACGAGCTCATTCTCAGTTATCACAAGTGAGACCTGAATTGAGTAACATTGAAGAGGCACCAATTAATTTGACCTGTGGTAGTGACACATCCAAGCAACAAAATTTAGACCTTGAAAGGGAAGATGCAAAAGCTGATTTCAAGCTGGCAAAGCCAAAAAACAGGACTAGCAGCATGGACACATTTAGTGCCCGTGAACAAGTCTGGTTCCCCCATGGATCTCCTTGGAAGAAGAGTGGTCAGAACATATTCAAAGCTCTTCCAAGCCCTCTGCCAGTGCCAAAATACTCACAGAAGCTGATGAAGGCAAAAGACGAAGGCTTAGCATACCGACATCGCTCTGAGATTATTCGGGAGACTGCACGCTTTTTCTTAGGTTTTAAGTACTGGTGGTCAAGTGCAGACTACAGCCGTATATCCGAATTGGTCGTCTCCCAGTTTCCAGACTTGAAGGACCCAGTCATCCACCCTGGCCAACCATTATATGTAAGAATATTATTATTCATTATTACTATTATTTTTGTTCATTCAATGTTCAGATTTCTCTTCACTGTAGAGAGTTTTTAGTTTAAATATGCAAGCTACAACAAGACAGGCCATTATAGAAGAAAGATGATCTAAAAAATGCAAAAAACTAGTTCACTGTGAGGGGAGAAGACACAACTCTATTTTCTGACCAAGTGTGTTGTGCAAGTATAGTTTTACATACAAAAATTACTTTTTTAAAGCCACATTACACACACACACGATGAAAGAAAGAGCAAGATCAACATGCGCAGGCCATCCAAGGGCGGCCAAATTATCCCATAGATTATGCGGTCGAATCGACTATAGATAGTTAAATCACTGTTGTTTGTAGTCTTGGTCAAATCAACTATGGATTGTGGTGAAATTGACTCATGCGATGGTCAGATTGGCGAATGGTTGAATTGTCCAGCCTTCTTTGCCATGGCAGTGAACTTTGGTCATAATGTGTATTTTGAGGATGGCCCATTAATGCAAAAGCATTCAGTATTATGCATTAAAGTTCTCAGGTTCAAGGCTTAATAGCATCCATTACCTTGTATTTTCTGGGTTAAGTCTAAGTGGAACTGAGGGGAGGCTTTTTGTTATACAATTCTGTTTTTACATTCATGCAGCTGAAGGTAAAACAGTTTATTTAGTGGACCATTTAAGTGCCTTTCATCTCTATTACAGTTTTTGTCTTTGTTTATAAATGCAGTATCTAAATGCATTGATAAAATGCTCCACTCTGTTCTGTTTGCTTTAGCGACGTGTCCAGAGGGATTTGTCCATGTGTGCCAGAAACCTTCGCAGAAAAAATACAAGGCGTCAGAAACTGACACTATCAGAGAGTGCACGATCTCCACGTAAAACGAAGGGGATTAAAGCTGAAAAGGACTGGGAGATGGAGCCAGATGTTTTAGATGCAGGTGGTTCTGCCCAAACATTGAGGAGTGACAGCACACAGGGGGCTAAAGAGTCTAAAAATACAGCTGCATACAGCATCCAAGAATATAAAATGCCATCGACAAGCAAAGTAAAAAGGGAGAGAAGTGACAGCAGCAGAGATGTTACACCTGTTAGTCATAGCCTGGCAGGAACAGGCCTGTCAGGTAGCATTTCAAGTAGAAATAGTGTTAAAACCACGGCGTTTACAACTATGCCTACAAATACTTCATCTTCTACTGTCACCTTCGCAGCAAGCCAGCCTTCTCATTTTTCTTCTGCAACAGCCACAACAGTGTCATATGACATGGCCTTAAGCAATGACTATCAAAACACTTGCACAAATGGTCATTCTGTTTCCAAGCCTGGAGAGACATTCCCAAATTCCCAAAGCACTCCTCGTCCTGAGACTGGGAAACAGAAGAAAGCAAGCTCATCTGTGTCCTTGCCAGCAGTTACCAGTCAGCGCCATGCCTTGTGCGTTGATGAGAGTTTGCGCAAGTCTATACTACAGACTGTGAGCTCTGCACGCTACAGAATCCCAGGCAGTCATCACCCACAGGATCTCCAGTGGGGGCAAAGTGGTGCTTCTCTGTACCAGGCTGGATTATCTCGCTCGCCAGAAAATGAAGTCAAGCCAGGGGGTAATGCTACAGCTACTTTGAATGAAACATCACCCTATCCTGATCCCAGAGATATAGGTGTGCTATTTTGTGTGTGAGCATGTATGCATGCATCTATATGTACATCCTTGATTTTGGACTATAAGCAATTGTCTTACCATTTGAAGCTTGTCGTTAAATACTTTTACTCTATTAGATAATATTAAAATGATAAATGAAACTGTTTCAAGTGAAAATGTTATCCTTATTTTTTGTACGTGCATGTCCAAAAACTTTTCACTATGAATAACACTTTCTCATAAAATAATGATAGCTTTTGTAAAAGTTCAGCCTTTAACAGCTGGTTTAGTTGATAACATGAATGTGAGTCTTTAGTCTTTGCATTTGAGGTATGACTATTTGTAAATATTACCTAGAAAAACACATCACATAATACTGCATTAGTTTTGTGTGAGTGTTTAAGCAACAATCATTTGGCATCACATTGCAGGCAGTAGTGTTTCAAACAAAGTTTACATAGACCCGGACCATGGTTCTGAGCTTCAAGCACAGCTGAATAAACTTTGGCAAGATGGCAAGTTCTTTGATGCTTCTTTAGAAGTGGATGGGTGCAGGTTACCGGTAAGTTCAAGTGCTGTTTGTGTCTCTGTTTCCTATATTTACATGTGTAATAATCCCACGTTTTTTTTTCGCTAGTATTAAATGTGATTTTTCTAATGTGTGCAATCTTAAATAAACGGATCATGCTTAAATTAAAATCTATAAAAATGTTGATGAATTCGTAGACAAATATTGTCCCTTTCAAATCATATCTTGCAAAAATACTTCATTTAAAGTATAGATCTTGGTTAACTTTTGTAGGTTTTGATAATGAAAGTGATACCATCGTAGGCCGAACTTGAGTTTGTCACCATTACAATATTGTTTAGGTGCACAAGCTGATTTTGTTGGCTGCCAGTCCGTATCTGCAAAGCACCTTCCGTCATGCCAATCCAACTTCTCAGCTAGAGGTCAATTTGCCTCGAGCCACAGGTGTTAGTGCAGCCAAGGACTTCCTAAAGTATGTTTATCAGGGAGTGCTGCACGTGGGTTGTGACACTGTGCACGCTCTGCGCCGCATAGCCACAATGCTGCAGATGGACAAACTCCTGGCCTACTGTGATGACTACCTGTCTCTGCTTGCCAGCAGCATTAGTCACAGTACTTGTCCCAGCACACTACCACATGCTGCAGCACAGGTGAGCTCATTTTGGAACAGATACTGCAGCAGTCAGGGCCTCATTTGGTCTATAAGCTTATATAAAGGTGCAACAGCAGTCAGGACATAGTTTGCTCAATAGGCTTACATGACAACAGGAATGAGAATGTTAAAAGCATGCCTTTCACTTTTCTTAAAAGCTAAGGTTTATACTGTTGAAACTTTCTTTTAAAGAGTTTTCACTTTAGTCAGGATAGATTACAAATTTCTTTCAAAAAATTGTTCAAGAATGAAACCTAGCTGATCATCTCTGTTTAAAATACTTCAATTTTTTTTTATAACCAGGTATCCAAAGTGTCTGTTAACCTGCGTGATGTTGGCCATAATCACCATCTCCTCACCCAAAGTCAGAGTAGTGGTGACCTGTCAACACAAGCAGTGGAAGCCAACAGTGCTATGTCTATTTTAAGCAGCGCCAGAAGCCAGCTGGCACAAGTGGCTTTACCAGGCATGGACCACTCATCTGTCTCAGCTACAGCTGTACATCATGATTATCGCTCTCATGGGTGCAATGGAGAAGTGAAGAATGAAAATGAACAACACAGGCATGTTGTGCTAGAGAGGCGGGGCACGGTGTCACTTCTCATGCCTCCCAAAAAAAGTGTAAAGCAATCTAATGATGTTGTGGTAGGTGTGACATATGCTGGGAGTGAACTGAGAAAACTGGCACAGGAACTTGACCAGGCTGGTAGTGAACAGAAGACAGGTGGCTATAGTCACTTTCATGTGACAAACATTTCACCAGACATATCAGAAAGCCACGATCAGATGGAGCATGCATTGCCTTTACATTTGCATAGTCAAGAGAAACAGGCAGCTGGTCGTGGCCACATTTCCTCTGTCATCCAGCGAGGTCCGAACATGACCAGTGCTTCACACACAGTTGGTCATGCTGGAACCAGCGGCATCCTGGTTGGTCAGGATGGAGTGGTGCAGTTTTTGTCAGATGGCAGTCCAGGTCAGCACATGGATGATGCAGACAAGGTTGGAACTGTTTTAGCACAGCCACAGGTTGAGGATGTAATGGCCATGTTGCCACATGGTCAAACTGAGGTGGTCATAGGGAGAGCATCACATGTACAATACACGGACAGCAGTGTGGACGATGAAGTTTTGTCTTCTGCATCTCTGCAGCACTTGACAGAAGATGGAGGCGATGTAGTGGAAGTTGTTGTTGGCCCTGGTGATCTGCTGCAGGATGTGGAAGTTGCAGCCTGTGAGACTGTGGAGTGCAGTCTTCTACCTCAGACCTACTGCTCTAGTCCCACTGCATCGCATTCACACTCTCCAAGTCTTGACAAAGACTCTGCTCACTCCCTGCCAGAGTTGACATCTCACTGGCCCCCTGCCTCTTACCAAAATAGTCCTCACTTTGACATGAAGCGAGCAGCAGACCAGTGGGAGGTTCTTCCTGCTTCTGCCCATCCTATAGCTATCACCAAGCATGTTGTGATGGCAGACGACAGTCCCCGTGCAGACAGCGCCCATCAGATGGAGCAAGTTGATTGGCAGGAGGACCACGCCAGCCAGTATCGGCAGCACTGCATGCCCTCTGCTTCAGTGTACGTAGCACAGTCACATTCTGACGTTGCTGCACAGATGATGTTATCCTCACATCATTGCACAGTTAATGAAAGTCACGCACATTTAGGTGATAATCCAGATGGCAGTCTCTTGCCTCAGACATATCGCTCCAGTCCAGAACAGGTATCATCAGAAAACAGTCAGTGAAATTGTTACATGTTACTTAGTGTCTCACATGGAGGCACTTTTATTTTTTGAGGAAAAAGAAGAATCCAGTTTGTCTTCCAACAGCAATGCTTCAGCACTGATAGAAAGACTGAAAAGTGCATAAAACAGATGAACTGCGACTTGTAATAAATGAGTGTAATAAGTAAATTGCCATTCCACATAGGCTGGAGATCTCTTTAGGGATTCTTTCATATAACTGTTCAGTCTGGCTTCTTGGTGAACACTGTTAATACAAATGTAAAGAAGAGAGACTGTACAGCATGAAATAGGGTCTGGAGGAACTGGCAGTCTATAATCTGTAAGTGTGCCACATTATGCAGCCAGCTCCATGTACCTGCCTAGTGAGTCTCGTGCGTGGCTGCTTGCCTGAGTCTGTATCTGTTTACAAGACATTTCCCTTATGGGACCAGTAGTTAGCTCGATGCCTGTTGTACCTGACCAGAACTTAGTTGCCAAATTCCTGCCTATGCCAGGTTTTTGTGTGTGTGTGTGTGCAACTTGATTTTGCGTTTATTGAGTTGCTGTTTTTAGCCCCTTTTTTGCTGCTGAGTAGCCCATACCAGGATGGAATGTGGCTAAGAACCTTGTGAAGCCATCCATATATGCTGTGTGGTTTCATTGCCATTTTGGCACTTTGCCATTTCTAGGATACTTCTAAGAGTGTATATTTACCAAAACTTTGTTAAAAAACAACAATTATCATGATAAGGAAGAATTCTTCCACTGCCTTTATGCCCAGCCAGCTCCACTCCACTTGCTCTTTCCAAGAATGTGTCATGTTCATATCATTGTTGTGCTCATAGAAAAGTTCACTCAAGTTCAGAGGCTGTGCTTCTGCTAAGAGGAGTCTTCCTTATACTTTTCTAAAACTTTAACCCTACAGTCTGATAATTAAAAGCTACTGAGTTACAAAGGTACTGCTGAGGGTTTGGAGAACTGCCTGGGACTCGCATATTGATAGTGGCAAAACAGCTTAATAATGCTGCCTCATTGTGTTGTAGGATCACAAAATAACTACTGATCAAAACTAATTTGGAACCATCTTGAGTTTTTCCACACTTCTTGCAAAAGAGCACTGCAGTTAGAAAGTATTTCAGATATGTCAAGGTAGTTAAAAATTAATATAAACTCATAATATTTTCTTTTAAGATCCTATAAAACTTTTGCTTGACATTTTTTGAACAGCGCTTTTCAGAATACTAGCGAATAAAAATTATGATGTAGTGCTTGAAAAGACTACGCATATCCTCTAAATTTCGGTCTATTGAGCGCACCTGTTTATAAGCTGCACCCACTCAATTATAAAAAATCTTATTTCACAAATAAGCCGCAGTGGTTTATATACTGGTTTATAGCTGCAAATACAACATGAAAGCTGCATCGTAGGCATTTCGTCTTGTTTTCGGCAGCTTTGATTTAAAAATGTGAACAGTGAACACTTTAACATGGAGCTCATAGAAAAATTAATCGGAATCTGAAAAATCCGCAAACAGGCCGCATCGCTGTTTAAGCCACAGGGTTTAAAGCTTGTCGCGGTTTATAGTCCAAAATTTACAGTACATTACAATGCTGGAATGATGCTCAGGGTATGACAGGTTAAGAAGGAGATGAATACTATCAAACTATTTTTAGGGATTCACTTGTTAGTGTGTCTTTGAGGATGCCTTTGTAAATATAGCCTTTGAGGGAACTGCAGGGTCAGTTCAAGAGTGGATTTATGTCAGCTCTCTTGTTGGCAGCTGTCAGTTTGGTTTTTAAATATTTTTTTCTTATTTTCAAAAATGCATCATAAAAAGCCCTTTTTACTAACTTTTTCAGATATCTAGCTCATTTGATTGTTCTTTTGTTTTCATGCATTTTGATTATTCATCCTTGTAAGAGAAAAGGAAACAAGGCTTTTTTCGACAAAGGAAATAGAAAAAGCCATTTTGTTATTGTGCAGTTTTGGTGATACATATCAGTTTTGTGAAAATGAATTATCTGGAAACTGTTATTGCTGTTTAGTTTGTAACTAAAATCTATGTTCAGGTGCTTTTCACTGGATGATGTGAATGAAATATCAGTTTCGGTAGCCCTACCTGTTGGAAATATTGTAAACTGAATAAGCTTTACACAGACTGCAGTGCTTTTAGGGGTGTTTGTCTTCATTGTGTTAACCAAAACTGAAAAATGCATAGGTTTGTGTTAATTATGGGTAGTATTAAGAGTGGTTTCTAAAGCAAACTGTTATCTGCTAGTTTTAACATAGCTAACCAGCTCAGGGTTATAAGTATTTTAATACTGACTCTTTGTTTGGATAGCTAAATGGGTGTGTTAAAAAGTGGACTCTTCTACATTATGTAGGGGGATATATGTGTAGGTTGGCCCACAGGATATGAAATGAATTTCTGCTTACTTATATCTGTGGTTCTTAATTCACATTATGCGATCGAGAAAAAAAAAAATTCACATTATTATGTTCAGCTGATTCATTTTGTTCCATGTGTTATAGACAATACAATAATATAACAAAAAGTGACAAAGGTTAAAAGAGCAAGAAACAAAACAAATGTGGCTGAAACAAAAGCTTTTATACGCATACACATACTCTGATACAAAAGATGAATATTTTAAAAATCTATATTATTAGAAAGTAGTGTGAAGTACCTCCTGACATTTAGCTTTAAATAACAAATAATAATTATAATTAACGAGCTTTTCAAATTACAACAATACAAAAAGAGATCCCAAATCTTAGCAGCTGCATAAATATTCTCAATAATGTTGCTTTAAGTATTACCTTGTATTTTCAGTCAATGTTGTCCATTTAAGAAACAGACTGAAGTGAAACATGAAGAGAAAAGAAAGATTTAAAGCAACATTACATTCTGTTTTGATATACTGGACACAACTAAAATTGTCTGTAGAATAGCATTTCTCATCCTTTTACATGTGACGCCCCCAGACGATAAAAGGTACCTCGGCGCTCCCCCCTTAAAAAGCTAATTTCACTAAAACTGATATGAGATATGAGAAAAATGACCGCCTTCGCGCCGTTCCCCCCCCCCCCCTTGTCATCACTTTGCCGCACAGGTTGAGAACTGCGGCTGTAGAAGGAAAAAGTGAAATGACAGAAGACTACAGTGTGTAATAAAAGATAACCAAAATCCAAAGCTTAAATTTGTAATTGTAGGGATAGCTGTGATGTATCAAATTATAACTACATTTATTGGGAGTTTTTGATGAGGGCTGGTGACTCAGACATTTGATTCCATCTATAAAACCTTGATAGAAATTTTCGTTTAAAGATAGTAACACATTTCCTTGTGCATTTTCCTGTTTGTTTTTAAATGTCACTTTGTCCTCAACCAATCAACTGTGGTCAAAATAGGTCAGGATCTGTTTCCAAGCACGATCATGTTCCACAAACATTTTATGACAAATTTTGAATGTGTATCCATTTTTAAAAATCTTGTTGTTTTGTGCCAACGCATGTGAGAATTAGTTTGGCAGACTTCTTTATGTTCTCAGGTGAAAGAGTTCAAGGAAAATATTGTAAATAAATGTAATCGTTAATTCTCAGGATATATTGATAAGTAAGAAAGTGGGGGTCAAGTAAAAACAAGACGACAACTTATGAACGATGGTTGCAGTCATTTTCACATGCATAAAATGGCTTGCAAATGAATAACATACTGTTGCAATGTTTTTGTGTGATGGCAGTCATAGGTTGCAAGTGATTACCATCCTTACAAGTTTTTCAGTTGGCAGACATTGTATTGTGGCTAGCATTTTTGAAAATTATTATGCAAAAATATCTTTAGTTTGGGAAGTAATGGTTTTTATTACAAATGTTTACAGTTTGAGCTGCAGAGTAGGTAGATTTTTTGAAAAATAAATATTACACTGATGGTTTTTGTATGCACTTGAATGAGTAATTATTGAAGATGGCCTGTCTTTAATGTTTGCTTTCATTTGTCAGTTATAAAAGTAAGGTTAAGTAGGTACTACAAAATCTTTATTAAGATTGATAATACCATGGCAATATTTGTTAGTAGCTTTATATAGGACACATCTTCATCGATAGGTTTAGACAAGTTTTCACTTTAACACACAAAGGACAGAAGTCCATAAATTCAGACTATAATTTTGCTATATTGTTGGTACTTGGATACAACACCCTTCATAGGTACAAATAATTCCTGCTAACCAAACGCCACATGGAAGAGAACTGCTGCATAGCCAGTATAATGTGAAGACGGGTGTTTTCCGAAAGTAAACCTTGCAGGTGACCGGCTTACCAGCAATGTTCTCCCTACTCTTCCCAGTCTCCAACCAATGTTCCTATTCTGTCTTTCAGATGTTACCTTTTTTTTTTTTTTAGGACAATCTTTATGATACTGTGCTGAAGGTCTTTATGGCATTACCTTATAGTTATTGAATAATAAAATAATAATGGAGATTTTTGTGGCGCATATTCAGTCTCATAGAGAGCATGCTCTTAGAGCTTAAGCGGGAAAGAGACATGGACTAAATGGATAGAACACGAGGGACGGAAGAATAAACGACAGTACGGACGACAAACAGAAAACAAAGATAGAGAACACAAAAAGGCACCAAGTAACAGAACAGAGAATATAGTGATTCTGCAGAGAAAGATGGGGAGAAAAGTAGCAAGAGCAGAAGGGGGGAGGGTAAAAAGGACGAGCATTGTGTGGACTGTGTTTGGAGTAATGCTCAAGGAAGATGTGCGTTTTCAGTGCAGATTTGAAGGATTCAATTGTAGGAAGGTGGCGGATATGGAAAGGAAGAGAGTTCCATTGTTCCATTGCACAGTAGCCGAAAATCCTGTGACCATATTTTGTTGTTCCAGTGACAGGAACAGTTAGGATACGGTCATCAGAGGAAGAGCAGAGTTGTCTAGCCGGGATGTAAGGGAAGAGAAGCTCAGAGAAATAATCAGGACAGGAGCCTGCAAAGAAATTAAAGCACAGCACAGACAGTTTGTACTGCATGCGAGAATGGATGAGTAGCCAGTGCAGAAAACGAAGGAGAGGAGTGACATGGTCCCGTTTCGTGGCTCTAAGCACCAGACGTTTCATTCTGTTTGACGACATTGACAACACTGAACAGCAGTTTTGAATAAATAATGACTTCCATATCTTTAACCAGCATGAGATTTGACGGCCATATGCATTTTTGTTGATCTACATTGTTTTTGGTGTCCACTGTTGATTGGTTAGATCTGTTCCTTGTGGGGTTCATCTGAGTTACTTAGTGACACTGTTGGACAATTTTGCCAAATTTCTGGTGCCTGTTAGGACCTTCTTAGCTGTGCAGTCATTTGCTTGCCTTTGGAGTCCACTGTTCTCAGCTGCTCAGTCTTTGGCTGTGGCATAAATGAAAGATTTTCGCTATGATTCCTTGAATTTTTGGGCGTGTCTGTTGTGTTGTGGTCCTCTTAAATAGGCATCTTGGGTCGTGGCATGGTTGCTGAAGTATCAAGAAAGATAGGCTTACACTGACTGGGTGTGTTGATCGAGTGCTATTTCTGTCTGCAAAAGTTGGGCCATTGCACCAAGGATTCTGAACTGAGCTTCAGTATAAGTATCATAATAACTTTCAGCTACTTTCAGAAGAAAAATTTATTGACTTGACAAAGATTCCATTTCATGGCAAGGCTGCAGGCCACATCTAAGCTGCTAGCATTCACCTTCTTAACATGAGTAGCAACACTAGCTGGATACACAATGAGCTCTTTGCTTTTGAGACCAGCTCTCATTATTATTATGTTTTTATTTTGTAATACACTTTGAACTTGCCTTTGATTGTAGGATAAAGCACCATGTAAATAAACAATATTATTATCATTAAACATTAATATATCACACCTTCCTATTAAGACAAAATAACAGTTAAAACTCTTTAAGGGTTCAAAGAAACACTTGGAAACTATTCAGACCTGAGAATTTGAACATCATGCAACTGATTTTATTGTCAGCTAGAGAATTGTCGTTAATGTGCAATCGAATGCAACAAGAGGTCAGGTTTGGGACTGTGTCCTTGGTCTAGATTCTGCAAATGTTAATAAACCGTAGGGCACGGGTCACTAATAAAATGGGCTCGAAGTTCCTATTCTGGAAACATCAATCGAGTGTGAAGTAAGGTTAACAGAGCCGGCGCTAAGGGATGCGGGGCCTTGGGCAAATAGAATTGTGGGGCCTTTGGAAGCCAGCGCAACATATGTAGCAGGGCAACAAAAAGTGCTGGATGTCTTCCAAATAATGAATAATGAACATTGGTTTTGAGGAAGGCATGACCCTGCCCTTGAACGCCATTTCACCACCGCATGTCTTCGATACAAAGGATTAGGATGCCAGGTTTGACATCTTTCTGATAAGAGGGCAAAAGGGTAGCAAAACTGGCTCACACAGCAACGCGCAAATGAATTAACTCCGCTGAAAAGGAAAAGGACATGAATTTTTAGAATTTCAATCAAATTATGGACTGTCTCATTTCGATGGTGTACTTGTTAGCGCGGGGCCTTGGGCAGTTCCCCCTGCTCACCACCTCCTAGTGCTGGCTCTGACAGTGTTTTTTTACATGCGCTGGATGTGACCACGAGTGTAATTTAACTATAAATAAGTTCGTGATGTGACTGTGCTCTCTGGGGTCACTAAAGGTGATGTCACCTGATGAAAGCAAAAGCCCGCTTGCGATGAGCGGGACAGGTGTCATGCAGGAGTTCAAGCACATCAACATGCTTTCATCCCGCGTGATTCAGAGGCCGCAGTGATACACATATCAAAACCACGATCGACCTCCAAATGCTGGCCAGTCTAGAGATATTTTTGTTCCTGCAGTTAGTGAATATACAGGCCACTTGGAACTCGAGAATGTTCTGTTTAATTCCTTAAACCCTCCTGGGGCCATAGTTATGAGGTGCAGTGGGAAATTGCCCTAAGGTAAGTCATCTTCCACAGGGTCTGGACTCCGCAAGGGAGCGTCTGTGCAAATCAGTAGTTATGAACAAGGGGCAGACATCGAGTAGGTGCTGAGTAGCCAGACAGTTCAAGGACAAAAGCAGCCTCCTCAAACATTTGTGAAGAAATTACAACTCTTCAAGCAAACTATATTGATCAAAAAGCAGTAAATGAAAACAAAACAATGGTGCCGTCCAATTTATAAAACAGCGATAGCAAATTAAGTAAAGACTGGGGGGAAACATAGAAAGTAAATGCCCCAGGGATCATGAAGTGATCTCCTGCAGATAAACAGTCTAAATGGAAGAGAACTCGTTACAAATTGCACTTAAAACAAGATGTAACTGGTTAATAGAGACCACGACCCCATTTTAAAACAATAATCAGAGAAGAAAGTTCAGTTCTATACTTAATTTTAAGTTAAGTGTGTATAGTGCACTAATGTAGGACTTGTGATTTACGTCTATAGTTACTTTAAATTTAGTGTCACAAAGCCTGATATCTATTTGTTTAAATCAAGATCAGCAGATGTGTAGTGATATAAAAATAGCTACAATTTCTTTATTATTTATGATATTGATCTCTTTGATCTTGGCAAGCTGCTGATATTTTTTTTAAATGTATGGGGATATAGAGCATAAGAATGAATGTGTGTTTACATAAAAATATGTAGTTAAGGCAAAAACAAACTTACTCAAGTTTTCTTCTGGTAGGTAACTGAGATAAAAAGAGGCTTTTGACAGTGAAATTGCAGAGTTTTTAGCTGTATGGCTCACATCTTCAAAATGAGCAAGTTGTATTTAGGAATTGTAAATGAGATGAAGTAAGACTTTGCTAACACTAACAGCTTGTGAGACGTTTGTAAGCAGCTGCAAGGACCTCATAATTTCATAAATGACATGACATATTTCTTCAAAGCCCAGAATCAAATGGTGGGCAGCCTGGTCTGCATGTGGACTGCACAGATAGTGAAGGAGTAAAGAATGATAAGCAGGAAGAAGATATGCCAACAGGTACTGAAACAATTTTGTGAGTTTTTGTGCAAGTATGTCACTAGATGTAATATGCAGGGCCAAACGATCACTTTGGCCATGAAATGATGTGTGAAATTGTATATATTTTCTTTTGTGCATGTGTGCTTGCACACACACAAAAGCAGACAAATTCTATATCTCACTTTTTATTTTTAAAGGTTTGAGAAGACATTAACAATATCGTTACAACAGAAAAGAATAAATGTGTATGTATTAATTTTGCTTTTGCAGTGTGGGAAGCTAGAAAGGACTTTAACTTACATCATCAGCATCAAGATCTTATTGTGAATGTTCTTCAGTACTTAAAAAAGACATAAGGGAATAAGAAATCGAAATGACAGATGATAAATCATCATCATGAGAAAAGTCAATAAAAGGTTCACGAGTGCCTTAAAAAAATTAATATGGCACCTTAAACGCCAAAGGAGTTAGGAAATGATTTGTTGTAGAGAAACTTCAGCTGAGAAATTTAAACTATTAAAATTGATTTTGGAGATGTGGATTGAGACTCATGGTGTTGAATTATAGACATGCTGAGTGCACTTTGTTGTACACTATATTGTATGATTCATTATAAGAGGGAATATCTCATTGATGTTTTAATAGTTTTCTTACATTCTTCTTTGTCTTCTGAGTGCATCGTAGTTCCTCCATCTCTCCTTCTCCCATAATATTTGTGTTTGTGTGTGTGTGCATGTTTAAAGTGAAGTCAACTGTTATGTATTTCAATAAAGTGAATTCTTTCAAACGAATCACTGAAAAAAGGAAGAATTGTTTGTGTTGTAAAGGTAGAATTGTTTGTCTTGTAAAAGTAGAATGAAAGTAATTGCTCACCAGCCTGCCCCACATCACTATCGGCAGTATAACTCTCTCATTTATATTTGTGTATTTAATCAACATTTTCCCTGTCACTTTCATTGTTAGAGCTAATTGTAATACTTATTGGGTAATTTTGCAGCACCAGACAGACAAATATGATGTTGCATGCCTTTTCAGATACAATTCTAAGCCCACCAAGTAGACAATACCATCATCTTTTAGCAATTCCATTGCTGCATTCTACACTTTTTTTTTAGCGGTCAGAGCATTTAGTGTTCTATGTGTCATAAGCTAGCTCTATATTATCACCATTACTCAAAAATAAACGTTGGAGATGCTATTCAGGATCTTACAAT
The DNA here is from genome assembly GCA_004794655.1 of Marisa cornuarietis. Lineage (NCBI taxonomy): Eukaryota > Metazoa > Mollusca > Gastropoda > Architaenioglossa > Ampullariidae > Marisa > Marisa cornuarietis. Next base: position 955,280 of record SMMW01000585.1, read on the forward strand.
TTTTTTACTGGATCTTCTTAGGATGCAGGCATCATCATCTGACCCTGGGCATTTTGCAATATTTATGTCATTTCAATCAGTGTCATAAACAGCCAGCTGACAGCAAGTTTGTTAACCAATTATATCACATTGTCATCTTAAAACTATCAGTATCTTCATATGTATTGTATATGTAAAGTATAAAAATTAGTAATTTATTTTCATTTCTAAATGGTCACAGATCAAGAATAGGTGCTTCTCGGTGCTTGTATATACTGACATCAGCTTCTTTTTATATGGAGATTAATGGAAATTAACTTTTTGAACAAAATAGATGCATGTGTTCATCAACGATTATGGTCTATAAAACCCATACATATGCCTTTTTAAAAAAATGGAAAAATATTTCTAAGCAAGATTGCTTTTGTTTTGCTGTTTTACATTCACTGCATTTATTTCTACAACGTAACAGATGTCCCAGTGAGGAAGACACCAATCCCAATAGTAATAATTGGTCTCACACACAATATTATTGAAGTACAACTTATGCATTTCCTTCTCCCTTGTGTGCTCATGTTTTCTAAAGTGTTGTGAGATTGTATTTTATACCATAGCAACAAACATCTGCAATACTCTTTCTGTATCCCCTCATTCTCAAAGAGAGTAGGTACATAATTGCTGCTTTAATTGGTTCTAAACTCTTTCAGGTTCAGAGGACATTAACATGCACAACTTTTCCAATCAGATCGTCAGAATGTTCACAATACTTCATAAGAATGGGAATTAGCAGTTTTCATGAGGGTTTACGTTACATGGGCTCTGTACATGTTTATTTCATTTTCCTAAAGTGAATATTGTTAGCTTATCGGTGCATACTGTGTGTGTGGTGGGAAGTGTACCCAGAAGTGGAGACAGTAATTGTTGTTCAAGGCAATTCAAATATTAATCGAATTAAGAGACTTTATAGTCACTGCAGCAAGCTAAATCTGGATTGCCATGGATTCCCACACCACTCAACCTCCACCCCTTACATATGGATGAAAACGGACACATAAGGTAAAGGTTGTCCCATGACCTTTTGCAGGACGTGAGGGAATGATCATTGAGGTGTTAGAGACTAACTTTTCTGGGGGCCAGCTTTACGTGAGGGCTGCCTTACCTTCCCCAACCCTCTTTGGAGTCAGGTACCCATTCCTACCAGCTAGGACGTACGATGGGCCACAAACGTGGCTGTGCCGGGTAGCACGGGCAAGGCGAATTTCATTACTTTTTTCTTATTGCAAAGTTCAAGCTTTCTCTTTTCCAAAAATGTCTAGGTTTCTTGGTCTAATGTTTATCTCAGAGCAGCAATAATAAAAAAGAAACTTCACCCACTGTCGTCTTCACAGTCTTCAGTTAAAAGCCAGTCATTGAAATTTTACAATTTTTAGCTGTAATAAGAGGATTAACTCAGGGAAAGTGAGCTGCGCTATTCGAGTATCGAACCGGCGAGTCTCTCACTTCGAATACCATCGCTCTGGACCACTCGGGTATCCACTCCTCTAACGGACACGTACCTACTTGTAAGCTGGTTGAAAGAAAATTTTAAATTATTATTATTTCTGAACCCATTTTGGTAAGTGAGCGTTGTATCGAAATGCCGAAATCTACATTTTTTTTGTAGTATCGTCATGCTTTAACCGTGAAATCTAGCTTTTTCCCGAATTTAATCTTTGCAAAGAGCACATCGTCAGTATAGTTCTTCAACGAGGGATGTTTGTCGCTGAGTATACGGTGTGTCTCGCCCCCTTTTTTCATCCATCTTTTCTGTCTCATTAACTGACACTGTAACTTTGACTTGCAAATGTGACTCGATTGTAACGATTCTCTTCCTTTGTAGAGACCGTTGGTCTAAAGAACAGTTTAATCAACTTGATTTTTATCTCTTTGTCCCTTCGTCCCTCTCCGTCCAGAGATGCCACTCCAGGTGCAGACAACAAGGGAGAGTATCGTGAGCGCAGGGGAGACAACTCGCCAAACGGTTCGAAGCTGTCAGCCTCAGCGGGCGCCACGTCTTGATGGCGGACACATAAACCTACTTCCACATTTTCTTCAGAAGACGCAACAGAAAAACACAGTTTACGGCTCAGGTACTTTTGGGCAGACACCTGCTCACACGGACAAGACGCAGTTCTTGCTACGAGTCGATGTGGCGAAGGCCACTTGTACACACTGTAGCAGACGATGCCGGCGTCAGCAGCTATACTCACTGAACACGAGCAAGTACTTATTCGGACTCCCACAGACATTCTCCAAAACACTAGCAGCCAATATTTGAACATTAAAAAACATTCTCCAAGCACTGCTAGACGATTACTATCAGCATTAATCGAAAACTCGGTTATTATACCAGGGCACCACCCATTCTTTCACAGTAAACATCCGTATATACGCCACCCAACCTGGAGATACGTGGCATCCATCCACGCTCAGACCAGCCAGCAGCCAGCCAGCGAGCCAGCCACACTCCCTCGCACTCATCACTCCAACCAGCTTCAACCGTTCCGTGGCGCACGCCTACTGCATTTGCTAAAATTACATTTACTTAAATTACAGTCGAAGTCCCTTCGTGCTCCGGCAAATCGTCACTTATGGTCCATTTCACTTTTTCGAAGCGAAGTAAACTTGGGTCATTTGGCGGCGCGGTTGGCGTGAGGCATCGTAAAGACCAGCAGCAGAGACGTGCCCAAGTCCACGAAGGAGCGAGCACAATCGACCCTTTATGGTTGCTGGCCGTATCATTAGAGAGCAATCTGCTTTCATCAGATTACAGACCCGCCTTATCTCGGCGGGGGGAAGAGGCAAGCGGAAGCAGGCACTGGCAGGGAAGGAGGACTGATGTGTTTACACCGGCACTGCAGCCAGAGGCAGACACCAGTGGTTCCATCAAGGCGATACTCCGCTCCTACCAGTCCACCAGGCAGGGGAGGCCAGCAAGCCGAAGGGTCTTTGAGGGACTGAAGTAAGTGCGCGCTTACACTCCATGCATCACCAAGATAGATAATAGTGAAGACAGTAGCCGTGTATTCCAGGCGATCCGTGTGTTGTCGCCGTGACTTAACTCCACTTTGTTAGTGAGTCTCTGGAGTCCACGCCACTCCCCCGGTCGTTCGTTTCCCCACCTTTTTTTTATTATTAACTGAGCTGCATCAACGATTCATAAAAGTCCGCAGTGTCTGTTTACCCTGTTCAATTTATGCATAGAAATCATTTTTTTACTTATGGCAAGTAACATTCATCAAACCCGGTCCAAAAAAGTTATTTTTCTTTTTGTTCTTTTACACGCGGTTTTCTGATTCGCAACTGCCATTTATTTTTTTTGTGGCACACATGTTTTGCGGTATACTGTGACAATGCTTATGGGCTTTGATATTAATTTCAAATGCTGTACTGCAGTGTGACTGTGTATGCCAAGCACATTTTCAGCTTATGTCCTATGTTGTTGAAGTCTTATCACAGGGTGCGTATATACCGACACGCGGAAACTGATATGAAAGAGCAACAACGAAGTCGCTGATGTGAACGCAGGCTGAAAGCGATGCGAGGTGTCGACCAGACCTGAGTGTGGCCAAGGGTTGCCGCTGGTCCGTTAGATGTTAGCAGCAGCCACCAGGGACACGAACGGCGGTAGCAGACAGCAAACAGCAGATACTTCAATTTCATTTATAAAAAATTGGTTTGCTGAACTTGGAGGGTCAGTATAGTTTTCCCGTCTCCCTTCGACGGTCTATGCAGGACCTGTGATGGCTGGTCGTTCGATAGCGTGCAGGCCACAGGGCCCACAGTGTCTGTGTAGCGACTGGAGGGAGTAGGAGGGGGTTGTCTTCAAGACGGACGGTCCGCTGAGAATTAATAGTGAGGTGTGCGTATTCAGTTGAAGACAGATTTATTTTGGGTAGCAAAGCGTTGAACGAAAATATATATCAAAACCACCTCAGAGGGAAGACCGTGTACCTGGTGATAGATTAGTGAGGGTAAGCAAATGTTATAAACTTACATTATATAGTTTTCCCTAACTTTCCTGGGCAACAAAAGGTCGTTTTGTATATTGGAGATTGCGGGGGAGTTGGGGGGAGTGTGAGGGGCGATGGTGGACATGGCCGAGTGGGGTGAGAAATGTGCGGGCTGACGACGTTAACGTGCATCACCTCACGACAGGAAACACTTTGAAAGTGATCTTTCTTTGATAATCGGTTTCACATTTTGCCTATTGTGCATGCGTGCGTGCGTGCGTGCGTGCGAGAGAGAGAGAGAGAGAGAGAGAGATTGCAAGAATGGACAGACGGGGAAAATGCCACATTTTCGATTTAGATTCTCAATGGATTACATAATTTGACTTGAACCATTCTTAGGTCTCGTAATTGCCTAAAAGTTCTAGAATCACTGGTTACGGAAAAAAATGTTCAAATCGAATCTTGAAGGTCCTGGTTAATAATTTTTGTATCGAGCCGGATAGCCATTGCTACTTCTGGGGTAGCGGGTTTGTCTCTATCATCAATGCCATTAACGTCTTATGATAACTCATTAAAAATATTAAACCAAGAATTTTAATCGCTGTAAATTATCGAGGAAATAATTACAAATAATCAGAATAAAAACATTAAATGATGTGCATAGAGCAGAATCATGATTGTTTAGGAGCATGTGCTCTGTCCTTGAGGCGGAAAACATGAAGAATAAGCGGAAGAACGGAAGAATAGGATACAATGTGAATTCAGTTCAAGCCTACATTCTATGGTGTCCTGGTTAGGGTGGCGTGTCCTTGTTGCTATGGATCTTTATAATCACATTCATATCACCTTTCTCGTGTTCCGCATATAAACCGAAGTTTCAATGAATGCAGCTTTTTGGGCTTAAACAGTAAATCGTCCTTATATTTCTTGTCTGTAGGTAGACACTTGTCACGAGAGCTCACATTCGCACGTTCCAGTGACAGATGTAGGCGTATAGCAACACTAAATATGTATTAGATGGCAGTCGTTTCTATTTCCAACGCATCCGGCCGTTCGCTTGCCAGCTTAAAAACAAATTTCTATTAAAAACAGAGGACACAGGATTACAGAAATTTCAAATAACCTCAGGCAACATCAGCAAGAAGCATCGCATTAAGGCGAAGGTGCTTTCTTTTAAAACTGAAATGAACTTGTTGATGCAATGCACTTGTTTATACCTCCGAGACGCCGTGAGAACATCGTAAATTGTGAGATGGCGTGTAGTGTGGGTTTGGGTGATAATGAGTATATTAAATTGATAATGAAGATGATGCTTTTAGGGAGATGTGTTGTGTGTGTGTGTGTGTGTGTGTGTGTGTTTGTGCGTGCGCTCGCGTTCGTGCGTACGAGTCTATTTCTAGAATTTTATCTCCAAAGTAAAGAATGTAAAACGTGCTACATTCATATATATAACTATAAACACACACACACACACACACACACACACACACACACACGTACGCACGCACGCACGCGCGCGCGAATTCATTGACACATATCCCCCCCATGTTGCATACCCTTTTCTCTGGGGTCACATATCCCTAAACAAGGCAACAATGGAAGCACAGGGCCATCAAAGAGTTCAGAACGTGTGAAAAGAAGAGGTAATGGACTGCCGTTGCCACGTCCTTCCTGCAGTCAACAGCAACCACTGTCTTCGGTCCTGGACCTTTTCTGGTTTGTGGCTGCCCAGCATCATCTCCCGCCACAAAGTTGCGTGTCTAAGGTATCCCACTGTAAATCACAATCCTGTTCTTTAACCTTTCCCCCAGTGCTGTCGTTTTCTTCGCGTGACTTTTGTGAGTACTGGTAGTCATTATGACTTCTCTCTTACGCTTCTTCGGTCTTTATTGTCGCATGTGAAATAATATTTCGTCTCATTAATAATAAAGAGTTGCAATGGCAGGTGGCTTCGACATATAAGAGACTTTTTTTTTAAAAAAAAGAAGATTTTGAAACATGATCTTGTAATTAGGGACACAGCAGAGGTGTCATTCATGGTTCCCGCATTCTCTGTCGAAACGTCTGTTTCCACCCGGGTGGTCCGGTAGCTCAGCGGTTAGCGCCTGTCCCCAACACAGTGAAGGTTGGCCGTCGTGGGTTCAGCTCTCGTCTCAGGCACGCTGTTCGTTCTCTGCAAGTGACATCTGTTTACAGGGCTGGCTGCCTTGCCGTGATATAACCTTAGTAGCTGGCTCGGCGTAAAACATCAATTCCCGCCCTCCCCTGCTTCTACCCAATTCGCCGGAGGACTTTCGACAAGACCATCTGACGCTTCTTCAAGTGACAGAAGGCGGTGCGTGATGGGATGGAGGCTGTGGCTGCTTTATCGCCGAGACGCCATCTGTGGCGCGCATTCATCTGAGCTGGTGTCACGAGTTTGAGTGCTCACCCATTGCCTTGATGGTGTCGTGCTTAAAGTACGGAAGGCAGCGGCAAAAAAAAGAGCACGACTGAAGTGCGACTGGCTCGTACATATCTTAAATAAATGTAATCTCATGATGCACCTGTTGCAACTTTCCCACTTCCTTTCTGCTCCATCCTCTTGCTGCTCCTCTTATCGACGACACTGTTGCTAAAAAGGTCATGATGTTTGAAAAATGCGTTGAATAATAAAAAGCGTACATTCTATACCGGAACTACACATGATAAAAGTGTAGCAAACAGGGAGGCTCAGGATGCCATTAGGGAGGCAAAGAAAATGTACAAGGAGAAAGTTGCGTTGCAGTTCAGTAGTGGCGACCTTAGGGCAGCACGGAATGGTATAAAGAAGATGTCCTCTGTTAACTGCAAGGAAAACGCTCTTTAAAAAAAAACAGTGGCACTTGCAGGCGTTGATGAGTGTAATCTTCCCAACATGCTTAATTCTTTTTTATGCCCGGTTTGAGAAACATGACCTCGCTGTCAATGTTTACACACTAAAACAGTCTCTGGTCCCTTAGCTTGGGTTGGTGATTGCCCAGTCCTCTGTCAAAGATCTCTTGAGGCGAGTAAGTGTTAACAGGGCTCCGGGTCCAGACGGGATCCTTGGACGCATCCTCCATCACTGCGCTGAACAGCTTAGCTGTATAATAATGAACAAGTTAATGATGGCGCTCTTCCTGACTTTGTCCGCTGGTGTGACAAACACTTTCTTGTCTTGAATACCTCAAAGACTAAGGAAATAATCTTTGACTTTCGGATGAACAAGCCTGAGGCGGTTATCAGTACCATCCATGATAATGACATCGAGGTAGTCGATTCTTATAAATATTTAGGTACCATATTCGATAACAAGGTGAAATGGGACATAAACACTGACATGATCCTCCCCAAGAGTCAACAACGCCTGTACCTCCTACGAAAATTCAGATCTTTTTCTGTCAGCTCTGTCATCCACACTCGGTTCTATCAGTCCTTCATTGAAAGTCTCGTCACTTTTTCTTCCACCTCTTGGTTTCACGACCTTTCCTTAAAGAACAGGAACAGTCTTGTCTCCCTTGTTAATATCTGTTCTAAGATCATTGGAATCAGGCAGGGACTTGGCAGTCTTCTGTCAGCAGCAAATCCTTAGGAAGGCTTCCCGCATCCTCTCTATTTCTGTTCATGTGTTGCCATGCGAGTTTTCACTCTTACGGTCTCCAAAAAAGCACGCAAACATAACTTCAAGATGCTGCTGAAATTTCATCTTTTCTTCAGCAACCACGGGCCGGTCCTTTAGTGAGGTCGGATTTTGTCTGCTTGACTCCCTATCTCGATGTTCTCCTATAGACACCAGTCTTGAAGTGCTGCCAGACAAACAAAGTGGGATCGCCGACCTGTCGAAGCTTCAAGAAAATGTGTTACGAACCACCCCTGGGTTCTTACACATAAATCCAGTGAACACAGACGAACCGACTGAACCCTTGAATATATTCAGGGGCTGATAAGGCTCCCCACTTAGTTCTGTCTTGAGCCGTGGTAAGCTAGTCTTACACGGTCTGACCAGTCGATTCTTTCATCTTAGCCAGCCATTTCTTTCCAAAGCACGGTGCGGGTGAACCACTTAGCATAATGCGTTGGGTGAACCGTTACGTGTTATCGTCGAGCTGCTCAGAGAAAGCCCAGTACAGGAAAAGACTTTTCACTTCACTTGCGGGAGGCAGAGAAAAGGAAACACGAAAGACTAAGCCACTGCGGAGACATAAAACACACGGACAAGCTCGAATTATTGCAGACTGTCATGAAGTATCCCCTTCAGACCACTGTGTTTGTGTAAACTTAGGAGGTCAAACTATTTTACTTATGTAAGCTGGACACCGACAGGATCAGACTGTCGGACTGGTGTGAACTAGACAAATTAAGGCACTGCTTCTCAAAAAAAAAAACAAAAAACATGACACAGAGAAAAGGTACTGATGACAAATATCTTGTAAATGCTCGTCATTAAAACCATCTATGATCGCAGATCGATTTGGCGTAAGGTGTCAAAGGTTATCTTTTTTCTGTTTGATAAATAAAGTGAGCGATGTCAAAAGAAAAAGGATCGGTCGGTTGAGAATTCCGTGGTTGAATGTTTGGGACTAAGCTCGGTCAATCCGGAGTAATGTTATTTGAGTCGATTTCGCAGTCCAACTTATACATTTTGCACGAGTATATCGACCTGTCTTCTTACATCGCGTGTAATGCATGCTACGAATGTCAGGGCCATGTTCGTCAAGCATGTCGTGTCCAGAACTTGCAGAAAATCACTAAAACCAAATGGTTTACTTCGCTGCCGTGTGCAATCAGGAGGGCATGATGCTCGAAAGCTAAGAGTAACCCGCAGTGGAAGACCATTACCAACGTGTTTTATGAGGTGAGCTTTTAATTGATTTCTGTACTCAAACCACTACAACGATCATATATATATATATATACATCATAATTTTCAGGCCGACTGCTATGAGAGAGTGAGAACAAAAGATGCGGTTATAGGACGGTAAAGGACTCGCTGAAGCCGATGTCGTCCTCCCCTAACATTTCTCGGGGCCAGCATCTGATAAAGTTAATTTATAAAGTGGTTTACCGTGCCGTCAAAGACTAGCTCAAGGCGCTTGACAAAAAAATTATAAAGACAGACAGAATAATAATGATGGTCTCAAAACAAAGAGCTCGTTGTGTTCACGGTAAGTGTAGTTACTCATGCTCAGAAGAAGGTGAAAGGTGGATTCATTTTTCAGCTCAGTATATTCCGATATACCGATATATATCTTTTCTAGCCTTCTTCTCTGACACTCTTTTGACGAAACTGTGATTTGTAGTTGTAGTAGTATTAGTGGTTGCATTCTTGTGAGGGCACTCAGGGCAGTGCCCGTCTCCTGACCGTGTCGCTGATTTATCTTTTCCCAAACCCCCTGTGGAGTCAGGTACTCATTCCGACAGCTGGTTCGACTCAGTGAAGTTCGCACTCACCTGGGTTCAGATGATAGAGCTCTGACCACTCGGCTGTTCGCTTCCTCGAGGCCAGTGTGGGAGTCGACGAAAGCGAGTGTGGGTGTGTGTGTGGGTGTGTGTGTGTGTGTGTGTGTGTGGGTGTGTGTGTGTGTGGGTGGGTGGGTGTGTGGGTGGATGGGTGTGTGGATGGGTGTGTGGATGCAGTGACGAAATTGTCTTGTACGCCAGCGCTCTCTCTCTCACACACAAACAAAACTCTTTCTCTCTTTTCTCTCCCGCTCTCCCTCAAAATGCGACGACCTGACCGATACGAAATGCTTCTCATGATCGGAACACAATGATGTGATTTGTTTTTAGACAATAATATCTGTATTGTGCATTGTGGTTAATTGGAATCTGAGCTCGAGACCAGCGAACAATAAGGTTTAAAAAGTGAACGACACTGTGAACATGCTCTTCTCATTACAGCTTATGACAGTGTCAGGCCACGTTCATCTGACAAAGCGTGGAAAACGCAAGTGTTAGCGTAGCTAACAACATAGCTAACAGCATAGACAACATAGCTAACAGCCCGGAGAAGTTCGTGCTAACAGTGTTTGATGACCAGCTGATCGAAGGGTGATCACCCAGCGACTTCTCTCTACACTATCTACTTATTGCCATCCCCTGAGGCTCGTTTTCCTGTTTTTTAAGCTGAAGAGGAAGTTGCTTTCACAAACCTTTTTATTATATACGGAAATAAACGTCCATGACTGCCTCCGCCCAACTCGTCAATGTTCGGACCTTATCTTCAAGTCCTGCAGGTGGAAAGAGAGGCTTTTCAAATGAAAACGTCTGTCATCTGTCATCTGCCAGCTGTAAACGCCGAGATATATTTATCGTTCATCTGTCATTTGTCATGTTTCATTTGTAACTTTCCATCTTTCGTCTGTCCATTGCTGAGTTGCATCTTTCCTCAAAACATCCGCTCACCCTCTTACACTGAAAGGAAATCTAGAAAACGAGGAAGACGAAGGAAGGTGATGTTACAGAATGAGTCAAGGCAGTGATGTAGTCAATTAAGTCTTTTCTACTTATAACACGCGTCTACTCATCTCAAAGTTTCTGATTAGTCTGGTAAATATTGTTTGATGATTTATGATCGCTTTACTGCCCTATGATCATGCTCTTTCTATACGCCTGTGACCCTGACAGCGGACTTAAAAAACAAAGTACTGTTCGTTGCAATGAAATATTAGATGAAGGTAATTTTATCTTTCACTAATAATAATAATAATGATGATGATGATGATGATGATGATGATTTTTATAGCGCAAAATAGATCACCAGTGAAGAAGTAGGACACACACATAAATAAGTGACTGTGTCGAAGGCCGTCTTGACTGGACACATTGTGGAATATGTGACTACAGTGTATTTTGGTAAATATTTACGTTAGGGTCATATAAAAAATAATTCGCCAGACATATTTATATGTTCGATTGCGTGTCCGGTTAATAAGTTCCTTTTCCAAGAGCTCCTGGCCACAGTGAAAAGACACAGACCGTACTGAAAATCTATCACCAGGCATTTCTGCAACCCCCAAATGCTGCACGTGCGTGCGTGTCTATCTCGTGCGGCCCAGCTTCACTCTTAAGGAAACTCTCCCCGTTATGCGAGAGGCGCTATTCACGTTCTCCGGTTTGTTGCGCATGGCTGGCCTCGCTGGGGGTAGCTAGTGGTTTAAGCAATTTAAGTCACGCGCGAAATGAAGCGGGGACTTTTTGTTCGGTTTGATGTCGAATCATATGGACTCCATGTGATATTTGTTAAGGATGATGAAGCCATCTGTCGCTGAGCAACGAAACTGTTTCCTATTCATTTCTACCGTTCTCGTACGTGCTTTAGCGTGTCAGACAGGGACAAGCTTGTGCTGTGGTTGCCATGGATCTAAGGTTTCTTGGAGGAAAGGATAAAAAAGATGACGGACGGACGGACGGACGGACGGATGGATGGATGGATGGATGGATGGATGGATGGATTTGGGTTTTTGAGGGTCCCATCGAGGGCGGCGGGTGACATCAGGACCTTACAAGTATAGCTACTGATGTGAAGGCTCAAATTTGACAACGACAATGACCAACTTTATTTGTCCCAGTGGGCAATTTGAATATGGGAATGTGCTCTAGTTCAACAATGAATGGAAAAAAAAGTGGGCAAGTAACATGATACAGGAGATCCAGCAGCGAAGGGCTCATTGGACCCACACCGCAATGGCTATAGTGGGCTGAGCTATGGAAATGCGTGTAATGATGTTTGTATTGTGATCTTTCCTGCCCAATGATTTTTGAAAGGGACCTTGTTTTTATTTTAAGCGGATAATACAAAGTCTTCTGTTCTTGTCGAAGAGGAAGTGCACAGTAGGACGAGAAATGGAATTCGCCGAGAAGTGTGTTACCTCCTGGAGAATTTAGATTGGACGAAAGTGCGATGAGATTATTTATTTCTGCCTCAGTGAAGCGTCTTGGGATATTCTTAGCATTCCTTCGTGACAGCTCATTGATTAAAAGCAGTCGTTGCAAAATTGATCAGGAGTAGGTACACGTGTAAATTGTGTGGTATTGACATTACAGAAAAGTTTTGTAGAAATCAGGTGTTTGTAAAGAGCCAGCGGGTACAATGCCATTGAACAGGGGAGTGGAGCTGAGTGAATTGACCAGATGGGAGTAGGGCAGGTGGAAGTTATACAACTAGCTTAAATGAACCGGGTGATAGGTGTATTTTATCTTTGTAAAGCTGGGTGACTAAGCACGAAGCTCTGTCCACTTTTGATGTGGAATGGAACTGCGAGCACCCGCCCTCCACCCGTTCCGATAGCATTGTAATTTAAGGTTCTTGATAAATAATTGATACTATTGTTTGATGTAAAGTTTACGATTCCTCAGATCTTTTGAAAAATGTTAATTTACATTAGAAGGTTTAGAATGGTATATAGCAGAATGTCTGACTCGCTTTTGTACAATCTCCTGGAACACGCGTGCGTGCCTGCGTGTGTGCGTGTGTGCGTGCGTGTCCAGTGTAAAGTTAGACCTGTGTCTTTTTTCAACCGTAGGTAGTCTAAGGTAGGAGTTTAGAGAAATTATGAAGAATTTGTGAAAGGTTGTAGTGTAGCTTAGTGGACCATTGAATTTGGTGAAAGTCTGAAATAAGTGAAAGAATTTAAATAAAGGCTTAAGTCAGGGATGAAAGGAGGTCTTGTAGAGATAGGCATGGCGAGGGCAGTTTTAACAGCTTTGACCGTTATTTTATTATCTTTATTATTTTATAATTTCATTATTTCATTGCTTACATACCTGTGTCCAGGGATCCATTTAAAGAAGACTGCATTTCTGCTTGTAGTAAACCGGAGAGAAGTTCATAAAGGCCTGTCAGGAGAGGTTGGGGAACTTCTGGCGCTTCCATAGCCTTAAGTTCAGAAAAGGAATCCAAATTTAAAATGCGGTTTGCAGAGAGATAAAAATGGAACGCAACTTTGCTATTAAAGAAGAGCAGCATTTGCCAAACACAATGAGTTTGTCAGGTGCTTTGAGAAATAACACAGCAGATACAGATTTCTCAGAGCTGGCTGAACTAGTGGCAAGAATCTCGACATGTGGGTAAGACGTGTGATGCTCCAAATAGAGTTGTCTGCTTGGGGTATTGACCAGAGTTCACTGTCTGTAATGGAAAGTTGCCAAAGGAGTAGTGATGCGAGAGGTGATGGTTGATAAATTGGGTCGGTCCTGATGATGAAGTGTCTGAGATGGGGCTAAAGTTGAACACGTAAGGAAAGAATTTCTGTCAGTATTTTTTAAATTTGTGAGCATAGCTGAGATGAAGTACGTGTCGGTATGGTTTTACGAGATTGAGACAGTAAAGACAATTTAAGGAGCGACAGAGCTGTAAAACAAGGTTGTGGAGAGAGTCCAAAAGTTTTAAGTAAGATGGATAAACCATATTCAGTAGACCCGTAGTTTACTGTAGAGTGGAAAAGTGATCCATTAAGGCGAAGTACTATGGTGGCGAAGATAATTAAGAATGTTTCTTTTGACAGACTGTCCCAGGTTTTTAGTGTGGTTAAAATTCCTCCAAGGAATTCAACTTGAAAACAGGAGTTTTCGGATAAGAAAAGTTTTGTCTTTTTTGTGGGGTGAATACATTTTGGCTTAGTTGAAGGATATTTGTTGGATGTCTCGTCGTAGAGGCTGTTAACAAAGATCTGGTGGTGGTGTTCACGTTTGGCCCCGTTTTTCCCCAAGACCATAGACAGTCAACTCATCCACAAATGAGGGGCTATCAATACCTTTCCAGGTTATTTTCAGACAGGAAAATGTTAAATTAGAGAAGTCGATGCGAGAAGATCCTTGTGGAGCGCCCATCTCTTGTTCAGACGAGAAAGTGTGAAGTAAGCAAACCCAGACTGTACGCTGGGATAGGAATATTGAAAGGCTGTTTAGATCGAAAGGAAATGAATTCATGTTTTCATGCTGTGTCAAAGCATTTTTCTTAGTTTAAGATGGCAATAACGGGATTTCGGTTGGCAAAGGCATTTCGTATGTGTAGTCCGAGGGGATGATTGAGAGTATTACTTTAGCCAAAGCAACACTGGATGGAAGAGAAGAAAGTGTTGGCGGGGTCGCTGAGGGTTAGGTCTACTGTGTAAGCAAAAAAAAAAAAAAAGAAAAAACCTCAGTATGCACAAATAAAAGTCCGTTAGGAGATCTTCAAAGATTTTTCCTCGAATATCGATTCGATTTCTTTCCCAGACAGGGAAACGAACATTTGCAGCACCTAGAAATGGCCAGCAACTGATCACCGAGATGCACAAGGAGTTGTTTCAATATGGCTTTTGATGAAACATCTGGAGGGAGCAAATAGTAATGAGTTTTGGTAGCTTTGTGGCTGCAATAACTTCTAGCCCACTACTTGATACAAAGTATGAACAGATTAAATTTATGAATTAACAGATTAAGATTCTAGCACTATAAAAATTCTAGGTATTCCGTGGCAACAATACAGACATGACTATTTAGACAATAGACAGCGAGCCACACATCTTCAGTCCGATGCAGAAGAGGATGTTAGTTGCTTAGCTGCACTTTTGACTGAATGTTTGTAGTTGGCCTTATTTGTGGTGGTAGAAGTGATGTGGGTGGGAGTGATTAGGTGAAGGGTTATTTTGTTGACTGGGTATTTTCGACTGTTAAGATGTGATTTAATGGGATGACTTATCTCTTTGTATGCCGACATTGTCTTTACACATATATACAGATATAATCTGCTCAAAAACTCCGTGGTCAGCTGCACAATCGCTACGGGCCTAATCGGTTTACAATCACAAGAAAGTGGCTCAGGCACTTTATCACTTTTATGAAAATCGTTAGGAGAGAATGTTACAACTGGGTTGCCTTCTGTGAGCCATGCTAAGCTGGTTTGACATTAAGTAGACGCAAAAGAACGATCTGATAGGATTGAGGCATAAGGAGCACACACACACACACACACACACACACACACACACACACACACACACACACACACACACACACAGTCACGTCACACACAGTCATGTCACACGCAGGCACACCAACTCTCACATCTACGAGCTTTTTTTCACTCCACAAAATAAAATCAGCTCTGTTTTTGCAGGTCCTGTCAACATTTAATCATACAAGATATAAAACTTCTAAAAAAAACCCCACACACACCAATAAAATTATCACTACACTCTCTTTCTCGCTATCTCACCAGACACTGTGTCCGTAGTGTTCTCACATACGTTCACATGTAGGTTTTCACCGAATGATCCCACAGACCGGTGATATACTTGGTGTAAGAGACAGGTCCTCATGTGTACTCGCTGAATTCCGTTCTACGTGGATGTGGCGCCCCAGCTTTCCAGAAACACTTATTCCATTAACAGAAAACACAAAAAGGTGGTGTCCTGAGTACAATCTTCATAGAAAAAGTTGTCTGCCTCCGTTGCGAAGGGTCGGTCTTGTGCCAACGGCTCCTTCTCCGGGTGAGCGCTGACCTTCCGCTCTTCCTCCCTCCTGCCTACACTTAATAATGGATGTAGTAAACAACAAAAAAATGTAAACTCTACATTCGAGTTGCAACTCGAAAACGAATTTACGAAATATTAGACTCCATTTTTACAAGCTGAACAATTGAACTTACCGGGGCTTTGCCGCTCAGTCGCCACTCCCCACGCGCAGCATTTCTCGGTACCCACTTGTTTCCTCGGGAAGTCAACGACTGGCCACCCGTTTACATAATCCACACACTTCCAGTCGCTCACGCAACCACACACCCATTGTGATGGGCCGCACACCTTTGTTATGGTAACAAGCTGAGCAGGTTACCTTGACAACCTCACACTCACACACTCACTCACTCACACAGAGGTGACGGGACTCAAGTGACAGGAAAGGCAAATCGACTTTTTATGTGCAGCCCCCGCACTGTAGAGGGAAAAAAATCTTACGTTTCTAGTCTAATACAATAACAAAGGCGTAAACTACAAAAATAACATCAAAGGAGGGTAAACAATTGTAGGAAGGTAGAAATGAGATCCGTATATTCGCTGAGCATTCATGCATCCTGAGTCATCAAGTGCAAGAAAAAAGGGTTATTGCAGGCATTAATTCCTTGCGCAAGCTTAATGCAGGTCCTTGTGCGTGATTTGCAAATGGTGGCTAGAAGGTGAAGAGGAGAGAGAAAGAAAAACAAGAGAAAGTGGTGGAGGGACAGAGCGAGAGGCAGGAGGAGAAAGAGGAGAGGGAGAGAGATGGGGGAGGAACGGGGAAAGTGAGGCAGTGGGGTAAGAGTTCGTGGGAATGTACAGGCGATATCTGCCAACCACTTCCCGACATTCTCCGTCGCCCGGCCAGTGAGTGCTGGCGCCCTGCGTGAGGTGGCAGGCGCTGTGGTGGTTCAGCCGTCAAAAAGACCCAGTGATGTGCACCAGCTGACCCAATCTTGGCCCCCCTCACCCCGAAACACACACACACACACCACGATTTCTCCGCGCAGCTCTGGTGACTGAACTCAGTGAAGGCATGTCCCTATCCCCAACCCTCTCTCTCACACACACGACGGTTTTGGAACGCCGCTGCACGTGCATCTTCAAGACTCGCAACGAACGTTGAGCCTGGCCGTTGCTTTCCGTCACGGTTCACAGACCACGTGTTTCTGTGGGAAGAGTTTTTCCGCGGCTGATCTGACTCGCTGTCCATGAGTTTCTCCGGCTTCTGAATCCGTGCATATTTCCTTTGGAACCCTGGTGTCTCCGGTAAGACTTGTATCTTTATTGTTGCTAAGTGTAGTGTGGAACAAATCTGAAGTTGCAGAAAATACTACTTTAGTGATAAGTGAGCAGAAAGTGCACCACGATGCACACTTTGTTTGAAACCAGGTTTCCCCCAAGACCTTGGTGTGTGTGTGTGTGTGTGTGTGTGTGTGTGATATGAGAGACCTTACTGTAAGTCTATAGCGAATTGCAGCTGGAGTTAGTATATGATGTGTCAATCAAGGTTAGCATGTGAGGTACAAGAAGTGACATGAGAAAGTCAGAACATGTCTCACCATTACCCGACCAACATAAATGTCGGACAAGAGGCGAGAGTGACGACATGAGGGTATACGATCCACATAACTAGCAGTAACACGAGAGTAAATCCGTTCGGCCACTGTGTCGCAAGAGGCGGGGGTTGGTGAGATATCGAGTCTAAAATGAACTTGTTAAAGCAACTTCCAAGACAGTTAAGTACAAGTTCCACGCGTTCAGTTCGTGAAATGGATATAACTGATGGAACTCAGAAACAGGGCGTATAGAGAGCATGGCTACTGCAGCCGTATTGGGAGCTGGTTAGAGCTAACGAGCATTATTAGCCATATATAGCTGGTTAACGATAACACGCATTATCAGCCATATATAGCTGGTTAACGATGAAACGCATTATCAGCCATATATAGTTGGTTATCGATAACACGCATTATTAACCATATATATATATATATAGAGAGAGAGAGCTGGTTAACGATAACACGCATTATCAGCCATATATATAGCTGGTTAACGATAACACGCATTATTAACCATATATATATATATAGAGAGAGAGCTGGTTAACGATAACACGCATTATCAGCCATATATAGCTGGTTATCGATAACACGCATTATTAACCATATATATATATATAGAGAGAGCTGGTTAACGATAACACGCATTATCAGCCATATATATAGCTGGTTAACGATAACAATCATTATCAGCCATACATAGCTGGTTATCGATAACACGCATTATTAACCATATATATATATAGAGAGAGAGCTGGTTAACGATAACACGCATTATCAGCCATATATATAGCTGGTTAACGATAACGCATTATCAGCCATATATAGCTGGTTAACGATAACACGCATTATCAGCTATATATAGCTGGCTGAAGCTAACGAGGGTTATCAGCCATACATTGCGCCCCAGTAGCCGTCAATCGCACGTCGTCTCGTAACGAGGTCAGCCTACTGGGAAAGATTTTCAGTCTTCAGACAGACAGAGAGAGAGAGAGAAATATTGAACTGTAACTGATAGCCGCAAAAGCTGACAACACCATTTAGCAGTTGTACAAAGTTTACAAATTGTAGATGCTATCAGTGCTGATACTTTTTTGACAGAAGCTAACGCTTGTGGAGCTAGTGAGATGTACAGGTGGTAGAGGTATTGGGGTGGAAAAGGTGTGGATTTAGGAGTGTAGCTTGCTCCCCGGCGGCACAATTTCACACACATTGTTCCTGGCTGAATGCGAATGGCTTCCCTTTAGAAATAACCCCATACTGTACTGCAGTCTAATTAACAAACAGCTTCATCATGCCTTGGTGTCGAAGTTCATGACCTTTTGCCTCATGTTCTGAACTCTACCAGACCCATCAGGCCTGAAGTAGTTTTGGTTACAAACAAGTTTGAAGGATTTTTAGTTCGAAGCTGCAATGAGGACCATCTGTAAAAAAGTTTAATAAATTGTAGCGAGCATTTTTCTTGAATATTCTTTCTCTAATTAGACTGTGTCTCCCTTAGGCTTTTTAACCATTGAGCGGTGGTCACGCGGGACTACAAATAATTGCAAAGAAACAACTCGTGTTCCCATAAAAACAGACTTTTCGATGGTCGCAATTAGCAAAATGAATTCCTTCCGAATCTGGGGGACTTTTAACAAGAAAATACCCTGCGGGCACGTGGTTTTCATGGCAACAGCCACACAAGTAAACACTTCACTATGTGCAGAGTCATCTATTCTGTTCCCAGGATCAACATATGTGGCATTTTCTTCCTATATTCCTGTCAATATATCTTCATCTATAATTTGTCTAGTCTAATGAAAACAAGGCCTCTTTATCAACATAATGATAATTAAAAAAATGATGTAGCATTTAAAATTTTAGTTTCAGTGTCCGGAACAGCGGCTGAGATTAATATATTTCCCTAACACACTTGTAATCGTAATCTTTGGTATCAAAGCACTGTAGAGAGACGACAATGATTTTTAATAGATTGTTAATCCTCAATGTTTTTTGATCCATCACCGAAACAAGAATAAGCTTTTTCAAAAACACTTAAAAAACAGAAAGTAAAAAGTAAGAATCTTCCACAAAAATTTATTTACACAGGAGGGCGGGGCACATGTAATAGCATGCTTTTTCACTCACTCACTCACTCACTCACTCACTCACTCACTCACTCACTCACTCACTCACTCACTCACTCACTCACTCACACACACAGAAATAAACAAATAAAAGAAAAAGTAAATAAAAGGAAGGACAGTACATTTTTTCTAGAAGAAGATAAACACTTGGTATGAGTATCTCTTCTTTATTTGCATGTAATATAAAACAGAATTAATAAGGCACAGGCGTAAAGTGTTGTCAAAATGACTGAATAATTTCACTTTGTTGCATAATCTCCTCATCAACAGTTTGTTGCTAAGGACACAGTTATGTCGAGTTGTCTTAGCTTTTCAGGTGCTTAATGGTCTTTCTGCACGATATCATTTTGTTAATATCTCTATCGCGTGTTTTCACCAGCTGCTTCCTGCAATGTGTAAAAGTGAATTGCATCTTTATTACGAGACTTCCTGGTGTGTCTGTGTATGTGTCACAGCTGGAGGGAGCCTTGGAGAGTTTTTGTAAGAAGGTTTACAAAGTAATATTGAGAGATCTAGAACGAGGGTTAAGACAGACGTGGTGCACTGACTTGAAGCATCCTTCAGTCAGCCCACGGACGTGTGTAGGTGGATTGCTGTCTGTCTGCCGAGACCAATGCTGAGCCTCTTGCGAAGTTCTCCGCTGTTAGTCTCGGCGAGCCATAACAATGAATGTGAATAAACCGGAAGCTATTTCGTGACCAGCCTCGTTCTAGTAGTTAAACTGAAACGTGAATAAACCGGAAGCTATTTCGTAACCAGCCTCGTTCTATGACTTCACTGAAAAAATCGTCTGCAAGCAGTCCAGTAATACAAGTCCGTGGTCAGTCGGTCTGTATAGCTGCACAATTTTTGTCCTTTGACTTTCGTGTGTAACACAGTTAGGCGCTTTCTCTCTTTTTCTCTCCTTCTCTTTATCAAGATTCAAGATTGAAGATTTTTTTATTCTTTCACCCTCTCAGGGGTATTGATATATATTTAGTCTTCCGCATTGTATACAACTTAAAGCCTCTTTGTCAAAATTCTATGTGGAACACACACACACACCCTACATATCTTTAAATGCAATCTTTCATACGAGCATAAACACCTACACCCAATCACACAGAACTCTCTTTCTCTCTCTCTCTCGTTCACACACACACACACACACACACACACACACACACACACACACACACACACACGTATGCGGGCGCGAACGATTAATAACAACGTAAAAAACCGACTGCATCTCCGACATGAAAGTCTTTGCTGATTGCCGAGGTCGGCAAGAGACCGATCTGCAACGGCGCATGCGTTGCTCTCTCTCTCTCTAAGGTCAGATTCACACTGGGGACCAAATCCAGCGAAGCAGGTGATCAGTCTCGGTGTCTGCAGGGAAGACTTTATTCAGTTTAGTCCTCTGCAGCTTCTTCCTTACCGGTTGGGGGAGACTGAATGGAAACTTGTCAAAAGCAGTGACCAAAATCTTTTTCGTTTGTTTGTTTTACTTTATCTCAGACTTTTTCTATTACAGATTGACCTTCTGTTTCATGAAACACACTCAAGCCGTGTGAAGGGCCCTTTAGGGGTCCCGCGTTTGTGGGGCCGTGGGAAGTGTGGATTATGGAAGTCACTAACGAGCCCTGCCGGGTGTAAACGAGGGACTTCCAGCATCTATGGCGCTCCGTAACCAAGATGAAAATAGTCGATGTCACTAGTGTTTTACACCGAATGGCATCTCCAGCATCTAAACCTCGTTGGACGAGGCTGCAAAAGAATAGCGGCTTTGTGTGGCAGCAGATTACACGGAGGTGCCACAAACACTTTTCAGACCCCTCCAGGCCATGAATGAGAGAGCCTGTAGTTCAGGGGTGGGCAAAATTTTCTTTTCGCAGGCTGGTCTCAAAATTCTAAGCTATGGGGCGGGCTGGATTTTGGTAAAAAAAAAACAAAAAAAAAAACACGCCAGGTGACTACACAACAAACCTACTGATAATGTAATGGACAACAAATGAGTACATAATGGCGTTCACTTACCGAATTTATTGTGTAAAGTGAAGCTGTTTGAATTCGCTGACAATAAAACTTTAACACCAGCCTTTTCTTTGAAGGCAGCCGTCCCCCCCCCCCACCAGTGCTATCTAACGACTACATCAAACATGTCAGCCGTGTCATTTATCTTTGTACCTTATCTGTGTTAGAAAGTTACGGACTGCCGATTTCTAACGCTGTTGTACTTGATGAATAAAATTTCAATCAAATTAACCTAGGCTGAATATAAAAAAAACGAAAATATGTGCACTTCACATTTTAGCAGACGGGCCGTACTTTGCCCACCCACCCATACTCTAGTGTCTGTATGTCGACTATATTCCTGCCTTTTCCACAATCACAAGAACGGACGTCGACAAGCATTTCTACTTGTTGAAATCTCTGGATTAAATTGAAGGCTGTTTTTACAGCTAATCTTTGAAATATGGATTTATTTGCAGTCTTATTCAACCCACCCAACGTTTTATTTCTGTGTGTCGTTTTGGTCTGTCTGTCTGTCTGTCTGTCTGTCTGTCTGTCTGTCTGTCTCCTTCTCTCTCGCAGGCCCAGATGGTATTGCCAATCAAATTTTAACAGCAGCATCTAGTGTTATTATTCGTCTCCTTGTCAAACTGCTCAATTTTATTTATGATCAGGGATCGTGACTCAAGGAATCGACTAAGTCTATTATTATTCCACTTTACAAAAATGGTGACCCCCAGTCAGCCAGGTAACTACAGATGTATCTCTCTTACATTAAGCAAAGTCTTCACATGCATTCTTAACAAAAGGTTAACTCATTGCGCAGAAAGTGACCAATTAATTGATGAAACACAAGCAGGTTTTCGCAGGAACTACTCAACAGTAGACCACATTTTCACCCTATATGCAGCAGTAAAGAAACACTTTTCCCAGAACATGAAGCTTTAGGTAGCAGTTAGAGATTTTCAGAAAGCTTACGAAAGTTTGCCACGAGTAATATAACTGCAGGAATTATTGGGTATACAGGACAAATTGTAGAGGATAATAAAAAAGCATAAATAAAGATGTTCAAGCATGTGACAAGATGTCGCATTTTTTTAAATGCTTGCTAGGTCTTAATCAGGTCTGTGTGCTCACCCCAACACTCTTTTCACTTTTCATGAATTCATTACCGAAGACATATTAGTTAAAGGTAGACATGGGGTCTCGCTAACATCATACCAACTGGAGTTGTTTTTCTTAGTTTTTGCAGATGACTTGACACTAATATCAACATCTGTTATTGGACTACAAAATCAGCTTAGAACTCAGCATCGAGCAGCCCAGAGAATTTGTTTGAAGGTTAACCTAGATGAAACAAAAATTGTTGTTTATGAGAGGATCTCTTCCTAGATGTTATGTATTGACACCTATATATATATATATATCTGCATGGAGCTTTCTGTGTATGTGTTTATAGAAGTCAGTTTAAATTGCTATCGTTGCGTTATGTTTTAAGATGTGTAACTATAGTGACAGATGCTCACACCCTTGCTGGAGATCTGCTGAAGCAAAAAGAATCAAATAAAAAATGTAATCTCTCGCACGCACGCGCACACACATATTGTCACGGATGAGCGCCGTGACACACACACACACACACACACACACACACACACACACACATATGCATGCACACACACATACACACATACATGCACACACACACACACACTGTCATACAGACACTCGCACTAGTGAAAGCACGAACCATGCTCGCCCCCTACTGGCGAGGCGAGTGGCCGCGTGTCCCGGCGAATGGAGGAAGGAAAAGGCACGAGGCACTACTATACTTTGAGAGCAAGAAGAAACAAGTGCACATAGGAGTCGCCATTGATTTTTGTGTTTGTCTGCCAGCACTTCATTGTCTGCTAGCACTTCACTGCCTTTCTTCGCAGGCGCCTGTCCGACCCGCCACATGACTGCACATTTTCGCGCTGTCCGCGGTAGTGGCAACAGCCCGCCACATGGCGACGCCGTCAAATGATTTATCTTATTATTTATTCATTCATCCAGTCCTTCTTTCTTGTGTCCAGATCGACGCTAATAAGATATCAGGCAGAACAATTTCAACCCTGTATGATTGTATTTGTGTATGTGTGCAATGTCTGTTTTTCTTGAAGCACCTGTAGGTCTCAACAGGTAGAGTGTGTTACAACTTTCTCTGTGCGTGCGTGCGTGGGAATGAGAGAGACCTTTAGGGGTCCACTGGTTAGTTGCACAGCGTGTTTCTAAAACTTAAAATTGTCCTAATGAAACAAATTTAGAATTTGTTTTTTCAAAACTTGCTCCTCTGCCATTTAGATATCTTGCACAAACGCTCATAGGAAACAATGCTGACGGGAACAAACGTCTTGCTGAAACATTTTCCATCTTATTGAAATAACTTTAGTTTCAAAGGTCTTAAAGTTATGTTGTGCATTGTTTTTCTATAAAACTAATTATCTAAATAGACTTATGGCCCTAAAGTGTTTACAAACTAGCCTCAGATCTCAAGACTAGTGTTACCTGCGAGGCAGCTGGACCATGGGGCCTTGAACTGGTCAGGTGCTACGGCTGTCTGTGCGATCCACTATCAGAAGGCCTGCTGGTACTTGCTGGGGGGTTGGGGGGTAGTGTGGAGGTTACCCATGACGACAGGGACGAAGTCGTGTCAACATCCTGTTCAAGGTGCAGGGCCGGGGTGGGTAGGTTGTGGGTGGAAGGGAGATTCTCAGCTGGTAATAGTGTCGTTGAAGGAGGAGATGGCAACACTTATCGACCATAACATCAGACTCGGGTAGGCTAATCAGAGGTCATGACCGAAAGGAAAATTTCCTTCCTATTGCGGGTTTTGTCCGACCGATCTTTGTCCGAGCCGTATAGCAGAATGACCGTTGTTGTAGAACACGATTTGCAGCAGGAAGGCCGCAAGGTGCTGGTGTCAGGTGCCCTGGTGTAGGTGTAGTGTACCATGTCTAGAGTGTCTCCGGCGGTCAGTCTCAGCTGTATGCGACACAACAAAGCAGGTACGGGTAGCGACTAGCAGCAGACAGCCTGGGCTACTCTACCCGTTCGGACGAACAGCTCATAAAATGGCAAGTAAAGAAGCTAGTCTACATATTTAGACAGACCAACAGGCAGACAGATAATTTGTTTCTTTATTGTGGTAGATGTAATGGCTTCAAGCCTGCACAGAACTGAGCTGAAGGGAATACCTCTTCCTAGATCATGATTTTTGTTTTCACTGCAGCTAAGTGTAGCATGTAAACACAGACAAGTAAAAACGAAGCTAGTTTTTTTTACGACGAATGTGCAGTATAATGGGCATCGTTTGATTATGTTCATACGGTTACATCGTGATGTGTAATGAGCATGTTACGAATAAGTATTCTACCTAGCATGTCTACAAGGTGCGTCATGCTACCTGGGCTGATTTGTTTAAAATGCGTTTATTTATAACAGTAAATGATCAGAACCACACACACACAAACACAAACACACACACACACACACACACACACACACACACACACACACACACACACACACACACACACACAGAGTGATAACGGGTACATCGTCCCAGAAAATCGACAAACGAAAGCTAAACTCACTGAGCCCGATTTTTGTATGTGCAACCTTTGAGTGTACCTGGCTGTTAAAATAAAGGTCGCATAGACAGAAGATGTGAATTCATGCCTCATTTTACGCAGGTAAATAGGTAAATGAGTCTTATGGGGGATAGGGGGACTTCCGGGGAAATGAGTTTGGTTTGTCCCAGAGAAGGCAGACGCAGGAGGGACTCGACACTTGGTAAATCTTGGTGCTTTTTCACAGCAACACAATTTACATTTTTTTTATCAATTTATATTAAGGGAATCACAATCAAGATGTAAATTTTAATGGTGTAGCAAAGAACATCCATTACGGGATAGACAGGACACATTTGAGTTCATGACGGGACAGACACGAATGTTTCTCGCCGGCTGCTCGTGGTCTGTCCTGTGTTGACTCACAACAGTTGTGCCCAGCAGGCTATTGGCGTACAAGATGCAAAATTGTTAACACAATATGGCAACACTACGGCTTGATCAAATATAGCAGGCACATTTTTGAGAATGCTGTGTGGTCCGCGAATTATGTTATGAATATCCAAATGACCCTTGGAGGCAAGAAAAAAAAAGGTTCTCTACCCCTGTTCTACGACATGCGTGTTAGCAGGTAAAACTGTTTCGCGGACAACGCCCACCCACTAAAGTTTGGTACGGTTCCAGTCATGACATTAACTGATGAGAATGGACCTGCAAGGGTTTTGAGCAAAACCGAGTCTCTTCTTACCTACCTGTCACCGCTACACGAGCCGTTAAACTAGGTTAACGAGCACAGGAGCTCAAAGTTCCTTTGCCACACAGGAAACACCAACGAAGGGTCTTCAGCGACAGATTAACCGTCTCCAAGCAACGCACAGACTAGGTGACACTCCAGAAGCAGAGAGTACCTCTGGACATTCACCAAATACCAGTTTCTTTAGAGTCTTTATTTTAAACTACCTCGCAGCAGTGACCACATTAGTTGCGATTCGGACCGTCCATTCAAGTTGCTAATGGTGCTGTTGGTAATTACCCCTGGAAAGTTGCCAGCAAAGTACTTGCCGGCCCGTCCAGACAGTGTGTCGTTAATAAGCCCCCTGTTTCCTCCCGATGATCAAGTTAGTGCGCGGTTTTAAGGGTTTTAGACATGAAATGTTCGAATTCATCAACGAGGAAATGGGTTGAAGATGGGCAGGTCGGAGGCAGATTGTTGTTGTTGTTGTTTTGGCTGATGTTGCGGGGTGAGCTGGAGGCATCTTCCCAAAGGCGCTGGTGACTGTGTGTGTGTGTGAGAGAGAGAGAGATGTCAGGTCAGAAAGCGAGATTGATCTGTTGGGCGGGAGGCCAGGAGACACCATCAGCACTTGACGCTGTATTGACGCGCCTCACGACAGAAGGCGTCGTGTGCTGACGTCGCACGCTCTGACGGATTGCTGGACTGCCTTGCTGGTACGGCTGCTGCTGCTGTTGCTGGTACTGCGCCGCTGCCGCCAGTAGTCCTGAACAGTTTGCCGGAACTGGGACCACAGCTACCGCGATGTTGGTGAGTCTTGTGATGTTAGACTTGGCCCCATCCAGCCCCTTTTGGAGTAGCTGTGGCGCCACGCACTTCTCTTTGGCTTGTGGTTCGATTTCCGGTATTCAGTGTTTCTAATACTGCGGGATTTTTCTGCGGGACTCAGAAATTCACTTCCTTAGGTGATGACTTTCAAATTTTTTATATAATATTTTAAATTCCAGTTCCATTTCTTGCAACTAGTAACTCCCCTAACCCTCTACAGATCCTATCCCTGGCTTAAGACTGAAATTATTATCTAATTTTTTTTCTAGCCTGTCTGCGTTTGACTTGCAAATGTATCTTCCCGTGTGTAAATGAATGAAAATATTAGGAGTCGGCCGAGGACGGTCAAAAAAGACTAATGCAAATTTGAAAAGATACTGTTGGAAAACACATGGTCGACCTTGCGTCACCCTGGCCAGGGCTGCCGCGACTCGACTGCTGGCCGTTTTCAACGTGAAGCCGATTTCCAGTGCTAGATGCTGGATTTTCAGGTCTATTGTCCAGTGTCCAGTGCTAGGTGCTGGATTTTCAGGTCTATTGTCCAGTGTCCAGTGCTAGGTGCTGGATTTTCAGGTCGATTATCCAGTGCTAGGCGCTTGATTTGCAGGTCGATTGTTCAGTGCTAGGCGCTGGATGTGAAGGCGGATGTGTGGCTTGGCGCAGTCAGCTCGACTTTAGCCCCGAGACGGATGTTGTAACACAAGATAACAAAGCCAGCATTTCCCTGTCTCACGGACTGCAGTAGAGCTGGTATTATTATTATTTTAACACAGCGTCTGTACCACAGCAGTCAGGGTATCTGTGTGTGTCAGCTTTCCCCACGCCCCATACAATCTGCCATTGTTGATCTTTCTCCACCTCTGTTTGCTGTGTTAAGTTCGGTTGAGTATGTTTACATGGATGTGCGTGAGCGCAAATGTCGTTGAACGTGGCAGAGTTAGCCTCCCTTGCGCTCCACATGCGTGCGTAGCTGTCTGCACGTGACGGCATGCTCGTGGCCGGCACTTCTGTGTGAACGTTGACGAACTAGCCAGCGACTGGTCTTTGCTACGGATGTGACGCAACGCCACTCGTTCGTGCACCTTCCTTCGCTTCCCACCTAGCTTGGTTCACCTCGCGTCCCTTACTTGCTTGGCTCACCTCGCGTCGCTTCCTTGCTTGGCTAACCTCGCGTCCCTTCCTTGCTTGGTTCACCTCGCGTCCCTTCCTTGCTTGGCTAACCTCGCGTCCCTTCTTTGCTTGGCTCACCTCGCGTCCCTTACGTTCCTGGCCCACTTCTAAAAGTGGACGATCGCCGTGTTCCGCCGCCCTGTCAGTTCCGTTCCGGTAACTGTAATTATTTCTTGACACGCCAGACATCGTCATATTTGCTTCGTGTCCGAGACTTCCTTCTCACGGGCATTTCTGAGAAAAAGAAATAAAACTTGTCAGGCATTGCCAACTAACATATGACCTGCTGTAGCTGGAAAGGTTCGGAGTTATGCCCTAAGCCCCCTATTTTCTTCTCTCCCATACCCTTCCGGTAGGCTGCGAGGGTCACTGCTCTGTTCTGAGAGGGATTTCCAGAAATGGGTACCAGCTGCAGTTGACAAGATCGTAGGATTGTGTGAGGAGAACACGAAGACGGGACAAACCCTATGAAGTATCTTGATGATGGCAGTACAGCCGTTCACTGTCACAAGTTCTTGTTGTACGGTCAGGCTCGCTTCTTGTAGAGCCCCGGGTAAGAACTGGTTGGTGATAACTGTCACAGCACATGACCGGGTCACGTGGGCTTAGACTAACAAACGTGTCAGCATATGCACGCGCTTGTCAGATGGCCCCAGAGGGCACTGCTGCCCGAAGTCGGTCGATAGAGGTGGTCGCTGGCCGGTGAGTACGGCACGGCACTAAAATCAGGGGCACTCTTCTGACGTCAGCGTTGTGTGATGTCGCCATCTTTACAGTATGATGTCGCCTTCTTGTAATGCATGATATCGGCATATATCCAGTATGAGGTAGTCATCCATGATACAGCTTGACGCTGTCTTTTACAACGTGGAACTTTACCATCCGAAACGTGTGATGCCGTCGTCCGAAATGTGTGCTGTGTTGTTGATGCGTGACGATGTCATCTCCACATTGTGATACTTGTATTATTATTCCGCGCCTTCTCCCTCACCCTTCCAATCCCCACCCTTCTAGTACTTACATACTATTTAGACAATTTTCATCCATGCCTTTAGCGCCTTTGACACTATTTCTTGCTGTTTGCCTTAAAGAATAAACTTGTGATATGGTGTTATTTGGTGTAAAGACAAAACACGTGATGTGACATAAAGACAAATCATCCGACGCAATGACAAACCACGTGACTTGAGCTGTGTACCGGTTCACCGTACGTGTAATCATTCCGAGCCATCGAGAAGAGCACAGTTCTCACTGGGAGAGCGACTAGAAATAGCAAAGTTAGATATTCTGGCTAGTTCTGTCGATACTGGTCTCTTTATTATCTTGCTTTGCACACAAAGCTCGGCTTCAGACGCTCCTTAATGTTTAGTAACTTAGTTCACTTCTTACTTTTATGGCTTCCGCAATCGATGTCTACAGAAACTCCTTTTAAGAGCCTGTTCACACGCGCGCACGTGTGTGTGTGTGTGTGTGTGTGTGTGTGTGTGTGTGTGTGTGAGAGAGAGAGAGAGTGTGAGAGAGAGAATGAAAGATCTATGAGAAATCCAGTTCAATCATGTGTAGACCTCAAGAAGCAATTCCTAATGGACATTGCAAATTCATTGGAGGGAGAGAGAGAGAGAGAGTTCTTTAAACTCTTGAGAATACGATTTTTTTTTCATTATTTATTTTAAGAACTTACCATCCGCAGTTTCAATAAATATTTGCTTGTGTGACACAACTGACAGACGAGCGTTATTGCCGTCGATACGAATCGAGCTGCGAACGACCGGCGTTCATGACCTTCGCTTTCTTTCTTGTTTGTTTTCTTTGTGAGAAGAGCTCCAGCACTGACAAAACCCTAAACAACCCGGATGTCAGTGACAGATCATCTACAAGAATCCGACCCGACCTCTTGGAAAAGGAATCTATTGACGAAAATACATCCTACGAAGGCAGAAACCAAACCAATAGACGTTTGCCGACAGAAACGGCAGTTGTCCTCGCGCAAAGCTATATGATAGTGATAGTGGTCACTTTATAGAGTGCACTCGACGAGAGCTCATCATCATCCTCATCATCATCATCATCATCATCATCATCATCATCATCTATAAAGTGACCACTGTCGCTACAGCAATTGATGGAGCACGCATACACGCATTCATGCACACGTGCGCGCGCACGTCCACACACACCCACACAAAATGAAGATCAAGGCAAATGAAGGAACAGATAAGATTTCAACTCCATGGCGTGTACACCACAACGGCTATTTTCCCATGCAATTCTGCGCGCACATCCCTAAAAAATGGTGGCATTCCAACACGCGCATCGCCGTTTGATGGCATTTCTTTTACGTCTCATATCTCGGTTAATCAAAACTCTTAAAAACGTTTTTCCAATGCAAGAAGTACGATACTACTATTTCAGCACGCACACACGAACGCACGCACAGACTTTCTCTCTCTCTTTTATACTCTTTTCTCTCTTTATTTCTCTCTCACGACTGATTTTTTCATTTTTTTTCTCTTTCCTTTCTTTCTCTCTTGCATACGCAGACCTACACAGTCTCCCTATGTTATATACACTAATTCTTTGTCCATTCTTTCTCTTTTTCTCTCATTCCTTCTCTCTCTCTCTCTCTCAGGCACAAACACAGACAGACGCGCACACACACGCACTCTCTATGCTATACCCAAGAAATCGTTTTTCATTCTCTTATCTCTCTGTTTTTATTTCTTTCTGTCACGTATTCTCTTTCTCTCTGTCTCTTTGTTGTACGCAAGCTATCTTTTTCATATTCTTTTCTTTTCTTTTTTTATATATATATATATATTTTTCTCTCTCTCTACAACATAAAGCCTCCGTGTTTTACATAACTGCGACAGCAGAAAGACAAAAGCAGTCTCTGAGAGTGGTCCCGGCAGACCTGCCAGACTGAGTGCCGCGGTTGATGCGAGCAGGAGATGTCGGGCAGTTAGACTTGGCAGCGGACGATAACGGCGAGAAAGCCAAGCCCTGCGTCTTGTATAAGCGTTGCCTGCGTGTTGTCCATGTGACCACCGCGCGAAATCAATCGAAAACGACGCCGTTATGTTCGTCGCCCCCCACTAGTCGGTATAGTTTATGTGGCAACAATCGAATCATTTCATGAGTACGCTCGCTGGGAGCCATGTAGGCGAAGCCAGATGCAATCATCTCCGTCACTGTCGCTTTGGTCAGATGTCTATTCAATGTTCTCCACTTGCGTGTGAGCTCTATTACCCCATTGATACTTGCGAAGAAAGAAAAAAACCTTTTAAACTATCACGTGTCGGGAGCTTGTTGGATGTTAATGAAGCCGTGAGAATGTATCGCCACAGTTCAATTAACCTTTATCATGCTAAGTCTCCTGCCAATCAGCCGATGACACGATGGTTTCACCTTAGTGCCAGTACGACTGTGAAGGTACTGCCAGTATATATATATATATATGATGAGTACTAGTCAGTCTGACTTCAGTTTGCTTTTACATTAACATTTAAAAAATTCTTGTCAATCCTTCGCCTCTTGTGCCTGCATGTCAAAATACAGGGGGAAGATCATCTTCTCTTTATGTAATTTTTTTTTGTTGCTCATGTTGTCAAGAGCTGATTTGCAGTCTGTTTTGCAGTAGTTTGTGTGTGAACTTTGTGCCAGGCTGCACATTAAAAAAATTCTGATTACTTTTCCATTTTTATAAATGCTAACAAACGTGATATTCTTTACGACAATATTGAATAATATGAAATAATACTTCTTTGAATCAGATATCGGCGTATAATTATTTCCGCATCACTTAATTTTCATCAGCTGAATAAAATTTGCAGCTAAACAGTGTCACTGTTAGCTCAACCACTACACTTGCTACTAAAGTAGATTTATGGAGCACATGTCCCACTTAAATGTTCAAGGTAATTTATAAAAACAATGCGAATACATAATCAACAAGCGTTCACACACGAATACAAGGGAAAAAGAAAGAAACCTAAAGCCCGCCACAACAGCACAACATCAGCCATTGGTGGTCTGGGTGTCGAAGCCAAGGGGGACAAAGGTGAGTTTGAAGTTGCGTGTTTGATGACTTCGACTTTCACGAGCTGTGTCGCTGTTGCTGCAGGCTCAGAGGCGGAGGGAGTGTGAACACGCCACCATGTATGGGCTGCTGCTGGAGAGCATCCAGCACCACGTGCAAGAGCTGCACGGCGAGCAGGTGTGGCAGCAGGTGTTACAGGAGGCCGGGCTGCGTAACATGGTCTTCTCCACTCACCGCCAGTACAGCGACCAGGTGATGGTGCAGCTGGCGTCGGCCTGCAGCAAGGTGCTGTCCGTCGTCCTGCCTTCCGTGGACTGCAGCATGCACTTCTTCGGCACCTGCTTCGTCACCTTCTGCGCGCAGTACGGCTACGACAAGATCCTGCGCGTGGCCGGGCGCAACTACTGCGACTTCCTGCACGGCATCGACAACCTTCACGAGACCATTCGCTTCAGCTACCCCCGCATGCAGAGTCCCTCCTTCATGGTGGAAGAGGAGGACGCGGATGGGTGTGTTCTGGTGTACCACTCCCAGCGGAAGGGCTTCTCCCACTACGTCATCGGGCAGCTGCAGCAGTGCGGGCTGACGCTTTACGGGGTCAAGGTCGATATCAAGGTCCTGAAGGAGACGCCTGTTGGAAACGGTGTCCACGTGCGGTACCGCCTGGACTTCAACAACAGTTCCTTCACCCCACCCACACCTATTCAGTCTCAGGCCCGCGTCCCCAATGCTCTCTGTGCTGTCTCAGGGTCTATTTTGTTCAAGGTGATCGATCACACAATAGCACACACCTGCAAACATTCCCACTAAGATAGATAGATAGATAGATAGAGCGAGCTGCGTAA
Source organism: Marisa cornuarietis (assembly GCA_004794655.1). NCBI lineage: Eukaryota > Metazoa > Mollusca > Gastropoda > Architaenioglossa > Ampullariidae > Marisa > Marisa cornuarietis. The sequence goes on from SMMW01000585.1 coordinate 987,637, forward strand.
TGGCCGAACCCTTTCACAAGCCCTTTAGCTGATACTAGTTAATATGTGGCACCCAGGCCCTGCGAGTAACTGAGCTGCGTCCCACACATTGCATTCCGGAATGTTATATATTGTAAACATGCTTCACTAGTTTTATTTAGAACAATTTCTCATAAAACATGCAAGATCCCAATAAAAAAATATAAACCGAAACACAACGCCAGGTATCTCAACATCATGTGAGGGGCAGTTAGAGTATGATGAATGGAGCGGCACATGGAGAGAGACAGAGAGCTTATAACATGATACTTTATGACCATCATGGGAAAATATGCAATGCTCTTGTCCATAAGAAGAAAAATATAAAAACGAAAAAGAAAAGCAAAGCAAAACGAAAACCTTGAAACTGAATGTTTATACACACGAAGTGGAAATCATAAAATTAGCAATGTGCATGTCAGCAGGCACAATTAAAAAAGGCAAGGATGATTAGCATTTTTTTCCCTCTCCATTCCGTCAAAAGAGTAAAAGTGCATCTCGTTTAAACACTCCTATACACTGCTACACTACAAAAGCCATCTTTGTATAGGTTGACAATGCGGTTATTAGAAACACATAGTGCTAAAAGAGCATGAATATAAAAACACGTAAACAAAGCAAACCATGTCAGCTGATTGTTGAAGCTTAATAGTATGAAATAAAAATCTTTTGCCTTCAAGTGGAGTATCGTTAATTCTAAAAACAGTCAACTAAAATCGAAGAATGCAATGCAACCGAAGTAACTTAATTTTCAAGCTTTTGATGTTATTTAGACATCATTCAAAATATTATCAGGAAATCATAATGTTGTTTACTATAAAGCATTCCCCCTTTTTGTGTATGATCTTTTTCATATTTTTCATAGCTATTCCCTTTCTGCATCGTGTTTGGAGAAGAAATGGTGATTTTGCGAGTGGGGCCCAGTGCAATCAATTTATTCAGTGGCCAACAGTTGGTGGGTTCACGCGTCACAGACATCTTCTCCCTGCGTAGACCACCTGTTAACTTTACCTGGAATAATGTGAGTATAAAGATGGACAATGAAGGTAACACTTATCAGTCATTCGTCCCTTGACCGGTACCCGTCTCTAGGGCGGGAACACATGGGCCCGCCACTGTTGCCTATTGTGGGGGATAGTGAGCAGGTTCTGTACAGGACGACCAGTCCAGTCTTTGACTTTCAAAAGCCAGTTTTTCCCCCTGACCACCGCGGCGATGACCACCCTCCAGGTCCTAGATAAGTATAGACTGGCACTGAGCATAAACAGCTGCCTTAACCCACACAAAGAGCAATGGCATACTTTACTATCATTAGTGGTAACATTGGTATCCAGCCATCCCAATTCAAGACTGATATAAATGAAAATCTTACCCTAATAAAGAATATATAAATATTAAAAAACTAAGCATCCATAGGAAAGAGGTATCAAATCATCTAAAACCCAGGTTAAAAAGTAGAAATAAAATATACCAGAAAAATAAATAAAACACTAAAATAGAGCAACACGAGGGATCTGGTAGCCAATACAGTTCATCATCCCGGCGGGATTGGCGAGTCTCCTAGGCACCGATAACAAGTGAGAGCAGCAGGAAAAGAGGGCAACCGCACAGTGCACCACCGATATAGGCTTGGCAGGTCTCGTAGACACCAACAGGAAAGCAGGAAAACAAACACAGTTCACCACCAGTACGGATATGGCAAAACCTCCTGGACACCAACAAGCTCAAGAGACAGGATCATGGAGTCTCGCCACAAAAGAGACATGATGCTGGATCGGTCAAGACCTGGATCAACAACGGCTGCGCTCCCTGCCGGCGGGCTCCAAGGTGGGGATAGCTGCTGGAATGTGCTACTGAAACCAAAACAGATGTTAAGTTGAGAGAAGGAACATCCGTTGGCACGTGGAATGTCCGCACGTGACATCAATGCGGCGAAGTGCAGCAACTCACCCGTGAGCTATAACGGTACCAGGGCGACATTGAGGGAAGAGTCTATAATGTGACAGCACAGAGTGTCTATAAGATAAAGATAATCAAGGCTGCCAGACAGCTTTCAATAATAATAATAGTAATTGTAGACTACACCAGATACGGTCCTTAGCTCCCTTCTCATCACTCTGACAAAGTTTGGTGAAGTGAATTCTCATCAGAATTGTCAGCCATTTCTGTTCATGGTCTTAACACTTTTAAAGGGTTAAATGTGACACAGTGTTTCATTTTAAATTAGTCGAGTTTGATTTATAGTATGTGCCAAAACTCAAAATTTACATAGTGACAAAAAAGTTACCCTTTTTGACTTTGTGTTATGATTGTTTGCTGGGTCTTCGTCTACTTTCAAAAGAAGCATTCATTCTTGCCGAACAGGAGTTTCAGCATGTTCAATAGATGCACGTAAAGGCGTGTAAATAATTTGGACATAGAAAAAAATTAAATAATTTAAAACATTTCTTAAGTAATACACAAATTTGCTTACATATCGACTTAAAATTCTTAATGTTTCAGCATAATTGTTTACCTTTGTGGTTACCAAACACATGCACAATCAACAACGAAATAAAATTTAGCTTTATTTCGACTCAAGTATTAGATCATTTTATTTGTTTACATCAGCGTAGAATCTTTTCAATAACAGAGATGTTGACCAGGAAATACACTGGCTTCTATTGTTTTGTACATTTTACTCTTGTAATATTGAGTGCAATCTCTTTTGTATGGGATGATATGTACTGCATACATTTTTAGAGTCGACTTTCACTGGAAACCCATTCAGCATTTAGAAGTTTGTTTTATTAATAGCGTGACTTCTGTTTTTGTGTGTGTGGTCAGATCCTGTGTCAACAGAACGTTGTTTTTGAACTAGAATCGCCTCCATTATCCAGTAGTGCCGAAGACAAAAGTCACAGCCATGTATTGGAACAGACTTTGAGTGGCACGACAAAAATTAAACAGTGTGTGGATGGAGTGCCTTCTGATGTATCCACAGTAAGCAGAAAATGGACAAGCAAACGTCTGCTGCGTGGGCAGATGAAACTAATAAAAGAATGGGGGCACATAGCATTTCTTTGTGCACCGCTGTAAGCATTTTTGTATTTCAACTGTAGTATTACTTAATATTATTTAATATATTAAAGAGTATATAAAATAGTTTCACAGAAAAATTAACAGAGGATTACAGCCTCCACAAAAGTCAACTTTGATTGTACAGTATCATCTTATGATTTTCCTGAAATGCAAGGATGTTCTCAAATAACTCCGTAAGAGCTGATTGCACACCCACAATGATGCGAATACCATTATTTTCTTGGAGTGATGTAAATTGTCAGTAGTGCTTTTACAGGGTTGGGAACCTGGAAGAGTTGCAGGATCTAGGCATGTACATCAATGACCTCAACTTGTATGATAGCAGTCGGGAGATGGTCATTGCAGGATGGCAGCATGCTTCACAACTTGAATACCTCATGGAGCAGGTACCAAAATATGCATGATATCAAAACTTCAGTACCTCATGGAACAGGCATCTAAATGTGCATGATTAAACAGCCTGAAGACTTTATTAACAGGTATCAATATATGCATGATGTTGAAACTATAGATTATAGACTTAAGAGCAGCGAACGATAATATGTACCTGGATGCCATCAGATGAGAGGTAAGTAAAGTACACAATGATCAGTGTTAAAAATTGAAACTACAATCTCAACTTATTATCTCACCTACCATATCTGTTCAAACAATTTGTGGCAGAACAGATTTAAGCTACCCCTTATAGCTATGGATAATACACCCTCTTTTTGTTGCTACCCTTGCCTCTCACCCAGCATTGTTGTTGAATGGATTATCATGGTGAGTCAGGACTGTATTTTCTCCATTGTATTATTCTCATTCAAAACGTTTAAGAGATGCCATACTATTACAAAACTGTAAAAGAAAACAATACTTTAATCAGAATAAATAAACTAGTAACAAGAATCTGTAGGTAGCTTACAGAAGAGTTAAATAAAACTCATTTCCAAAGCATTTAATCAGATATCTTCATTTTTTTAAAGCATGTATATAAAACAATGAATAATTTAAATATCATGTGCACTTATATGCTGTGTGTTTTTCTGGAAATGTGCATATCATGATACTTATGATAAAATTGTGTTTATGAAGCAAATCTATGCTCTGCCTAATCGTATACACGTGTGTGCGTGTGCATGTTTAATATGTAAATACATGTGTGCTAAGGAGAGTATTTGTGTGTGTGTGTGTGTGTGTGTGTGTGTGTGCAATCATGGTTGATAATTTGTGCCTGTAAATATTTATGTTTATGCTTGTAGCAAGTAGAAAAGAGCAACAAAATTCGCAAGAATCTCAAAGCACTGGACAAAGCACGGACAGAGAGCAACAAACTATTGTACTCTATGTTACCAGAGACCATTGCTGTCCGTCTCAAACATGGAGAAGATCCAATCAACACATGTCAGGTATTTATTCTCCTTTACATTAGAAGACAGTTTTGTTGCATTTTATTCATTATGAGTATTATATTTTGGCATATTGTGTTTAGAAAGGATTAAGTTGTATATTAGATAATGTATAAAATCATACAATTTACACAAACTTTACTGCTTGAGTACATACTGCTTTAAGAACATTATTTTAAAAGAAATAATGTTTTAATTTTTATACAATCCTCAATCAAAATCAACTCAGAGTATTTTATTGGAGCAATATATGCTTGCAAAAGAGAGTAATCTGCATATGTATGCAAACTCATATATTTACATTCATGTATTCTGAGTAACTTATAATACATGCTCACACATCACACACACACTGAGAAAATCACTTACATTACAATGTCTTTTCTGATGTATCACTTATTCAATACATTGTCTGCAATTGACAATGGCAACATTCTTCTTGTACATCTTCAATACTTCTGAATCAATCTGAATAATGTTTGGATGAGTCATCATTTAATTGACTTCTTTAATCTTTAGTCCATCTGTGTGAGAGAAAATAAATGACCAAGGGAAGTAACTGCTTCTTAAAAAAGAGATTAAATGCAGCATTTAAATTCTCACTGTTTTTGTTCAATATACTCAGTATTCTTTTACAGAAAATATAGTGCATAGAATAGAGATCCTGTAAAGCCCCATAGAGAATATAGTGAGAATGACTTTATTTTATTGTATACATACTGTTCATAGAACTCTCATAGTTAATTTGCAAACTTTGAAGAAAATGTTGATAAAAATAAAGCTTTGACTTAAAAGGAAGAGGAAAGCTAAGTTGATTAGCTTAAGCCTTGCAAAGTTTTAAGCTAAGAGCAAATAATTTCACAAAACTGTAAAATTTATGGTAGAAAGAATATAAAATGATATGTGTCTTTGCTTACAATTATAGTTAAAGTGTAGGCAATAGACATAAAATAGGTGAAAATAAATGAAAAAAACTAGACCTCTATGATACTGCCATGATATGTTTGATATTACTCTGACTTTTTTCCCCCCAGACTTTTGATGCTGTAACAATACTCTTCAGTTACCTGGTTGGTTTCAAAGACATCTGTAGTAAGGGATCAGCCATGGATATTGTTCGTGTCATGAACAATTCCTTTATGGTCTTTGACCCCATTGTTGACAAGTATGGCTTATTCAAGGTGTGTATTCTTGCTTTGCCTTAGATACCTTATACAATAGGTAATGTAAACAACAAAAGTTGTTTTTCTCCAGGTCTAGGTTTAGACAAGTAACATATACATGTTGTCCATCCATGTGAGGATTCTGAATTGTCTGTTGATGTGAAGGTCGAAACACTCGGTGATGCTGTGTACATGGTGGCGGGTGGAGTACCAGATGTTCGGGAAGACCATGCCCAGCAGGTGGCACACTTAGCGCTGGAATTTGTTAGTGAAGCACACAAAGTCAAATGCCCACTTGAGGGAACGAGCTTGAGTGTTCGAATTGGTGAGTATAGGCCATATGGCTTCCTATGTCGCTCAGAACCAGGAGAGATTGATCGTAGACGTTTCCTTCACATTGTCAGATCTGGTAAAATTTAATCCTCATCATATGAAAAATAAGTAAACGGACAAAGACGAGGGAATTTAGCTTTCAAAGAGAAGTTAAGTGATGTCATTTTGCCATCTGCACTAAGAAATTAATTGGTAAAGCAAAGGTAAAGTTTCAGCAGTTTCATTTTGAAGAAAGGAATGCAGAGTTATTTTTGTTTCTAATACTAAGGAAACTTCTAGTAGTTAAGCTTTAAACTTTGGTCACATGTTCTTGCTTTTAATATGTTCAATGACCACTTCTCATGTTTGTAAGCTAACTTTTCAAAGATTAAAATGTTTTAATGTGTACTCAATTTTTACATCACATTATTCATTTATATATTTAGCAGGTGAAAATTTGGTTATTTCATTAATGACGTCAAGATTGTGTTGGAAATAACAAACCTGCATGAGTAAACATATTTAATAGTTTTGACAAGGATGTTGTAGTCATAATTATTCTGGTTTCACTGCACTTTCTCCAACTCTGACGTTCTTGTTCCCAGATGTACTGTCTGAGCTACAACTACAGACATTGGCTATGTGATCATGTAGATATAGTTTAACGATAATATGATGTGCTCTATGGGCAAGAACTATTTCCAGTTATATATTGACATGCTTTTATCCCAAATAATACTGACTTTGTGGGTCTGAATTACGAGCTTTAGACCTGTACCTCTTGCACATCCTAATCTTTGAAAATATCATCTGTGAAAGCTGAGAGACAGTTGAACGCCTTGACACTATTATATCAGTGAATTGTACTGCTTCTCTTCTGACGACTTGTGAGCTCATTTCGGTTTTTTAAATAGGCATTCTGCAGGCAACCCAATGAACAGCCCCAGAAAAATCCACTGTATGACTAGACTTGTGCCATGAGCCTGTCCATAGGACTGTGATATGATGTTTTACAAATTCACTGTATTATTGTTATTATTATAATTGGCCAGAGATATTAAGATTTATGAAGTTTCAACATTCAAAGTAACATCATTAAAAGTAACATCAGCATTTTATCAGTCTATTTCTATCATGCTTTCTGTTTTTTTTTTCAGGCATGCACACTGGGAGTGTTGTTGCTGGTATTGTTGGTAAACGAACGCCACAATATTGTTTATTTGGAGACACTGTTAACACAGCAGCTCGGATGCAGTCCCACAGTCAGGTTGGTTGGAGCTACCATATTATAGCTATTACCATTTCATAAGCTTCAGGGTAGTTTATCATGGGGAAGTGGAAAAAGCAGAACAGAGGAAAGGAGGGAAAGCGAGGGAAGAAATGGAGGAGGGTGGTTTCTGCACATCAAAAGGACTGTTACAAAGGCAGTAAATTTGCTTAATTCTTTTTCTGCCTATGATTTTCAGCCAGGGCGGATTCATCTTTCTCAGCCATGCCATGAATGCTTAAAAGGTACAGACCTGGTGTCAGTGTACAGGGGGCGCATCAATGTCAAGGTAAGTCACATACTAGCACAGTGAGTTACAGTGAACAAATAATGTTCAACTCTCCTGTCTCCTTATGTCTTTCGCTAGTTGTATATTCAAGGTGAGTACTTAGAATCTGTATGGTGGGAGACAAATATTATTTGGAGTAAAGCACATATTTCATGCATTCCGAGTCTTATATCTTTATTGCAAGATTCCATGAAAAATAGTAACCATAGTGATGTTCCACTGTTTTAATTCAATTTCTGATTTTTTTCACACAAAATTAAGCACGTTAGAGAAATTGATAAGGGTGTTCTTCAAATTACTTTCACGTAAACAAGAATTGCAAGGGTCATTCTCAGATGTTGGACAGCATTTGTAACAAAATAATCCACTTGCAAACACTGTATAACCAACCTAAACTTTAAAAAATGTCGACATAAACTAAAAAATTTCATTTAACAACATAAATTTAAAACACATACCGCCTAGCATTTATTTTGTTCAAGAGCATTCCAGTTTTTCTTTGTTTAGTTATTGTTGTCATGTTCTCAAGAGTCTTTGAGACTGACTAGCTTTTGCAGAAATTTTGTCAGAGAGCTTGAAACCATTGTCGATGTGCTGCAGCATGGTATTGCTACTGGTGTATCTGCTCAGCATTTTCTTCATGCCAGTGCGCATTCATATGCATTGCCTGGTTTTTTTCGGTCTCTGTGTACACTGTCCGCGCATGTTTCTACAGCCTCTATCCATTCTTTTTGTCCGGAGGCTGTTCTTGCCTTTTACCATTCCCAGTGTCCTGAACACGCTCATTTTTCTGCATGGCCACAGCAGGCCTGGGCTTGAGCTTCATCTCGACACGCTTCAAAGAGTACCCGGGGTCCGACTTCCATTCGTACCACTGAATGCCTGTGTTCGTGCCGTCGGGTGACGATCGGCGTAGCGCGCTTCCGTTGCCCATGTGATGGTAAATGCCGTTGAGGGAGCTGTGGCTGCAGGCGTTGAACCACCACCCAGACTGGTCCTTCAGGCCGCAGTTGGCCCACCATAGGTCATTGTCACGGTCCGGGGTGGTAAAGCGCATTCCGCTGTGGTAGCTGAAGCTGTCGCCCGCTGTCCCGCTGTAGCGGCCCAGGTTGAGGCGGTAGTCGTCATCTTCACCTTTAACCGACATCTGGAAAGAAAGGAGTGGGTAGAGGGGAGAATCGGCGTTTTACAACGAACTAGCAACTAAGGCTACATAACGGCAAGCCAGCCAGCCCCTGTAAACAGATGCCACATGCAGAGAAAGAAAAGCGTGCCCGAGACGAGAGCTGAACCCAGGACAGCCAATCTTCACTGTGTTGGTGACAGGCGCTAACCGTTTCGCCACCGCGCCGCCCTGGAAAGAAACGAGAGGTGTAGCAAACGGAATGTCAGTTCTTGGTATATCTTTGACGTTGATCGCAATGCTTCGTTTTTCAGGGCTTTATGCAGTCGAAATAAGCCAGATTGTTGTGCCAATCACCACTTTTGTAAGGACGCAGAACTTTGTTTGTATTCTTGTCATTATGTACCAAACAACAATTATAACACTTTCTGTTGTCATGTCCATCGTTTAGTAGTCACAAATAGCAGGAAACTTTGGCTACAAAGATAGCTAGGAAAAAAAACAACAACAAATATTTCATTAACGTGAAATTCTTTTTGTCTTCTTTCAGTTCTTGGTTGTGTTATAAACACAACATGATGAACATTTTACAAGAATTTCAGCTTTTGCTCACTTTTCTTGCACCTTTAACCTTTGCTTTACAGACTAGTTATTTTAAATAGAAAGCTAAAACACGAAAAAATAATCAAACAAACAGCACACATTAAAAATACGATATATTTTGCTCTGTCGCTAAGCCAGTTTGAATTTATGTTCAATGAACTGAGTACTTGCAAAAAAAAAAAAAAACAACGCTTACAAATGCATAGATAGCATTCACCCGCTTGCTGTCCCAGTCCCAGAGGTCGATGCGCAGTGTATAGTTAGTTTCTCGGGTGAGAATGTGGATGTTCTCGTTTCCCAGCCAGAACTCCCCGTTGACGTTTCCGAATCCAAAGGCATAGTCGTCCCACCTGCGCGTGAAGTTGACGGCGCCATCTTGGCGGCGCTGAATGACCGTCCAGCCGCCCTGCGCCGTGTCCATGTCACAGTATACATTGAGCACCAGGCCAGTTGACAGCTTGATCGGGTACACACCCGACATGTCCACGCCACTCATTTTCAGCTCGCTGCAATCTGCACCGAAAAAAACTTTGTGCTTTGAAATGATGAACTTTTTGGTATGTTACGTCTTGTTAGAGGAAGAAACACATTGTAAGAAAACCAATTCTCATGAACTGCTTTGGAGAAAAGGCTCTTCGTATCTTTTCTGGAAGGAGATATTTTTTTCTGGGGTAAAATAAATGCAGACACATTGTGTACAACGAACGACGATCTTTTTAAGTATGTGGCGCAACTAATAAATCCTGCCAAACTAAACACCGATCAGTTCCAGTATAGAAAGTCTTAAGGCGCGAAACAAGATTCAAGCTGGAAAGCAAGAGTGTCACACCTTAGCACAGCTACAGCACAGACAGCTACAACATAGACAGCTACAGCAGAGCAGCAGACAGATTACCTCGTGCTACGGGGATGTCCTTGAGAGCAGGGAAGCCGGTGCCAGTGTTGACATTAGTTCGTTTGTAGCCCTGACCCAACTTGCGCATTATGTTCTGCTCCAGCTTCGTCAGTCGACTGAGACATAGGAGAGAACCACATGTTAGAATATGTGTGTGCACAAGTCGCAAACTCAGATACAGGCAGACATGTTGTAGATTTAGAAAGTCTATAAAATATCTAATGTTAGATGCTACCTCCACAGGAGACTATTTAATTTCTTGAGCATCTTGTGCTAGAGAAATGCGCTCTGTGATGAATTGCAGAATTGAAATATAATAGTATATCCATCAGTAGTGAAATATGGTGAAACGATCAAATAACCTCGCCGTCACGTTCCTCCTGCCCACATCACTCCCTGGCCCTCGTGTGTTTTATGTGTATTTATTTAACGCGCTTTAGTGCGTGAGGGTCAAGTAAGAACAAATTGGTGTCCATCATAACTGCAGCTACCCTCTGACCTCAGCAGAGAGTTGTACTGGCTCTCGACCGCACTGCGCTGTTGCAGGGCGTCCTTCTGCATGCGCTCCAGCACCATGCACTGGTGCTCGTTCTGCACCTCCACCGGCAGCCCGCGGTACGCCTCCGTCTCGCACATGCCCTCCTGCCCCTGCCCCGCGGTGACGCCCACCACTACCACCGTCACCAGTACCACCACGTACCACCGCATTGCTCCTGTGGAAAGAGAGAGAGTGCCGTACCATCGTGGTCACCAGCATCATCACAATCATTGTCTGCCGTGGGCAAGGGGGGGGGGAGATATTAAAGGGATGAGAAGAGAGGGGATACATGGTACATGACATGCTAATTCAAACATTTACTTATTCGACAATTCCATTCAAGCAAAGTTCAACTTAAGAAAATCTAAAGCCGTAAAAAGTGAAGATATCATAATTGACTGCACCCACACGCACGCGCGCGCACACGCACACACGATAAAAGAGACATATCGACCAAAATTTATTTTATGGTCAAATGTCGCATGAACGATAATGTGGTCAAATCAACTATAGGCAGTGGTCGAATCGAACGGTTCCCCCTGTGACAACCACAAATGTGAATGTTGGGGACAGCATTTAACTAAACGGTTTGAGTAACTTCTTTTCGGGATATCGCTACCTCTGTGACATCACTGCGTTGACTGAACTCAGCTGGACGTGAAATTTGAAATATACACTTATTCCCTTACCCCCCCATCCCTCCAACGTGCTTAACAGTCGGTAAACCCTGTAAAATTGAGAGAGATACCTCAACTCTCTAAAAATCACCATCGACTGAATATGTATTTAAACGAGGAAAATACACTACCACACAGAAGGAAACGATTCATTATTTTGTGACCCTATTATCACACCAGTTATCCCGATCTTTTCTTTTCTCCTTGGTGAAAGAAAAATGTTTAAAAGCTTTCATAGCACTTTAACTGACATCTTTATTTTAAACATAGGGTTTCGGTGTCCCACAGCAGCAGACACGCAGGTGTCTCCAGGCAAAAGACATCCCTTCCAGCCGGAATCGGCCCTTAGTTTTGTCCTGCGCTCTCAACTATAACGTAAAACAAAGGGTTTTGCCGCAGCAGTCGAGCGCGAGAACAATAAACAAAGAACAGCGCCATGAACAATACAGACACGACAAGAAACAAAACAGATCCTATAACAACATAAGCAACAATGTTACCAGATGTTCCTTTCGTCACTGGAGGAGCAGGGCGATGTATTCACTGACGATTCGATTGCTCCAGATGTTTGGCTGTGCGGCAGCCCCCGTCGGTTGGCACAAAATGAGAGGCAGACTTCGACATGAGAGCTTGCGGGGGTACTCCAGAGAAAGGGGGATGAATGGGTAGGGGTGTTTTGTGTCGCCGACCCGTCCTTTTCTGGTGCTGGTAGGGGCAATGCCAAACATGTGGAGATGGAGATGATGAGAGCGCGGAAAGTGCCGATAAACGAAGACTCCCCTCCTCCCTTCCACATGTTTGCATGGTGTGTCGCTCACAGCACAACGTCGCAGGCCAAGCTGTCAGCCAACCCCTCGCTGCGGAAACCCTTGAACAGAGTTTTTAGATTTTATGGGGCTTGCTGTATGCTGGGTCCTAACTTATCTTGTAAGACCCTCGTTTCTGGGGCTCGTTATTATTTTTTTAATAAATAGTTTGCACCAAATGTCCCCGTTCTTTAGCCGGGTTTCATGAGCGTCCACGACTGCTATCAGTACATGCAATATCAATCGTATCAATAGTTTTGAGTAGAAAAAGGAAATCGCAAACACCCGTGCAGCCCCAGTTTAGTGTAACAGCCTGCTCGTGGAGAACTGTCTGAAGGGTAAACATCCGGTGAGTCTGTTTTTCACTTTAGAATCCCCGGGTAATACATTAAAAATAATAAAAAAACAAACAAATAACTTCAATTTTTATCGATATTTCGTCACATGTTCGAGGGCACAGTAACACGACCGGGGTCTCAGGCTTTTCTCGGATAATGAGAATTAGGGAGCGCGATGTTTAGACGTGAAGTTCGCGAGGAAAGTGAGGTCGTGTCGCCAAAAATCTTATTTGGAGTAAGGCTCTCTGACGTCACTGCCTTGCTTTACTTAGGAGACTCACATCCAAACAGAAGGCAGTTGTTCCACGCTGTGATGACGACGCACACAACTCTGAGGTCCTCGGGAAGGGGGAGGGGAATTGGTGTTCTACGCCGAGCCAGCAACTAAGGCTATACCACGGCAAGGCAGCCAGCCCTGTAAACAAATGTCACACGCAGAGAAAGAACAGCGTGCCCGAGACGAGACCTGAACCCGGGACAGCCAACCTTCACTGTATTGGTGACAGGCAATAACCGTTTCGCCACCGGACCGCCCTTGACGTCCACGGGTCGGAGTGCATAATCTTGACGTCACTGGCTGTACTTCTAATCTTAAAAAGAGGGAATGAACGAAAGAAAAAGTATTGCGAAACCACCACCAGATGAAAGTACTATCCTACCAAATAGAGAGCAGAGAGAGAGAGAGAGTGCTTATTTGCGGAGCAGCTGGGCCGGAAATGGGTGAGAATGACTTGGCCGTGTTATCATTAGTGCTAACAAGTATCTGAGCCAGGCTTCTTAAGTTGTTGATTCTGTTTCAGGGTAAGGGCGAGCTGAAGACCTACTGGCTGGCAGGCCAATGCGGCCAGGAGTCTACCCGTCACAACTGTTTGCTGTACTACACCGAACACCGCCGCCACTCGCGCCACACTAGCAGCAGGTATAGGCGCTCTGTGTGATCCTCCCAACATGCAAGTGCGGTGTGCCGCGTGAATGGTGGGAGGGCTTGTGGCGTTTGCCGGATTTTTACATGAAACGGAATACATATGCATAAACACACTGCGCACGCGCGCACCCACGCATGACATACATGCAAACAAATACATAAGGCATCAGTGTCTTTCAAGGTTCTCTTAATGTTAAGTCAATAAACGTTTCTGGTCGACTCCTGAAATGCTAAATTGTTGTGCCCCTTATCAACTGCCACGAAAACCAAGAACCTTAGAGAACCGGATGTAAAGTTGCGGAACTGCTTGCAAGCGTAGAAAAGCCATATTCACATATAGGTATGACTAGGCAGGAGAAAATCTTTATCTATTACCACTGCCATTTCCCCTCCATCTTCTTTTTATTCGTACATTTGACATCTGGTTGACCCGAATTGTATGCATGTATGTTGTCTCTGTAATGCATCCGTGTACGTGTGTATGCTTTTATTCAGGTATGTATGCCTGATACATGTATATTTGTGTGCAGGTATTTGTTTATAGGTGTGTTAATACAGATATATACGTGTGTGAGACTATATATTTATTTGTATGTGTACGCATGTATATTTGTGTGTGTTCAAGTACGTGTTTATGAATTCATAAGTATAAATGTTTTTGTTTTTACTGTAGATGAAGCTTCGATATGCTAAGAGTTCAACAACATCGCAAACTAAACAATAAATGCACAAAACTAGGTTAGATACACATATATTGCAGTCTAGTGGATGCTTGCAATGGGTCGTTTTCAGTCATGTGATACACACGTCAGCAACGAGGCACTGTCCGCCATATCCAAGCCCTCGCGGTCAGTGTTCGCGGTGTGTTTTCAACGACTCTCGTCGATTTGTTGCTATGTCTGGTTTACAAATTGACTACAAGTTCTTGCTGTCACCCGACTTAAATATGAGTCCAAAATAAAAGGGATCGGCGGCTAAGATCCGTACACTATCTAACAAACTTAGTATGGAAGAGACAATTATATGGCATGGCCAGATGTGACCTACACTGACGTGTACAGCTATCTTGTCTGCAGATGAGTTTGTTTGCTGTAAAAAGTGATTATTTTCTCTCCTCGCAAAACAAGTGAAATAATGTACCACATGCTTGCAGTCACAGTTGGTAGAGGCACTTGTTTACATTTTAATAATAATAATGAAGATTTGTATAGCGCATATTCACACTCATAGAGAGCATGCTCTTAGCGCTTAAAACAAGGAAGAGACATGGACTTAATGGATAGAACACGAGGAACGGAAGAATAAACAACAGTACTGACGACAAACAGAAAACAAAGATAGAAAACACAAAAAGGCACCAAGTAACAGGAACAGAGAATATAGTGATTCTTTAGAGAAAGATGGTAGAAAAGTAGCAAGAGCAGAAGGGGGGAGGGTAAGAAGGACGAGCATTGTGTGGACTGTGTTAGGAGTAATAATCAAGGAAGAGGTGCGTTTTCAGTGCAGATTTGAAGGATTCAATTGTAGGAAGGTGGCGGATATGGAAAGGAAGAGAGTTCCATTGTTTTGCTGCACAGTAACCAAAAATCATGTGACCATATGTTGTTGTTTTGATGACAGGAACAGTTAGGATACCGTCATCAGAGGAAGAGCGGAGTTGTCTGGCCGGGAAATAAGGGAAGAGAAGTTCAGAGAAATAATCAGGACAGGAGCCTGCAAAGAAATTAAAACACAGCACAGACAGTTTGTACTGAATTCGAGAAAGGATGAGTAGCCAGTGTAGAAAACGAAGGAGAGGAGTGACATGGTCCCTTTTCGTGGCTCTAAGCACCAGACGTGCAGCGGAGTTCTGTACTTTCTGGAGTCTCTGAATGAGGGATGAGGGGCAGCCTGAAGTAGTGATAGATACCAGACACAAGCCTCAATACCTGTCTTTCGAAATCTCAGCCTTTGAAAAAGTACTTGATGGCTCATGTCCCGTATGAAGAGTGGGAAGTCAGGAAGGACTATTCCAGAAATTAACACAGGCTGGCTTTCCTAGACATAAGAATAAAATAACCCATGTATTACATATTTGTGACACTGATTATAAAAAAAATCAGCACTGATGCAAACTAAACAAAATACATGTCTAAAAAGATGAATGATGAAACAGAAATAGCGTTTTTCATGCACTATCTATATCTATAATTTATTTGTCAACATGGTCATGCATGATGTAAGTCTTGTTTTGTTGACAATACACTGTCACTAACCAACACTGAAGAAAATATTTGGCAGAACTTTGATATGGGGGGAGACGCTGCGTCATAGGGAGAGCTATGCTATTTTATGAGCGGGGAGAACAGATAGGGTCGATTTTTGAGAGGGGTGTGAGGTTGGGCGTTGGTTGGTGTTGTGTGTATGATTTATGAAGTGGGGTTAGGTTTAGGTTTAGGGTTTGGGTTAGGGGTAGGTTTATGGGTTTGGGTTAGGTTATTAGGTGGATTTGGCTACTATTGGTTTGAGCAGACGACAAATGTTGAGGACTGGTCGAGTGACATTATGGTGACTGACATGGAGATGTGTTAAATGATTGGCTGGTTTTTGCGTTGGTTTTAATCATGTGTAGGACAAATTTTGTTCATTTTTGGATATCGTTTCTCGGATAAATTGGAGTAAGGCGTCGAAAAAGATTGAGCAGACGACATCAGGGGAGTGTAGCGAGGCGTCAGCAGAAGTGGAGTGACGTTATAGTGACGTCACTATTTTGCATAGCTCCGCCTACAGGTAAGCCATTTTTGTTATGGCCGTCGCACGCCCCCCAGCCTCAAATCAAAGCTGTACCAAATATATTTCGCAATGTGTAAAACATACAGAAAAACGTTACACACTTTAGTAATATCGAAAACGTCTGGTTTCTTACCATCATCAAAGTATTTCGAACAGACTAATGTTTTTCTCCACTTTTCTTCCGTTGTAATATCCTTTCTGTAAACGGCTGCCTTCCACATACGATCGAAGTCGTTCTTCTGCAAGTATTCTTGTTTCATCACCTTGGTTAAAAATAATTGTGGGCATCCTATGAAAAGATTCATATAGAGGAACATTTCCTTTACCACCGGGCTTTTTCCGCATCCTTTTATATCGCAGACGACCATGACAACTGATCAGTTGCTAGCAAGCTTGTGTAATCACCCCTTTAGCTGGGGCATAAACATGGCCGCTGAAGCAGCCCGCAAAAACTGATGACGTCACGTGAGAACCACCCATTAAGGACCACCGAACTTGAAAGTGCAGTCAACTATCAGAGGTGTTATCTAAATACGTCACTGCTGACGTATGGTGCGACCTGCGGGATCTTGACGCGTACGTCACAGCTGGTCGTACGCCCGTGTGGTGACGAGAACAGGAGGTTACCTGTCGTGTCCAGTGTACAACATGCACAAGGCAGAGGATCCGTAGAGTTGTTTGTTGCGGTGGTGAAATGTATGTGTGTGTGTGTGTGTGTGGAGGGTGAGGGACATTTTACGTGTCATTTACTTGTGTGAAGGAAAAGGAGTAGAAGCAGATGCTGACATAGCGAGAGAGCAAAACGCTTGCAATAACAGATTTATGGTCCCTCGTCTGGAACTGGCAGGAAGTCAGTGTCTGGCGGTTTGTACGGCAGACTTCTAAAATGAAGATAGTTTGCCAGATTTTCCGGGCCCCTGAATGATATCTCAATCAAAGAGCGAGAAGACGGCGAGATAGCCTGCCCTCAGTGACTTCTGCAATAAGAAGAAAAAAAGACCAGGTAAGGTGTGCACACCTTGGATGATCTGGGTAATCAAGCAGAACCCAGCTGTGGCGGCCCTAGCATTTTCACTCAAACCTACTGCAGGTGCATTTTCTGTGGGTGCGAAGAAGTTGAAAGTTTGTGGCCAGCCTTCAGTGCTAGATGATAATAATAAGAAATGCAC